>WTXL01000120.1:0-94426 GCA_022376525.1 Russula vinacea | reverse complement strand
GTGAAAAAGTTTTGTTCGACCGGAGGCCGAAGGCCGAGGTCGGATCTATACTCCGTTTGCCCCGGCTTGTTCGGTCCGGTCACCAGTGATGTGCCGTTTGCTGGCCCCTGTGTCGTTGGTAGGTCCCCTGGTGTCGTTTGCAGGACCCCTGGTCTCACTCTCGAACATTTCCGCTGCGTTTTCCTCGTGCGATACCCGTTCACACAGTCCTTCATGTTCGAGGACTGCACGGCTCCCCAAAAAAGGATGCTGTTCTTCTCGAGCACCACGCGCGACCTCGCACAGTGCGTTCTCTTCCGCACCTCGTGTTTTCGACTCGGGGTTACACATTTCATCACAGGATGAGCTGTGCTTGATCCTGCAGAAAACGGGTGTGTTGTTGCTACATCCTCCGCTGTCTTCCTCGCAACTGCCCGCACTGCTTGCTGTGCGTGAAGAATATTGACTTGGTTGACTCGTGCGTTGCCTCTTCCTCACTCCCTTGCCCACTTCCGTTTTATCTTGTTCAGATTGAAACAATACAGTTGTGGCCTTGCACAATCACCTTCCCTCCCTCCCACCCCGTGCCTGGTTCCTCGTGAGCGTCTTCCTGTGCCGCGCACGTTCTTGTTTTTTAAATTCCTTTTTCGACACAGTGCAACCTCCATCATGTTCAACGGCACTTGCCATGATGAACTCGGTCGAGAACGATGAACGCGTCTCGTTCGTCGCCTTCCCGTTCGTGCTGCGAACCCTGTCTGGCTTGCCTTCTTACTCACTCCTCAACAGTACCGTGCGTGTTCACTCCTCTCGCTTTCTTTCTTGACACCATGCCATGTGCCTGTTCGCACCTGTCGCTTTTGTCAACACCAACTGCTTCTACGGGCACCTCCCCTCGGTCACCTCGCCTCCTTGGCCCGTTTTGCCGCGTTTTCCTAACGCAACTGCGTGCCCGTAGAGATGTGTATGATAGATGTAGAAGTGCGCGGATGCCGGGCGTGACGCAGGGCAAATTTTGCGTCCGTGGGATCGTCTCCGTCCTTCATGTCCGAGAACAGCACCTGCCTCCCCGAATGAACTCGCTCTCGTGCCTTCTTCCTCTCGAACACCCCGCACGAGCTCGCAGCGTGCGCTCTCTTTCCCACATGGTCGGGGGGTTTACACGTCTCATCTCCCTTCCTGCAACGACGCACCCCGTCCGTTTTCGCTCGCGCTCGCTTGCACTCGTCTTCTCGTTCACTCTTTTCCGGACGGCGTTCCTCGGTTCCACGCCACGCCGTCCGTCGTGTTCGCTCCTTTCCGTCTCTTTCATACCAGCGACGACGTCCTTGACCGTGGAAAACAACAACCTGGACGGTGATCAGCTTCTGCGCCGATCTCCTGTCTTCTTGAACGGACGAACACGGCTCGATCGGTTGCACGGTCGACCAACCGGGCTCAAGCGCAAGATGGCGTTCTGCCCCACGCCGCCTTACACGTTCATGCATTCATGTGCTCGACGAGGGTAATTAAACCAAACTGTCGTTTCTCACGAAAATAACATCATGTGTTCGCTTCAGCTGTGCGTGATCCGGCGGATACCGGATGTGTCGTCGCTACATCCGCCGCTGTCTTCATCGCAACTGCCCGCGCTGCTTGCTGTGCGTGGAGAGCATCAACTTGGTCGACTCGTGCGTTGTCCCTTCCTCACTCCCTTGGCCTCTTCCGCTTTCTCTTCTTCTGATGGAAACGTTGCAGTTGCGGCCTTGCACGGTAACCTTCCCTCCCACCCGCAACGTGACCGGTTCCTGGTGAGCGTCATCTTCTGCCGCGCACGTTCTCGTTTTTAAAGTTGCTTTTCCGACACTGTGCAACCTGTTGCCCCGACGAGCTCGGTCGAGGACGGCTTCGGCCACGCTGCAAGGGCACACCGCGGCTCCCTTCACTGCACCCCTGTCTTCCTCTCGACCCCTCTCCCCTACCCCCTTCTGCCCGCCTTCCGCCTTCCGCCTCCCGTGACCCGCTGTCCGACCATGCCTCTCCTTTTCATCTTCTGTTTTCCTTCTCTTCATGGTGCGAACGACCCAACAACCGAACAAACGTCGTTCGAGAACGCCTGAGGCGCAGAAGCTCTATCGACAGCTGAATGGCCTCGCTGTTGGTGCAGACGCCGACAGACGGCGCTGTAAGGAGAGGACCCAACATCGGGAACGCCAGGCACGAGCTCGCTCACAACCACCTCCTCCTACCCTTTCGCTTGATCAGTTGTCTGCACGACGCATTCATCAACTAGAACTCCACCGTGACCGACAACGGGAATACCGTGCACGACTTCGTGCACGCCGTGAACCCCCTCCTTCCCACGTCTCACCCCAGGCCGGTGATTCCATGCTTGTCGACGTCCCCGAGCTGCAGCCGGCTTCGGCTCCCAGTGTTCCTTCTCCTTCCCGTTCAGACCGCGTTCGCGAGGCGAATCGCATCAAACAACAACGCTGGCGTGCAAACCGCCGGGCCCAACCCGTCCATTCGCCTGCCGTACAGATTGACGACCGCGCCCCTCCTCCTTACTTACCCGTTCATCAACAGGTTGCCATCCATGCTTTTCTTGACCGTGTTCGTGAGCTTGGTGATGACATCAGCGACTGCGAAATGTGTAAGGAGCGTTATTACGGCATGAAACTTCAGGGGGGGGTCTGTGCGAGATGTGCCAAAGAGGTGTGCCACGCCAACTCGTCTGATGTCTTCCTCCTTGACAGTTTCCCCCTTTTCTTCGACAGGTTGTGCATCGCTACTCCGATGACAACCACGCCGACCCCGGCGACATCCCGCCTGACCTTCACAACATCCTTGCCGACTTCACCCAAATGGAGGAAATGCTTTGCAGCCTCGCCTCGCCGTGCTTTGTGATGTGGGTAGCCAAGGGCGGTCAGTACAAGTCGCGTGGGAATGTCATCACGTTCTCTCAAGACATCGGCCCACTGTGTACCTCCCTTCCACGCATGCCTAAGGACCTCGACGTTCTCGTCATTCGAAAAAGTGGTGCCCGCGACCCTGGATCGTACAAGGACTTTCGCGTTCGAAAGAACAAAGTCTTTTCTTTCCTTCGCTATCTCAAAACACACAACCGTTTCTATGCCGACATCACAATCCTTCCGCCTGAAGAGGTTGACTTGCCTGATGACGCGAACGTGTTGGATCGTCTGCCTGTCGTCCCTCCCCGCTCTCATCCTGTCTCTCCGACCTCTCCGGAACAAGATGACGGCTTAGACGTCGACGACCCTGAGACACTGTACACCCCTGACGAGCTTATTCAGGAGCAGAACATGTTTGTGCCTGCAGTAATCCCCAGCCGTTCTGAACTGGAAGCCATCCGTAAGGGCATGCAACATGCCGGTCTTGCCGGTTCGGACGAACAGCCTCTCCCTTGGCCCGCGTTCGGTCCTCCCCTTTCTGAGTACGCGACTGAAGGCTTGTGGGCCATGGCTTTCCCTACTCTCTTTCCCTCTGAAGCTGCAGATTACTTACACCCCCGACCACACCGCCTCCTGTTACATGAATGGGTCAAGCACCTCATTCGGTACAAAGACGGTCGTTTTGCTCGTCACCCGCGCTTTCGTTTTTTTGCTCTGAACATGATTTTCCGCCATCGCGCGATGGAGCAGGGACGCTTTCTCTTTCATAAGACGATTGGTGCTGCTGACATGACAATTGGACAACTGAGGGACAACCTCGGACGAGAGAACGGCGCTGCACTCGCTGCAAAGATTGTGCGCTGTGTCAAAAAGGTCCGCGGGACACGACCGTATTGGTTTACGGAGGGAGCCAAGCTCAAGGACATGATCCATCAGATTGGGACCCCTACTTTGTTCTACACTCTTTCCATGGCCGATCTCTCCTGGCCGGACTTACACAGATTGATGCCGGACGACCCGTTTCGACCTGGTTTGACCCCCTCGGAATCTTATCAAATCCGTTCTCGCAACCTTGCGAACAACCCCCACATCGTAACAGCGTTCCTCATGGACAAACACTGTTGCCTCAAGGACACTATTTCCAGCACCTTGACTCTGCTGGTCCTGTCAACTTGTCGACTTTTGGTACCGTGTTGAGTGGCAGGCCCGTGGTTCCGGTGCGTTCTTCTCCACCGCTTCCCTCTTTTTGTCAGTTTGCTCCATTCTCACTGCTACCGTCTGCTCAGGCCACATACATGGCTTTCTTTGGCTGTCTGATGCTTTAAACGTCGACGAAGTCGATTGGGATGATCCAAACGACCGCGCACGTGTGTGCGCGTACTTTTCACGCTTAATAACAGCGTGGAACCCCGATCCAACCCGCCCCCGTCCTCCCCCAGGCCAGGACTGTCTCCTCTTGGATCTCCTTCCTCCTGCCAGTCGTGAACGTTGGGACTTTGAAGACGATCATTGCAACCTGTCAAACCGTTGCCAAAAACACGGCACCGTCCTTTCTGGTTGCCGTCGCTGCGTCCCTGCACTGTGTCACAAACGTGGCGTCTGCAGGTTCCACTTCCCTTACCCCTGCTCCCCTGACGCGGCTGCTTATGTTGAAGATCCTGACGACGGTGCAAGGAAACGATTTGCGCCCGCTCGGAACGATGGTTGGCTTAACCAGCATTCAAAACCCGTTCTCCTTGGATGGCGGGCCAACTGTGACTTGCAACCTGTCCTCGATCGTGAGGCTGCAATCAAGTATGTCAGCAAATATGCAAGCAAACCGGAGACCGTCTCTGAGGGATATCATCATGCGTTGACTGAATTCTGCAACCGGATGCCTGGTGACCTCCCCGCTGAAAATGCTGTACAGCGACTGTTTGCAAGAATGGCCGCGGATAGGGATATCTCTGCACAGGAGGCAGTTCACCTCTTGCTTGGAGAACATCTCGTCGAATGCAGCCGCTCCTTTGTCAGCCTCGATGCTGATGTCAATGCACGACATATGCTGCGCGATCACAATGAGGCTGACGACAACGAACCGGCGTTTGAACAAACCTTCTTTAACCACTACCGAGCTCGCCCTGCTGCTCAAGAGAACATGTGCGCTGTGGAATTTTGCTCCAAATATAATCCTGTCACAGGTATGTAATCGATCACTTGCCCCATCTGTGTCGCTTACATTTGACTGTGCCCTTCACTTCGTCAGACCATGGACAAACAATATTCCGTGCTCGTAGAAAAACCGTCATCGTCCGTGCATGGCCTCGTCTAAGTGCCATGCCTGAACGTTATGACCCTGCCTTTGACTCTTGGGCGCTGTCCCAACTGCGACTGTACAAGCCGTTCCGCACCACAGATGATCTGTCCGTGCCTAATGTCCGGCATGTCTTTGACGGCTTCCTTGCTGCTGGTGGTTTTCCCCACATGCGCCGCGTAAATCAAGACAATGATGCACAATCGGGCTCTGACTCGGAACCGGAATTTGGAATGCCTGACAACATCACTGCCGACATCCGCCTTAGGCAGGACGACTACCAGCAACTCATGAGCTGTGGTCGTGCAGGGAACGACATCGCCCCTTTGCTTGGATTCCGTGAACTGGACCTTATCCACGTTTGGCCATCTTCTTGGAACGAGTTTCACTTTGACACCCTCCTCCGTTGGTTGCCTGAGACGAAGGCTTCCAATGACCTTCCACCACCGATTTTCCCTCATGTTTCTCTTCAAACTCTGTCCCCAATGCAAACCAAGGCTTTCGACGTCATTGAATCCCATGTGTTTGGTGCAAATCGGTACACACAACTCCTAATGATTGTTGTTGGAACAGCTGGCACTGGTAAATCCTACCTGATCAACGCGATCCGCCAGCTCTTCCTCAACCACTCTGCGTCATCCTGCCTCAAGGTGACAGCTCCAACTGGCATTGCTGCTGCCAACATCCGTGGTTCGACGATCTTCTCGCTGCTTTCCTTGCTCACACGCACTATCAGTAATGAACGCCTCCTTCATCTCCAGCAGGCCTTGACTAACGTCAAGTTGCTTATCATTGACGAGTATTCCTTCTTGAGTGCGGAGATTATTGACAAGCTCGATAACCGCCTTCATGCCGTTTTCCCTCACTCTACCCTTCCTTTCGGAGGAATCAACATGGTTCTTTGTGGAGACCCTGCTCAGCTTGCCCCCGTTCTCGCCAAACCGTTGTATGCCCACCGAGGATCAACCGCCCATATCGCTGCTCGCTTTCACAATTTCCGGACTGTCGTTGAACTTGACCAGCCGTTCCGCCAAACAGGTAACGATGTCAGTCAAACTCGCTTTCGCTCCCTCCTCAAACGGTTGTCTCTCTGCGAAGCTACTGAAGATGACTGGTCCTGGCTCATGACGCGCCGTCCATCTTGTCTTACCCCAGATGAGAATCAACTGTTTGACTCGTCCAAATACGTCGTCTCAACAAACCATCTCAGAAAACGGTTAAATTACGATCGACTTGCATCGTTCACCCCTATCCTCAAGATTGACGAAGGCGATGCCGACGTCCTTCCGGCTGACATTGATGACAATGATGATGGTGAACGTGCCGACCATGATGACACAAAACTGTTTGCTGTCGGAGCAGATGTCATGCTTACTTTCAACCTTTGGACCGAGGCCGCTCTGGTGAACGGTGCATGTGGTACCATTGTTGACATTGTCAAGCCAGTTGACAACCGAAAAGCGTGTGTGGTGATGGTTGACTTCCCCGCGTACTGTGGACCTGCCTTGTCAGAGGCACGCCCTTCAGTCGTCCGATCACTCAAATACGGTCTCCACATTGTAAAGGGATGCCGCTCACACTTTCGTGGGCCATCACCATCCATAAGGCTCAGGGGATGACTTTGGACCGCATCACTGTCGACCTCGGAGACAGTGAGTTCACATCTGGGCTGACCTTCGTTGCCCTGTCCCGTGCAAAGACGTTCCACGGATTAAGAGTCCACCCGTTCGACTTACGCCGTTATAAAGCAGTCCAAAAAGGGAAATATGTCGAAGCTCGCAAAGACGAATTTCGAAGACTGAGAGAACTTGCTGCTGCCACGGTCCTTTAACATGTCTCACACCGTTCTCTCTGTCTTTTACGTTTGCCGTTTTCCCCGTCCTGTTGATCTCTCGTGGCATCTCTTGTGCTTTCCCTAACATGTTCTGTTACTGCTTTTCGGCACTCGTCTCCGTAACAACTTCTGTACGTTCATCATGTTCACGTTAACTACAATCTATAAACTGCTTCGTTGATGACCAGTTTCGGTACATCTCCGTACTTCTTGCCCTTATCATTCTTCCCGATGTCTCACGTTTGGCCTGCCATCAATTGACCCCCATCCCTCAGTTCGACAACCGAACACTAGATCTCTCTCCCCAACGGTCTATGAAACCCGTCTGCATCCGCGTCGATCGACTCCAACGACTGCTCTAGACCTGTGGAAATAACGATTGATGGCCGTCGATAACACCCAACCTTCAACGTCAGTAATCCCTTTCCTGCTCTGTTCGCTTACTTTTCTCTCCCACATATGATCGAGCCGCTCCTTTCATTGCAAATCTGACGAAGAGGTGCATGTAGGGCTCTCACCGGTCCTAATGAGAGGTCTGGGCTTGACGTACCGGGTGTGCTTTTTACGATTCACGCCTAACCGGGGATGCTAAAGTGATGTCACACATTGTTTTCCAGGTACATGTAACGTACGACAGTTGATACTGAAAAGTGTCGTTTCCCACAAAAAAACGGATAGATCTTAGCATTATGTCGTTGTATCGACTTGTGTGACTGTGATACCCTTCCCCACGAAAGACGCGTGGGACGATTCAGACTTGCCTCGTTCGTCTGCCTCCTGTCCATAACCCCGCCTATCGTTTGTTGCAAGACGATCACGCCCACGCTCCACCGGCCCCCTCTTCACCCATGGCTTCTTTTACGCCCTCCTGAAACCGTCTTCGCGCAAAGACGATCCTGCTTGTGCTCCACCAACCCCTCTTTGCATGTGCCTATTTTTACGCTTGCTTGCAATATGTGGCCCCCCCCAGAAAAAAAACCCCATGGCGAGTAACTCGTGCTCCTTCTCTCTCACCGGCTTCTTCGCGTTGAAAGCCCATGAACGTCGCAGGACAACGACTGTCCGACGTGATGGCTCAACCGGCGCAGCCTTTCACCTTTTTTACGACACCGACCTGTTATGCGGCAAATTGAAGTCAATGCCCGCCACTGTGCGGATTTACAGTCCCCCTGGAGACGCGCCCCTCGCGAACGACACAGTCGCCTACGTAAACGCAAAATGCCACGTCCCTGCCTCGATCACCGTCGGCCCAATCCTCCTTGACGCATCTGAACTCACTGCCCTCGCCGGCGACCCGTCGCATGCGGACTACGAGAAGGGCCTTCCAGACTTCAAGTCCCCCTCTGTCGTGGGTCTCGGTTTTGTCGATGGTCCGGTGCAAGGGCCCCCAAACGGGATTGTCACGTTCCACGTGCGAGTGAGCGAGTTCGTGCGTGGCGGGAGATTGGAATCTGTCATTATGTGCGTCGCCACTCATTCCTTGTATATTTTCGTCTCTCACTTCTCTTCCCAGCTGCCGCCAAGATAAAGGTTCCAGTCGGTGGAAAAACTTTCCACAGCCCACCCCTGGGGGTCCGATCCAAGTTCAAGGCAACGTCGTCGACGCCGTCGCCCCGGGCCAAATAGTCATCGAGCTCGAGTCCGCTGTGTTTTGCTCACAGGCTTGGAACCCGCCTCCTGAAGCGGGTCCGACACCGCCGTTGTGCGAACCTGCCTCCCCGTCCGCCGTCAAGAAACGGAAGTTCGGGCCGCGCTCCGTCCCCCTTGGAGAGAGCGCGACGAATCCCCAGGGTGAAAACCAAAACAGTACTGCCGGTCCATCGTGAGTAGACGATTTGTGCGGCTTCCACGTCTAACGTGCTCATCACCGGCTGCGATCATCTTCCTCCTTCTCCCCACAGCTCGCAATCTTCGACTCATTCTCGATCACATGCCGCGGCCAACTCCACTGACGATGAGGAGCGCGTCTCGTTCGTCTCCCCATCCCTTGCACGCTACAGCTCGCTGACCGTTCGACTTAGGATCCAACTCCTCGGCCCCGACTCCGTGTTGAGTGAGTCGACATCAAACGGCACCTTCCCGGCAACGTCTGACAACGACGTCTCGACAAATGCCCCCACAGCCCCATCCACGCGCTCAAAGGGGAAACGCAAAGCTGACATTTGAATTCGTGCTCGGATAAATGATCAACGCGTTTAAAACGCTTTCTGATAAAAATCGCCTGGATGTCATTACGGCTCGTAACTGTATTTGTAACTTGAATTCGACCCTTTCTCAAGACAAACGCTGTATTCTGATTTTGCAACTTTCCTCTGTTTAACATAATTGTGATAAGGAAAAAAAAACAACTTCTCTCCCAAAAACGGTCGGACCTTGCCACGCCCCCGGGGCACCCTAGTCTGACATTTCCCAGGTTTCTAAGGTGTTGAGGGAGTGCGGCCAGCGAGGGCTAGCGAGGATTCAATTGGTTACATATCACCTGCGCCCAACCAACGTGTCCCTAGCCAATGAGCGCGTTACAAGCAATGAGCGCTTTGGACGCTAATGAGCTCTCACCAGTACGTCTACCGCTGGCCCGAAAACATCGAGTTTTTTCGCCGTCTGCTTTCTCTAATACACCCAATAGAATCACCCGACGTATATCCCCTGGCACTCCTCCGATTGCGATAGATGGCCCTTCTGGGTCGAGAGAAATCCATCACCTCGATACGCCAAACGTACCACACCAGCTTGCGTATCATATCGGCTCGCGCGATAAACGTACGTCTTATGTGCCGTGTCGGCGACTAGCGCTGACTGTGTGGGCAGGCTGTGTGACAATCAACATACTTCCTGACGATGTCCTCTTACTCATATTCCATTTCGATCGACTCATATACCTCGAAGATCATCATCGACTGTATCCGTCCTGGGAGTGGCATCGTCTAGTTCACGTTTGCCAGAGGTGGAGATCCGTCGTTTTTGCGTCGCCAAACTTTCTCGACCTGAAACTTATCTGCGGTTCTAGCACAAGTATGGAGCTCACAGGTATCTGGCCACCCTTGCCAATCATTATAACGGACATACTCAATAGGTTCACGTATGACTTCGATATTGCAATGGCGTACCATAACCGGATATGCGAGATCATCCTCGTCGATCTAACAAGTTTGCAATTGCAACGATTGGCCCCAGCGATGCAGGTGCAATTTCCGGCGCTGATAAATCTTAGGCTTCAATTCGATGACCTTGGTCCAGCACCGGTACTTCCAGATGGGTTCTTAAGTGGATCTATCCCACGTCTCCAATCCCTCGAATTCCATTCCATTTCATTCCCTGGGCTTCCGGAACTTCTTTTGTCCGTAACTCACCTTGTCAGCCTCACCCTTTTGAATATTCCTGATTCTGGGTACTTTTCACCCGAGACAATGGTTACCAACCTGGCCGCGTTGGCCAACCTCAAATCTCTCATCATTGAATTTGCACCCTTTCCATCTAACCCCGACCCTGGAAACCGACGTCCACCGCCAACAACACGCACCTCCCTCTCCGCTCTCACCCGTTTTGAGTTCCAAGGGGACAGCGAATTCTTGGAGGATGTTGTGGCCCGCATCGATGTCCCTTTGCTTGATTCCATCTGCATAACCTTCTTCCATGAACTCAGATCCGACATTCCTCAACTTGCCCGGTTTATGCGGCGTACGACAGGGTTTCAGGCACCCAACGAAACGCATGTAGACTTTTATTTTGATCCGGATCTTTATTATTGGGGCATTCAGGTCGGGTCTCTCCCACCGACACGGACCTCTGACGATAAGGCCAAGTTGAGAATCATATGCGATGACTCGGATGGGCTACTTTCATCTCTGGCGCAGGTCTGTACATCATTCTTCCCTTCCATCTACCTGGTGGAACACCTCCACTTCCACGAGCTGCCACCAGAATGGCATTACGACGCTGAGGAGAACTTGCCATGGCTTGAAATTCTTCACCCGTTTACCTCTGTGAAGAATCTCTACTTATCCCAGATATTTGCACGATTTATCGCTCATTCCCTCCAAGATCTCGTCGAGGAAGGACTGACAGATGTGTTACCTGCCCTGGAGAGTCTTTTTTGGAAGATCTCCATCCATCGGGACCTGTCGAGGAAGCCATCGGGAAGTTCGTTGCCGCACGACGGCTCTCAGGTCATCCTGTGGGCGTTTCTCATTGGGAAAGAGAAGCATTATGATATTGGTTTTGGTTTTGATGATTGTCCTCCATATTCTATTCCATCGATGTTTGGTGTCATCTAGTCCCACCTCCTACTCTCATTTGACACTCGTTATTCGACTCCCGAGACATCTGTTACGGTATATTTGTTGACATTACTGTGATCTAGTCTTATTGTAAGGTCATGTAGAACGGAGACAACTTGACTTTGGACTCGGAATTAGCATGTGCCAAAGTGGTGCAGTGTCAGCATCAGCTCCGCGTCTTTATCATCGTTATCTTTCATTCAGACCGCTGCGGACATGACATGGCTCATTTGAGGCAGATGCAGTGATCAATAAGAATCCTGACTAGGACTAGGCCTGACTTCCTGTCTTACCCCTCTCTGAAACACAAACTCAGGCTGTTTTGTTTCCTTCTAAACAGCCCAAGTACACCAATACAAATTTCAAAGGAGCAACTGTTCACAAAACACCGCTATAAAACATTGGTCTGGTCTGGAGTGAAGTTAATGGGGTGCACCGGTGACTTGCAGCATTGCGTCGAGCCAAGTGTTGAGCTCAGGTCCCGCCGAGTAGAACCCAGCACACACTACAGTACTTGGTCGGGTTGGACCCAGCCTAATCCTGCCTGCATAGGTTGCCGTGGCCTCCATGTATAACCAACTGATATACAGTACTCCGTGCTGTCCAATCCACCCTCGATCAGTTCGATGTTTCTGTGAGTGGCTCGGCGAGGACAAGGTTGATTCGGTCCGATGGCTGTCACGTGCGCCCAACCAACTCTGAAACACGAACCTGCGGAAACGTGTTGTATTTCCTAAACACCACAGTAAACACCCTAGTAGTGCATATTTTAAAAGAGTGACTGTCCATGAAACACCGCTATAAAACATTGGTCCAGTCTAGAGTGAAGTTACTGGGGTGCACCGCCAGCGTTGCGTCGAGCTCAGGCATGCTCCCACCAGCATACACTACTCGGCCCAGTGGGATCCAGCCAACTTGAAGCCCTGCGACTGTATAGATTGGCGCGACCTCCTATCAAATCTTAGCCGGTTGATGCACTAAGTTTCGGTACCGTCCAGTCCATCCTTGGATCGACTCGAGCAAGCACATTGCCGTCCTGTACCCACCGATGCCACCCGCAACAGAGAAGGCCGCGATGGTCTGCCAGGCATGAAGCAGCGAACCGCAAACGCGCGACGACATCGCTCACAGCGGTGCGGTGGTAGGCCAATCCTTTGTGTGACGTGGTGGAACGGTCCCTGCATCGGTATTAGTAGGCTATTGGCAGAAACGTTAATGATGGTACGCTGACGGTGCACTGACAGTGTTGCGTCGAGCTCAAGCATGCTCCCACCAGTACTGGCACACACTACCTGGACCCAACCTAATCCTGCGCCTGCATATATTGGCGCAGGCCTTATGTTGAATCTGAGCCGATTGATGCACCAATGTTTCCGTAATGTCCAGTCCATCGTTGGATCGACTCGAGCGTCTTGTTCTCACCGAGCCACCCGTAGTAACAGAGGACACCGATGATCTGCTGGATATAAAGCATCACAAGCCACAGACGCGCACCAACCCACTTCCATTGATTACAGTACTGAACATGGATGCCCGCAGTCCCAGCGGCCTCCTGCAACGTGTCCGGCTGCGTGTGCGTAAATAACCGGGTACGGTGAGCATTACGCCATTATCGGGTTTTCAGACAAGACTTCGGCGAACAGTAAGAGCGGGTGTGGAAGAGCGTCATCACGTCTATCAGCGTGAGGTCGTGCTCGCGTTGGAATGGCGCTGAGCTCGAGGTTGGAAGAAGTTTTGAAATGCTGTAATGGAGATCACGTGCGCCGCGCGAGGGGTCGTGATCAATTAAATCGAAGGCCCTTTCATGGCCATGGCCATATATAAGGCCTTTCATGGCCACATATATCCTTTCACGCTTCACGCCATTCCGCCTGAACGTGAACATCGAATCCCCCACCAATGAGCTCTCGCAAGTACGTCTACCGCTGACCCTTGTTGCCTTGCTAATCATGTTTCACACATGCACTCCCGAAAACGCCGCGCTCTTTGCCGTCTACTCTCCCCGGACATGATACTCCCAAATAGAATCGCCCGACATGTATTCCCTGGCACTGCTCCTATTGCGATAAATGGCCCTTCTGGGTCGAGTGAAACCCATCGACTTGATATCAGCTCCTGTAACAAACGTAAGTCGTACACGTCGTGTCTGCAACAACAACAACTGACTGTGTGCAGGCCGCGTGACAATCAACATACTTCCTGACGAGGTCCTCCTACTCATATTCCATTTCCATCGACTGATAAGTCTCGTATGTGGATACCGTCAACTTGAACTAGATCCATCCTGGAAGTGGCATCCGCTAGTTCACGTGTGCCGGAAGTGGCGATCGGTCGTTTTTGGATCACCAAAATTTCTCCACCTGGAACTTGTCTGCTATCCTAGCACACGCATGGAGCTCACGGGTATCTGGCCACCCTTTCCAATCATCATAACGGACGTGGTCGATATGTTCGTGCCTGGCGATCATGATTTCGATTCTGCATTCGCGTACCATAACCGGATATGCGCGATTAGCCTCATCACTCTAACAAAGTTTAAACTGGAACGATTGGTCTCAGCGACGCAAGTGCAATTTCCGGCGCTGATAGATCTCCGGCTTCAGTACGATGAACACTTTCATGAACCCAGTCCACTTCCCGATGGGTTCTTAAGCGGATCTGTCCCACGACTGCAATCTCTTGAATTGCGCGACATCCCATTCCCTGGGCTTCCGAAACTCCTTTTGTCAGTAACTCACCTCGTCAGCCTAACCCTTTTAAATATTCCTGATTCCGGATACTTTTCACCCGAGACAATGGTCGCCAACCTGTCCGGGTTGTCCTACCTCAAATCTCTCATCATTGAATTCGCATCCCCTCCATCTCTCCTTGACCCTGGAAAACGACATCCACCGCCAACAACACGCACCCCCCTCCCCGCTCTCACTCGTCTTGAGCTCCGAATGGACAGCGAATACTTGGAGGATGTCGTAGCCCGGATAGATGTCCCTTTGCTTGATTCCATCTCGATAACCTTCTTCTATCAACTCAGATTCGACATTCCAGAACTTGCTCAGTTTATGAGGCGTACGACAAGGTTTAAGGAGCTCAATGAAACACATGTAGACTTCTATGATGATCAGGACTTTTATGGTTGGGGAATTCGGGTCGGATCTCTCCCACGGACACGGATATTGGAAGATAAGTTCAAGTTGAAAATCATTTGCGAAGAGTTGGATGGGCTGCCTTCGTCTCTGGCGCATGTTTGTGCATCGTTCTTCCCTTCTATCCACGTGGTGGAACACCTTCACTTCGACGGGCCTCCACCACAATGGCACGAGGAAACCGAGGGCACACAATGGCTGGAATTTTTTCGCCCATTTACCGGTGTGAAGAATATCTACGTATCCGAGAGATTTTCACGATTTGTCGCCCTTGCCCTGCAAGATCTCGTCGGGGGAAGAGTGACAGAGGTGTTACCTACCTTGGAGAGTCTTTTTTTGGAAGATCGTCATCCATCGGGACCCGTCAAGGAAGCCATTGGGAAGTTTGTTGCTGCACGATGGCTCTCAGGTCATCCTATGGCCGTTTTTCATTGGAAAAGAGGAGCATTGTAATATTGATTTCGATGGTTACCCTCCATATTATATCCCATCTAGTTAAGTGTCATCGTACAAACTCCAGTTCTCATTTACACCCACTATTTGATTCTCGAGACATCGGTTACAATATATCTGTTGACATCACTGTAATCTAGTCTTCTAATATGATTGTGTCGTTGTATCTCTCATTCAGATTACTGCTCGTTCGACATGAATCGTGCCGTTTCATGATTCGTAATACGAACATGTTGACTTGAACCGCGCGGACCAACCAGGTATGGTCAGGACCAGGCCATCAACGAGTTAGTTACCCGACAGGACCTCGGCGGACAAAAGAAGCGAGTAAAACCTCCAGAGGATCCTCGTCAGGTCAGTCGGCATGAGCTCGCGCTTGAGTGGATGGGCTTGTCTGGCCGTCTTCCGGAAGTCTATACTGTAGGAGCAACCCCAGAGGGATTGATGAGAACGCGCCTGTAAACAACCAACGAATGACAGGCGCTCTTTTTCTAGAGCCAGTTGCGAAACCAACGATGGTGTTTGCAGTTACCAATACGCTATGACTGCTATGACTGGTAGTTTATGGGTTCTGAGAGGAGAGCACGCGAAGGGAAGGGAAACTCACCGTTTTCTTCACCATGAAAACTTTGAAGAGATCGTGGCGTTCTCGAGATACATGTGGCTGTTTGTTCAAATATAGAGAAATCCGACCATCGGGTCGCGAGGACGGTATTGCGCTCTATTGGAGCTTGGGCACTGCCATTTTGAAAACTAGGATCTGCCATTTCCCGAGTCTATAAGGTGTGGGGGGCTAGCGGCGAGACTTTGAAGGGCGGATACCAATTCGGAGTTGGGCTTGGATTACACTTTGGCTCCTACGGCTATCACGTACGCCCGACCAACTTGAAAAATGTGCTGAACCTGTCTAGGTGTTGGATGGGGCGTCCGGGCCTTATAGGACCAGCCCCAAAGGGGTTCACGAGAACGCTGCTAGAAACAACCAATAAACGACACACGCACTTTTTCGCGGTCCAGTTGACGGTGTATAGTTTTCACTCTTGCTTCATTGTCATGCCGTCTTCATGTGACCTGGCAATCTCCGTCTTCATTGTATCTCCGCTAGGCACTCCCGTTTGTTCACAAACCCGACCATCATTACAAGTTTGTCGGTGAAGAGAAAAAAGAGTGACGGGGAGAGAGCGCACATTGTGAGCTTGATTGTGAGACTGCGATAGATCATAGACGCAACTCCCAAAGTTTATAGAGAAGATGGCGGTCAGCAAGAACGATATTTGATTCCACGGAAGCCTGAGCACAACCGTTTGGAAATCTTGGAAGTTTCCCAGGTTTCTAAGGTATTGAGGTCGTTCAAGTTGAGGGTCACTATAGGTGCTTTATTCTGTGTTCGCCACGCGCCGGGAGAACCGACTGAGTCGGCGCGTGGGTGATATATTGGGTTAGAGAACTAAATCAAGTCTTGCTGCTATGTACTATGAAGGGGAACTAAGGGATGGCCAGCACAGCAAACAGTGGAAGCACGCAGTGCTTCTCGATCGAAGATGGAAGAGCACGTCCAAGTGAGCTCACGACGGGTAGGCGGGCCCTTCGAAGCCAGCTAGCGATTGTCGGGGCCCATTGATTCAACGGATGTCTTACGCGAGAGGGCGGCCGATTTGAAAGATGCAGGGTCCTTTGAACACTCCCGAGATAGCGTGGGAAAGAGAAAAGATGTGTCACGTGCCGACCTATCCGCCACCGCCACTGGCAACACTCCACCACCGCAGGCTACGTTATCGGTTCAGTTCAGAACATTGAAACCCCCACCAATGAGCTCTCACAGGTACGTCTACCGCTGTGCCTTGTTTCCTCGCTAATCATGTTTCGCATATGCATTCCCGAAACATCGCGCTCTCGCCGTCTGCTCTCCCGAATACTCCCCAATAGAATCACCCCCCGACATATAATCCCTAACACTGCTCCGATTGCGATAGACGACCCTTCTGGATCAAGAGCGGTCAACCACCCCGATACATCCGGCGCACCACACAGGCTTGTGCATTATATCAGCCCCACTGACAAACGTACGTTCATGTGCCGTATCTGTAACTACTGCTGACCTCTGTGGGCAGGCCGTGTGACAATCAACATACTTCCCGACGAGGTTCTCCTCCTCATATTCCATCTCGATCGAATGATATATCTCGAGGATAACTATCATCGGCTGAATCAGTGCTGGCAATGGCATCGTCTTGTTCACGTGTGCCGGACGTGGCGATCCGTCGTTTTTGGTTCGCCAAACTTTCTCCAGCTGAGACTTGTCTGCCATCCTAGCACACGCATGGGGCTCACGAGTATCTGGCCACCCTTGCCAATTATTATAACGGACATATACGAGAAGTTCATATCCGAAAATTATGACTTCCACGCCGCAATCGCATACCATAACCGTGTATGTGAAATTAACCTCATCAACCTAGCAAGTTTGCAATTGGAACGATTGGCCTCAGCGATGATGCAAGTGCAATTTCCGGCGCTGATCCATCTCAGTCTTGAGTTCGATGACTTTGCGACCCGTGGTCCGGCACTTCCTGACGAGTTCTTAAGTGGATCTGTCCCATGCCTCCAATCTCTCAAATTGCATTCCATTACATTCCCTGGGCTTCCGAAACTCCTTTTGTCCATAACTCATCTCGTCAGCCTCACCCTTTTGAATATTCCTGATTCCGGGTACTTTTCGCCGAAGTCAATCGTCACCAACCTGGCCGTGTTGGCCAATCTCAAGTTTCTCACCATTGAATTCGAGATTGAATTCGAGTCCCTTCTATCTCGCTCCGACCCTGAAAGCCGACGTCCACCGCCGCCAACTCGCGCCATCCTCCCCGCTCTCACTCATTTTAAGTTTCAAGGGATCAGCGAATATTTGGACGACCTTGTGGCACAGATCGATGCCCCTTTGCTCGATTTCATCTCGGTTACCTTCTTCCATGGACTGATATTCGACACTCCACAACTCGCCCGCTTTATGAGGCGTATGACAAGGTTTCAGGCACTCAATGAAGCACATGTAGACTTTTATGTTGATCCGATGTTTTATTGGGGCGTTCAGATCGGATCCCTCCCACTGACACAGACCTCTGATGATAAGTCCAAGTTGAGAATCATATGCGACGAGTCGGATGGGCTGCTTTCATCTCTAGCGCAGGTCTGTTTATCGTTCTTCCCTTCCATCTACACGGTGGAACACCTCTACCTCTACGGGATGCCACAAATGTTGCAAAATCACGTGGCGAACATGCCATGGCTGGATATACTTCACCCATTCGCCGCTGTGAAGAGTCTCTACTTATCCCGGATGTTTGCACAATTTATTGCCCTTGCCCTGCTAGATCTTGTTGAGGAAGGAGTGACAGAGGTGTTACCTACCCTTGAGAGTCTTTTTTTGGAAGATCTTCATCCATCGGGATTTGTCGAGGAGGTCATCGGGAACTTCGTTGCTGTACGACAGCTCTCAGGCCATCCTGTAGCCATTTCTCATTGGAAAAGAGGAGCGTTGTAATATTGATTTTGATGATTACCCTCCATATTATATCTCATCTATGTCTGGTGTCGTCTTGTCCTACCACCCGTTCTCATTCATGCTCATTATTTGACTCTCGAGACATCAGTTATGTTACAGTGTAGTTGTTGACAAACTTGACATCACTGTGATTTAGTCTTCTGGTAAGGTCAGCCTAACCATCGGCTCCACATCGTGATATGGTCGCGTCGCTGTATCTTTCATTCAGACAACCGCTAACAGACATGGCCTGTTTGGGGCAGCCCAGTGATCGACCATGAATCCCTTTTCACACGAACGTCCATCCTTGATCGACTCGAGCGAGCACATCGCCGTCCTCTTCTCACCGATGCCACCCGTAACAGAGGAGGCCGCGATGGTCTGCTAGGTATGAGCCACAGACTCGCCTCGACCCACCGTGACCTCCATCAATTACAGTACTGTACATA
Source organism: Russula vinacea (assembly GCA_022376525.1). Lineage (NCBI taxonomy): Eukaryota > Fungi > Basidiomycota > Agaricomycetes > Russulales > Russulaceae > Russula > Russula vinacea. The sequence goes on along the minus strand of WTXL01000120.1, from coordinate 75,569 downwards.
CCTGCACTGGCAGCCCCAGCGGTCTCCTGTAGCGTGTCCGGATGCGTGTGCCGTGCGTAAACTAACCGGGTACGGTGAGCACCACACCACCAACGGGTTTCCCCACAAGACCTCGGCAAAAAAAAAGAGCGAGTGAGGCTTCTAGAAGAGCGTCGTCAAGGACCAGCCCCAACGGCCAGTCACAAGGGCCAAAGGGTCTTATGAGAACGCTCCCGGGAACAACTCGGAACCGGCCGGATTTAATACTTCAGACGCACGTTGTCCTGGGCCGTTTGCGAAACCCAACGATGGTGTTTTCAGTTTATAACAGATACGCTATGACTGGTAATTTATGAGAGGAGAGCTCGCGAACGGAAACTTGCCGTTTTCTTTGCCATGAAGAGATCGCACAGGTACCCTAACATTCTACATCTTCTCGAAGATATATTCGGCTCGGTACTCAAGTTTTAAGAGCAAATGCGACCATCATGCCAAAGTTGTCGCCGAATAGAAATTGGGTGAGAGGGAGAGTGCGAACTTTCAACTTTGTGACTTGTGAGACTGCAATAAAAGCAAACTTGAAGGGATTCCCAAACTTTACAACGATGGCGGTCTGATAGTGCGCTCTATATAAGCCTGAGAACCATTTTGAAACCTATCTGTTGAGAGAGGTTTCTAAGGTTTGTGAGCGTGTATGCGCGACGGACATCACGTGCGCCTAACTACGGCATCCCCCGTTCGTGAACGTGTACATCGAATCCCATGGACTCTCACCAGTACGGTCTACCCCGTTGACCCTTGTTGCCTCGCTAACAGCCTCACCTAGGCACTCCAGAAAACGTCGGGTTGGCCGTCTGCTCTCCCCAATATTCCCCGATAGAATCGCCCGACGCATATTCCCTTGCACTCCTCCGATTCCGATAGACAGTGACGACAAACGTAGTACGTCTTACGTGCCATGTCTGCGACTACTGCTGACTGTGAGGCAGGCTGTGTGACAATCGACATACTTCCCGACGATGTTCTTCTACTCATATTCCAATTCGATCGAGCAACATACCCACATCATGAAGATGTCCACCGAAGATGGGAGTTCCTGAGGTGGCATCAGTTGGTTCATGTGTGTCGGAGGTGGCGATCCGTCGTTTTTGCGTCGCCAAACTTTCTTAACCTGAAACTTGTCTGCGGCCCTTGGACACCGCCGGCAGAGCTCGCAGGTATCTGGCCGCCCTTGCCAATCATCATAACGAACAGGCACGTTTGGACCATGTCTGAATATTGCGACTTTGATCTTGCAATCGTGCACCATACCCGTGTATGCGAGATTAACTTCGCCAATCTATCAAGATCGCAATTGCATCGATTGGCCTCAGCAATGCGCAGGCAATTCCCGGCACTGATCCACCTCAGGCTTGGCTTCTTTAATCATTTCAGAGGTCCATTTCCGGTTCTTCCCGATGAACTCTTAGGTGGATCCGCCTCACGTCTCCAATCTCTCGAATTAAATCACATTGCATTCCCCGCGCTTCCGAAACTTCTTTTGTCCGCGACTAATCTTGTCCGCCTCACCCTTTTGAGTATTCCTTATTTCGAGTTCGTTTCACCCGAGGCCCTAGTCACTAGCCTGGCTGTGTTGGCCAACCTCAAGTTTCTCACCTTTCAATACGAGCCCCCGTATTTCCCCGCTTCGGAGAAAGCCTGGGTCTACCGCCGCCAACACGCACCGTCGTCCCCGCTCTCACTCGTTTTGAGTTTCAAGGGGTCGGCGAATATTTGGACGATCTCGTGGCCCGGATCGATACCCCTTTGCTTGACTCCATGCAGATAAAACTCTTCCAACAACCCATATTCGACTTTTCACAACTCGTCCAGTTTATGATTCGCACGACAAGGTTTGGGGCTCTTAATGAAGCACATGTAAACTTCGAGCATTCTGGCGTACAAGTCGGATATCTCCCGCCGCCGTGGATTTTTGGCGGTGATTTCTGGTTGAAATTCTTGAAACTTTCATCTTTGGAGTTGGATTGGCAGTTTTCATCTCTGACGCAGGTCGTAACATCGTTCTCTCATTCCACCTACATGGTGGAATACCTCTACGTCTACGGGCTGTCATCACAATGGCACGACGACAACGAAAACATGCAATGGCTGGAAATTTTCCACTCATTTACCTCTGTAAAGAATCTCTACGTATCCTGGAACTTTTCACATTGTATCGCTCTCGTCCTGCAAGATCTCGTTGGGGAAAGTGCGTCCGAGGTGTTACCCGCCCTGGAGAGTCTTTATTTGGAAGATCTCCAGCCATCAGGTCCCGTCGAGGAAGCCATCGGACCTTTCGTTGCTGCACGACAGCTTTTGGGTCACCCTGTGGCCGTTTCCCACTGGAAAAGAGAAGCGGATTGATATCTGAGTGTCCTCCATATTCCATCCTATCGATTTTTGGTGTTGTGTACCTCCCATTCTCCTTTACGCTCATTATTCGACCACCGGGACATCAGTTACAGTGTTTTTTATTGACATCACTATGATCTAATCCCCTTGTAAGATTACTTTCAGTGTCATGGACGCAACTTGACCCGGGATTTCGTTCGGCCTTAATTTGTTACACACATGCAAACTTTGAAGATGATGATACTATAGATAGCCCCATTCCCACAACATTTTCAGCCCAAAAAAAATTACAGTAGATAGAGTTACATCCATAGATATGAGATCACTTTTAAAAAGGAGATCTATTGGAAAATATGACTTCAGTGCGACAAAAAGCACGAAGGGGTGGGAAATTGTAAGTCCCTGACAATGCCTGACTAGGCCTGACTAGGCCTGACCGGCCGGACCCCCCAGATCTGAACGATGTTGAAGGTGCGGCGCCATTCTGTTTGGCTAGCGTGTTAGAACCCATTACTAAGGTCACCCATGGTCAAGCTTGGGGTATGGAACGATGGAACGCACACGATCAAAAGAAAGAACGTAATCTCATTCTGAGGGCGTTTACGAGAATGATGATTTCAGGCTTTGTTAGCCGGCATTACCAGGTGATGGACGCAGCGCTTTCAGGGAAGAAAAAAAAAGATAAATTTGCCTGTTATAGGACATTCATTACTCACATATTAAAGTAGCGTGTCATTACAGTAAAAGTACAGAAAATAAAAGGCCGTTCTTTGCAGTACTACTGACGCAGAAAACTCGTAACGCTGTGAAGTCTTGGATCCGCAACGAAGCTGTCTACGAATGCGACTACCTTTTGGCCATGTAAAGTGTCTATCTGAGCCAGCATTTCCGGAGTGAGCTCGTTCTTATGGTCGGTGACGAGGTGATCCTTGATTCGATAGGGTCGCTTCCAGGCGAAATCACCACAGAGTGGACATCCGCGTGGTGGCTCGTGTCTGTCCTTCTGGTGCCTCTTGAGCTCTTGGACCCGTCCAAATTCTTTATTGCACTCCGCACAAATACGCACCTCGGGGTGCGTGCTAGTATGTCCGCCGAGGACCCGGAGGACTTTGGTGATTATAGGCTCTCCAGTTCCGCGGGGTTGAGTCTAAGATACGTTAGTATGCACTCGGATCACGGAATCTAGCGGTACTTACCTTGTGGAGAAGTAAGTTGAACTGTGGCTCCAGCTGGTTGCGATTTTGCAACGCTTCAATGTTTGCTGAAGTCTGGTAGAAGTGTGCTTCATCACCATGACCCGATGCTGGCAATCCCTGATAGTACACGGCGTCTACTTCAAGGGTTGAGGTACTTCCCTCGTGGAGGGGCAAGTTGGACTGTGGCTCCAACTGGTTACGAAAGGGCACCGCTTCAATGTTTGCCGGAGTCCGGTAGAAGTGTGCTTCATCACCATGACCCGATGCTGGCCATGGCCATCCCTGATAATACACGTCGTCACTTCAAACGTTAACCATTTGTAAAGTCACCAAACATTCTGGAAAAGAGTAAGACATCTCAGGGTGAATTGGGAGTTGTAGAGGTTTCGTAAGTCGCTCTGAACAGAAGGTTTATATCTGAGGGTTGGCACAATGGCACCTAGTGCCAAAAGGCATCTAACAAGCGTCACTCGTAAGTAAGCGCCACCGGCACCGGCAGCACCATTTCATTGAGACTTGCTAGTCTGTAAAGAACTAGGTAAGTCCTGTTCATCCGACGGCAAACTGAGACATTCTGTCGGATCGGTTGTGCCTGAAGGATGGCACCCAGTGCCAAAGGGCATGAGGAAGAACTAACAAGCGTCGCTTATAACATGTAGGTGCCTTGGAATGCATTAACTTGCCTAACACTTGCCTCTACATCTGCGAAAAACTAGGTGAGACCTGTTTACCCGACTGCATATTCTCCGAGAGGACATTTCAGGCTCGTAAGTCGCTCTGAAGGAAAAGGAATTCATGCCTGAGGGGTGACACAATGGCACTCGAGTGCCAAACGGCTTGAGGACAAACGATCTAACGAGCGTTGCTCATAATAAGTAAGTGCCACTAATGGCGCCAACGTGCCCAAGACTCCCAAACTCCAAACTAGATAGAACTCGTCAGCATCCCACCTGTGACGAATCTCATGCCGAACAAAATTTACTGCACCGCTTTCTGCGCCGCCTCGCAGGTTTTGAATTTCACCGGCTTTGGGAGGATTGTCTGATTAAGTCACTTCTGAAAAAGTTTCCGCGCCGGGTATCATCGATTCCTCTCAGACAACACCGGCATCGCCGCCACGAGCGGGTGGGACTCCAAGAAGAAAAAAATTCATGGCAACAACGAATCAAGTTCCAACCAAAGAGGATTGCGTCGGCACGGCGCCGGATGCATCATATCCTAGTCCTTTGTCAAGTCCTAGCTCCTCGTCAAGTCCTAGTCCTTCCCGAGAGCAGGGTTCTTGAAGAGGATAATCGGTATGACAAAGTGAAGCACTTGGCAGTGGGGCATACAGTACGTCCGTTTTTGGCACTTGAGAACTTTGGCCGTCGAAAAGGAAGTAAAAAGAGTAGAGGTCACCAAGGAGAAAGCCACTGACGATAGCACCAACATGGATACGGAGTCCAACGGCCATAGTACCATATAGAGCCCTCCGCAGGGGAAACGCCGATTGGAGTAAGCACGGAATCAACTCCGACGCTGCGCTTCCACGAAACCAGTGCCACACCAAAGTCGAGAATTGAAGCACAGGTTGGCTATCCCGATCCCTGTCTCCTCCACTGGGACGGCGCCATAAGATCACCAATTCCTGACGCTTTTGAGTTGCGAACATCAAAATTTCAAGCGATAACCATACCCTTTTATCGACTTGGGATCTGCAGTTCCACGACCGCATATTTGGCTTTCGACTCACCAGAGTCGCTACCTTGGGTGCGTTGTGAGAAGAACGCTTGACCTGCCTACTCCCCCACGTGCTCAGTGTAATATAAACACTTCACCACGCGAGCAAGCTGTCGCCATGGAGCCATCTGAGCGTCGCCGCTGCGCGCCGGACTTTGCCCGTGTGAAAGAGACGCACGACGATCAGTAGGCGTGCGATGACACAAACCGGTGCAATCACTTAAATGCCACTTATTTCCTACTCCACAGCTCGGCACATTCCTAGGGAGATCCGACAGCCAATGCCGAACTCCCGATTCGCGACACTTGATGGGGTCAGAAATTTTTGGGAGGCTGTATCGCGCCGCGCCACATCGCACGGCACAACCCCGCAGGACTCCACGTCCGAATCACGGGAGCAGATACTCCTAGGACACTGCGTCCTTCGGTACGGAGGCTGTGCAATCTGAGGGTGCATCAGTTACTCCATTCTGTCTGTTGGTTTAACCATTTTTGGCCACAGTGCTGTACAAGTCAATCACCTGGATTTTTCGGAAATAGTCTGGATAGGACTAGCTGTGGCCCGCCTGCGGAAGAGACTGTACGCTCCTGGACAACGTCTACGAAGGGGCACAGCTGGTGGAGGAGGCCGCGCAAAGAACGTGGAATCGGGTGCCGATGAGAAACGCGAACACATCGGATGATGCCCAACACGAAACACGCATGCAGCGGAGAGGAAGCTTACGCACCCTCGACTGGCCATATGCTATATTTCTCTATGGCCCCAGGATACGTAGGCAACCAAGCGAGAGTTAAGAGAGTTTCCAAGTAACATTTGTATGAGTGCGGGGCAATTCCGGAAAACTTGAGGCGCAATACAACAAGAAACGTTTCGGCCTCGCTCGGTGCTTGTAGTTGGTTCTCCTGTCCAGAATTATGGTCAGTCAGAGGACAATATCTGCGAGACGGAGAAAAGAAAAAAGCTTCTTACTCGTCGATAGCCCCGGTGACCGTGCATTGAACAAGAGAAGGAGGACGCTGTCGGTGCACTAGTAGACGTGCGTGCGAACAACACGTGGGATGTGTGAGTCAGTCGGAGAGTCGGGCATGGGTCGATGTCCCTCCATCAAAGTGGCGATCCCCAACAAACATTTGGGTGGAGTGAGACAGTTGGGTGGAGTGAGACCCCAGCCGTCCATCGAAACTGTTCTTCTATAGTTCGCAGGCGGCTATATATTTTTACGGCACCCGAATGTTCGTACACAGCCCCAGGCACTATTCTTGGCACTATTTGTCAACCAACGAAGTTATCGAGCGTCTTACTGTACTGTACCCGATGGCGGTACAGGCACTCACCTAGAGGTGTAGGTGTGGAGTGGGACTGCCAGTGGAGTCTGTCATCATGGGTGCCCCCATACAACAAACGTGGGTGACTTTTTCACAGCCCCTTCACAGCCCCATACAACGATTTGCAACCGAAATTACCCTTACAAGCTGATTTGGCACGTCCTCGGACACAGCCTATTGGGGGCGCACCCATGTAATGAATCTAATACAAGATTGTCAGAGGCGGCCTTTTATACTATTGAAGAAAGAGGTGCTGCGGACAATACGTCCAGCGGAATCCAGCGCATAAACAGCCTCCCATATGCATACTTATGGCCGATTTGCCATTTGGGGCAGACACCAGTGATTGACATGAATCATGCCTTGTCGCTGTCTGAAACACAAACTACGGCAACGTGTTATATTTCCTTGACACTAAACAGCCCTGAGGTGCACGGCCAGCGTCGAATCTCGACCGATTGATGAACCGAGTTTCTGTAATGTCCAGTCCATGCTTGATCGACCCGAGCACGCACATTGCTGTCCTATTCTGACCAATGCCACCGACAGAGGAGCCCGCGGTGGAGTGCTGAGTATGACTCAGCACGAGCTACAGACGCGCCTCGACCCACAAAATCAGCCACAACGCCGCTCACAGCGGTGCGACATGAGTGGCAGGCTTTGTCTTCTGGTAAAATCGGGCCACTGTAAAGAATCTGAACAAGCGACTATCGATCCCGTGATTCGCGTCGCCGCCTGACGTTGTTGGGATGGTGTCCCTGCGGTGTGTGCTGGCGTGTGATGTGGCGGTGCATGGCTAACTTGAAGAGTGCTCACGGCCGACTTTGGTATGGCAATAGCAGCGGCACTAGTAACACCACCACGCTGGCGTCGCGTCCTACAGTACACGGATTCCCGCCGCAGCACAGCAACCTCCTGCAAAGACTCCAGCAGTCCAGTGCCACACGCAAACCGGGGTACATTGCGGGGTACATTGAGTACCCACGACGACGGACTTACCCACAAAAGAAAGAACCTCGGCGGGCTGACTGTAGGAGCGAGCATAGGAAGATAAAGCGTTGTCGTCGCGTCCCCCTGGCGTGAGTACTGGGATGGGCTCAGAGAACGGCATCGCCGGTTGAGAAACGCTGAATAGGACGCGTATCCGGAATCTCCGGACCGGTGCCGACGAACCCGAACAGAACTTTGACTTGGACGGTGTTCTGTGTTCAGTTGAATTCAGACTTCCCTTGCCAACACCGACCGTATCAAGGAAAGCGCTCAAAGCTCAAGCTAGGAACTTCACGCGCAAAGTCACAAACTCGCAACTTTCGTTTCTTGTTTCGTTTTGCGCAAGGCGCGGCGCAGTCATACAGTACCCCTTAGGCCTCAGGCTTCTACAGTAAAATCTATCTACGTCATCAATCAAACCTCGGCACAAGAACTTGAAGCTCTGGCTGAACCACATCTACTGATGCCAGGTTTTCTAGGACTTCTTCGCACTCCGCACTCACAGTAGCCCTGGAATAAATCCTGCTTCCTTGTACGCTTCTCGCCGACTACGGGTCCCAAGAATTTGTTGCCGCGACTGCGGTCATCTGTGCGTAAGGCAGCTACTGGCTGCTACGGTGTGGATCATGTAAGCTTTCCAAAATTTCTCGAGGACTCGGAACAATGCGTCTTGCGCTTGAACTGCTTTGTGGTCTGCGACAATCACCCATTCCACACCCCAAGAAAATGCCACAAAAATGCCACACTCGATTTATATACGTCTGAGGCGGTCTGGTTTTCTCTCTATCCAATCTCCCCATCTCTGCGCTGTTGTTTATTGCCCTCACTGGTGCATGTCTTTCACCCTGCATCGCGTTAACCAACTTGTCTGTGACAAGATGTTGCCTCCTTGGTTGCCTCGTCCTAAATTCACTTTTCCTTCATGGCTCCCTGGGTTTTTATCTTACCGTGAGTCCAGGGAATGTGCTTTGAACTATAAAGGTGTCATACTAACCAGGACCCATTTGTTCCTCCCCGGTCGAAAGTCTCTTTACTCGTTATTAATGCCGTGCTGCCTTTGATCGCCATCATCACTCTCGAAAACGTCGCTACAGGTCTGCAGGGATACCTTTTTCCCAAGATGTGTTTCTCACACTGAAATCCAACAGGACTAGAGATCACTCTGGTGACCTGCAGCTTGTTAGCCAGCGTCATCCTTGTCGCAATGTGAATCCTCTGTTACAAATTGTCGTCATGAGAACCATTTGTCTCAACTTTCCTTCCCCCATCTTCCGTATGATTAGGTTGTTCTACAAGGTGCTCATGCGCTCATGCGTGTTCAACGACATCAAGCGTGACAAGAAGGCCCTATTCTGCGTGACCGTACTCGATATTTGTAAGTCGTCGGGCTTGCCCATCTCTCGCCATGCGGCATACTTGTTTCCCAAACTGATGCCAATGACTCACGCGTAGGCGCTGCGGTCGGATGGGCCATTCGTTTGGATAGAAAGGCATTATTTTGTACCAGGCCGGAGCACGGCAGCAGCTGCCACACCGGGCTTATCGTTCTGGGACTTATCTTGGCTTGGATCTCTATCATCATTTGTGCGTGCTTCAGCAATCATAGCGCCATCGTCCCCTGTTCCCTTTCATTCGATGGCTCACAACTATAACAATATTTCAGCTTTCTGCGCTACCATGTGCGCCAACCACGGGCGGAAGAAGAGCCTGAAGAGGAGACCTTCACCGCTGCAGCTCCACTCTTCCAGGCCAGTCATCTCGTCACCAGTACTTGTTCACGCAGGGCAGTTCACAGAGGAGAACGACAACAAGCTTGGAGGCTTTACAGACATCTCTTTGGAGAATTTAGGTGTAGGAGAGGCGGGACCATGGAACCGGATATAATCCAAACACGAGACGTTGTTTTCACGATATACATGATTAAAACTAGAAGTGTAAAACGGCGGGGATCAGTACAGCAACGTAATGTATGATGAACTACCACTATAACCACATGTCGGGAACGACCTGCCGTTCATAATGAAATCCGGTCTTCTCTTTCTTTCTTATTCACAGTAGAGCCTTCTGTATCACACAACTTGTGAAAAGTCATACGAGCGAAGCGAAGGCGCAATCTTGTCCAATTGGATTTGGATATCAAATGACAATGCAGTTCCCAACCAGTAGTACTTCTATCTATGTTCGCTGCATCCATACCACCTCTCCCAGTTTTCTTTCTTCAGCTTTGGAACTGTTGGATACACCAACCCGTCTCCTGCGCTCCCAATGCGTACGACCAGACATACGTCCCCGTATACCCAATTCAACGTCACCTCGTTCCCATATGACACAGACGCATCCTTCTGATGGTTGAATGTCGTCACCGGCGTGACCCACTCCACCAGCTCAGGGATCCATATCCTGGACTAAATCAATGTCATCACCGGAAAACGGAAAATCATCCACTTCACGCCAGTAGGCGTCTTCGTCCTCCTCCTCCACCGCCACCTCTCCAACAGGAATCTCTCCAGGCTGAGCTTGCGGCTGTGGAGGCCTAAAATCGCTCACCACGGAGCCGACGTCCAGTGGCGACACCTCAGCCAGCCGGGGCGGCGGATGCAACGCCACGTTCGCGGCCAAAGCATGGGCGGACGGCGTAACGTTCGTCAGCATCGTCATCCGAGGCGGCGGCACTGGCGCGTTTCCCAAGTCCTTGGCGAGCGTTTCCACACCTCTGGACATGACGATGAAATCTACCGAAGCGGGTGCACACACGGAGCTAAAAACGATCGTCAATCGGCGAACGAGAACCAGGACGACGTCTTCTTCGTCCTCATCCGGACGCTGCCGCTTGCGGTCGTGACTCTCCGAGGGCGTAGCCGCCGCCGCCACCGCCGGAGGTTGGCGGTGGTGGCGGTAGCGGAAACGATCGTGGTGGTCACTGTATCGTCGCTCTGTACGTGCGAGCATGATGCGCGCATTGACTTGGTTAGCCCAGACGAGACCGAGCGCAGCGCTCTTCTTATCATTCCCATCTGCGCGGCCGAATATGCACGCGTGGTCTGCGTAGATGAGTTCACCCGGGAAGCCCCTATCCGCGTCTGACCGTCGTCCCACACGTCCGTCACGCGATTGATGGCTACCACGGCGAGCTGGTGCGTCGCTGCGAGGGCGTGCAGCTGCGCCGCGATGGCGGAAAGGTTGCGCGAGCGGTCGGCGAGTGTCGCCGTGGATACTTTCGCGTCTTCGAGGAGGACGTCGGCGAGGGAGTCGATGATGAGGAGCTTGAGTGGGGTGAGCGGGCTTTGGCGGCGTTGATGGATGCGGGAAGGATCTCGGAGAGGGCGTGGAGGAGGGATGCTACGGATTTTGTGGCGCTTGTTTGGATGTTGTCGAGGGTGCAGCGCGAACCTGCTAAGAGAGGGTGTTCGTGCAGTAGCTGTATCAAGCGGGGAGTTGGTAGACTGGTGGACGTGGTGAGGTAACATGCTGAGCCGTTGAGGCCACCTTGTTCGATGGGGAGCTGCACAAGAAGTGAAAGTTGCAGTGCTAACTGTGTCTTGCCCGCTCCGCTAAAGAACAAAAAATGAGTCCCCAACGGATGATGTATGTGGTCGACGACTTGCCCTTCTCCAACGAATTCCCAGACCATACCGACCCTGATACCGCCCCGAGCATCTCGTCAAGTGTTGCGTCGCCAGTCGTGATGCGTTCGCAGCCGTTGTGCATAACATCTCTCAAAAGACTCGGTGGGCGGGCCAAGGCACGAGCAATGGAGTCGACGATCGCCTGCACGGCCTGCGGAGGCAATCTACATCGTTGCGAGACATCAGAGAGAGGAAAGAGGAGGAGGTCAGAGACAGTGATGAAGCCGCCTGTGGAGAATGGAAAAGACGGCTATATAGACGCTGACTGCTAAAGAGGCAAAGACGGACCCTTTTTGAGAGCCGATTGATGACTGTGGGATAACTCGGGTATCGATGAGAGAAGGGTATCAGCCATTCGTTGCGTCCAAGACGTTCATCGGTTCAGCATGAAACCTGACAAGCGGGTGGAAGACAAAGTGCGCCACCGCCGCTTATACTCAACCGCACCAGAGCGATGGGTTCCGACAACAAGATTTCTCGCTCCCAACACCCCAGAGCCCGATGACGACGGAGAAGAGTGGCCAGTGCACGGAATCGTTGGCGAGGACGTCGACGTTTTGGCATCCCAAGGTACTCTATCACTTACTACAGCAGCACCACACTGAACAGTAAACTCAATCCACTTTGCTCAGTTACGAGGTAAGCTCAGGCCCTCTCATTCCATCATTCCATTGATAACCATCTACGATACACAAGATCCGATGGCAAAATTGGTCTCGCGCTGATGGCACCAACACGACCTGGATGCGCGAGATCGAGGGCGATCCGGCCATCGTCGCCAGCTGGAACGAAGCAATGAAGAACCAACGCCTCGAAAAGGCCTCGGAAACTCAGTCGATAGACCTGACTTCATTGGCCTCAACGCCGATGCACGACAGGCTGACATTCGAAAGTGCCCAGGCGGTGGAGGAGAAGATGGCCGAACGTTTGCGGAAGGGTGCACCTGGCAAGGCCTATCAGGGCTGGATGGCCGAGATTGACCGAAAAGTAGGCCACCACCACGAGCGACAGGGAGAAAGGAAATCGCCTCTCCCCTCCAAGAAGCGGAAAAGACCATCTCGTGCCTGGTGCGTTTCGGTTTTCTAATGTTGCCCGACTTCATTTTGAAATGCTTGTAAAGTGCCAATGAAGTGTCATCTCGTGCTGAAAGCTCACGCTCAGCTGCGTTAGGGAAATGGCCAATTCCCGTAGCGCAGGACGTTGATGAGGAGACTACAACTGCATCAGACAGCGAAGTTGACTCTAACATGATACTGTGAAATCAATCTAGCACATGGAATGTCTGCTTCATCTCTTACGTACAGAATACAAAAATGTGTTCTACTGCTCGTCTTCACGTCATCCTAACGAAAGAGAAGATGTGGAGTTGCGTGTCAGATGTTTCAGCGGAGCGCACAGGTCGACGGGCGCCCCGTGCAGACATTGTGAGAGTCTGTTGTCCTCCCATCGAGCATGCGTAGATGGCCTGAAGAAGGCAACAGTTCCCAGGGAGTGCGAAACAGACAACTTTCAGAATCTGCACTTGCCATCCAACGCGCTCCGCATAAGAACAGGATAAGGTCTGGGGCGCCTCATACTGGATTATAAACAACGCGAAGACGCAGAGGAGGTCAAAGATGCGCCACTTTCCGAAGACGTGAAACTGGAATACTTGGTCAGCTCTCAAACGAGCTATCGAAATTCGTGACGCCAACCACCTTACAACTGCTTTAGATGCTGACCTCGATGAGGCCCCCAGAAAAGATGATCCAACTTCATAGATATTCCAGCTGCGAACTGTCTTGCAGTACGTCCATATCGACCTGCATAACGGTTTCCTCATCCGCGAATCCGTTATCACTGCCATCTCTCTGCCCGTCGTGACGCCGCTCCTCTCCTCTACCCTCGTCTTCCTGGAACAAGGACCATACGCTCTCGCTCTCCGGTCCGGCCACAACCAGATCCATCACGTCCCGCGCGGGATCAGCAAGCTGCTCCAACAACATGCGATCAGAACCCGACACCTCGTCTGGAGGCTCGGCAAAGCTCAGCCGCCCAAGCGCCACGACAAACTGGTGCCCTATACCATTGAAGTGGCGAGGTGGTGCTGCCTGCAAGCGCGCACGCAGGCTGGCAGGGCCATTTGGGATGCGGAAGATGACATAGTGCAGAAGCAGCATGCCTCGCGCGATCCCAGCTACTATCCTGTATTTATCGTCAAAAAATACCCGGTATGACAAAGAAGGGAATACGAACTCAGAGGAAGCACTTCCGATACTGTGAGCTCCGGATCTTCTTCCCATAGTGTTGTGGAGAGGTTCGCAAGCAGCTTGACGAGAGAAGGAATGAAGAAAGGAGACTCGGAAAGGATCAGTACGGCATCCTCATGGGCAATCGCGAGCGAGATGAGAGTGGTAAGCACGGAAGCGCAAATAGAGTGACCCTGTAAGGCGGAATTAACTACGGATGAGCGAAAAATATCTTTTGTTTGAGACGCACTGCAGAACCTGTTCTACCCGTATCCATCAACAAAGCGCACATTCTATCCACCTGCGGTAATTTGGCGAAATCTCTGGCACTTTCCGGTGTATCCTCGGAGAATGATAGCAACGAACGAAAAATGCCGGCTCCTACGCAGGTGTAAGCATACAATAGAATCATGGACCGTTCAAGACAACACACGGGTCGAGAGGTATGAGAGAGTGCGCACGGAGTTTTCTAAGAAAAACGGTGGCTGATCCTTACTGAGCATCATGGTAAGCACGTCCGTGGTATGCGGGATAACAGCAAGCCTACAAGTTTGTAAGACAAAGTAAAAAAAAAAGAAAACAAAGGCACGACTCAACTGCGGTTGATACTCGGCGGGAGGGAATAAGCAATCGCGTCAAGCAGCGAAAAGACCTCCTTTCCGAGATCCAGAAAATGCGGTTCTTTGCTATTAGTGTTTGGGGGTCGTAAAACGTTGACGATTATAGCACAGATAGTTTGGAGAAATGGGGGGGCATCAACAGCTTTCAATAGATTTTCAACAAATGACGGCAGACAGATCACTAGGTGACGCAATAGGTTAAGTGTAGAAATTAAAGGCTTCAACTAGTATTGTGTTCAGTGTTGGGAACAGAATGAAAGAAGTCTAACTGACCCGGACGTCAAGCAGCAATATATTCGCGATCTGTGCTAACGAATTTGCGACAATCCGCACAACGGGCTCGTACCCGGCAGAGCCAACTACCGCACCGATAAGGGATGTGCATGCCGCGTGGAAGACACTCGTGTGATTTGCACCAAGCGGCGGCTGAGCAAGCAGAAGTTGAATTGTACTGGGAGCATGTGGCGACGTTGCATGAGCGAGTACCAATTTTCTCATCTATTGCTAGAATGTGAAGCCCAAGCGCGTGAGACAAAGGCAACTGGAGACGCACCCAGTTCACCCAATCGAAAGATTTAGAGGCCCTCAAAACCTCAGCGACCGGCTGTGGCATCTTCACATCATTAGCTAGATCCATGTGGAAATCTACCTCTGGATATGTGGTACCACCAGCCTGACCTCCATCAATTTCCATGCCCTCGTCAGGTTGTGAATATGCAAGCGCCTTCGCTGGAGCTCCGATCGGCGATAATGGTGGCAGATCCAGGTCCTGCTCGTGTGTCCTTCGGCTCTCCTCGAGCACTGAAGCGCGTGCCTTTCCCTTGTTCTTTTTCTGGAGCGGCAGGGCAAATGCATTAACGAACCCGGGTGGGGGTGGACGCGCCTTTGAGAGACGCGGAGGTGGCGCTACTGGCCGCGGAGATTGACAATCGGGAATAGCAACATGTAAACTATGAGGAGTCCTTGGTACATCTGAACGTTGTGTCTGTGATAACCCTGCTGGCTGGGAGGGTGCTGGGACACGGGGCACAGCCCTACGAGAGGCCTCTATTTCGTGCTGCTTGAATATAAGTTGCGTACGCAGGCTCTCGAGCTCGGCTTCCTGCTGCTTCTGTGCCGTGACTTGAGCTGTCTTCAAGTTTTCTTTCGCCTCCCGTAGCTTCTCCGTCTCTTCGTTATGCGCAGTCTTGGCCTACGAATAACACATTAGCATTATGAGCCCACTGGACGCAATGGGTTATACCCTCTCCAAATTAGCGCGTAAGACCTCAACTTCGCCTATCTTGGAGCGTTTATCGGAATGGCTTGGTCAAGTGATCGTTTCTGTTCCAAGTTTTGTCTCTTAAGCTATGTAACAGGTATCAGCGAGAGAGAAAAAAGCTGGGTGGGCAGAGCGCGCCTCTTCTACTTGAGCTCTCAAGGACTCAAGGTCATCCTGAAAAGCGGGCAAGTCTCCGACCGGCAAAACAGTCTGGTCTAAAGGGGTGCGCTGGCGCTGCGTCACTATCTGAGATACCCGCGCCGGCCGTGGTGTACTCGCCTCACGCTGCGAGGTTAGTCTATGTGGTTGCAAATGCTGCGGCGGTAGGGACTGCCCACGATGCTGTAAGTGAGAGAGGCGTTCGAGCCGGGAATGAGCCGTGGCCTGAGTTGGAACTGGGACAGACTCTTGGAAATACGCTCGGGGTGCTGCTGCAGACGGAGGTGATGGAGGGTTCGACGAGGTGGTCGAAGAAGAGCGCCGGATCGCAGGACTATCAACCTCTGACAACGCACTGCGCAGCGCGGCGCGCATGGTGTCACTGAAAGAGGAGGATCTAGTCATGGGAGCCGTGCGGGAGGCATTGGCGTAGGTCAAGGCGGGACTTGGGTGACGACTGGGAGCTTTTCTTGAGCCAGGAAGGATACTTGTCGACGCGATTCTTTCTCGGTTGTGCTGCGAGGCGGGACCGGGTTGGGCGGCAGGCGAATTCCTCGACGTGTGGTTGAGAGATTTCACTGAGCTCCTCCAGGAGGATGCCCTGTTGCGTTGGAGTGGGCAGCAAGACGACGTCTGAATCTGCATCTCCGCGGCTGTTGTGTAATGCTTTCGGACTCGCCGGGGACTCCGATTGCTGGCTGCCGACAAAAAACCGTCCAGGGCCACTGTAGAATCCGTTGCTGATAGTTATTTCCGGGAGATCCGTGTCTTCCAGGGAAAATCTTGACTTGCTGGGACCTTGGGAGGGGACGACCTCCTGCGGGGCTGCTGTCCTGACGCGGGACCACCCATCACTTGTCTTGACCGCTTGGTGGGTTGCTGTTCTGTTGGAGATCTTGAATGAGAGGTTGACGGAATCGCGGCGGCAAGACCCCGTTCGGTCGCATCGAGGACAGCGAGAGTCCGCTCATCAAGCACAAGGTCATCAAACCCATATTCGTCGTCTGATGAGACCATTAGTCTATTCACCTTTTACATACGTCAGGTAATCCGAAGAGTCCGCACGATAGTAAGAGGCTCTCACATTTCTGGAGGGGAACCGTAAAGGCGAGCAAGCGCGACAAAGACGCGTTCGCCTTCGGTTTCTTCCGATGCCACCAGCACGACGGCGACGAAGCAGTGTTACACGTGACGGACTTACGCGTACGCGGTTTCATTACTCCAATTTCGACTTATTTGTCTCTGGGAGGACGGGCATATTCCAATCAAATAACAAATCCGATACAACAAATGTCCTAACGTGAGCCTCAAGAACGTTGCCTTAAGACCGGTGACGGCTCCGTAGCTCCTCGGCCAAGGAGCCCCCCAACTACACTCGATACCGTGTCTGTTAGCTGACGCTGAGGAATTTGCGCGTGCTTTACGTAGAATAATCGGACGCTAGTCGAGTTCCAAATCCCAAGTGGTGTCATACCGCGCACATAAATCTCACCCCATATTAATGACGAAAGCCACACTAGGGACGATTCAGACCACTGAGAGGTCGAGTTTTCAGTTATGCATCGATAGATAATGAAGATGCGGTAGCTCACAATAAATCTGCGTGGATTGAGAGGCGGTGGGGTCGGAAGGATGTGTTTGAGGGAGATGTGTCCCAGGTAGTCAAGGATTGCCCCCGTAGGATTCGATTTATGTGATACCTGAAAGTCTTGTAGTTTGGGCATCAGCTCGGAAATCACAAGCATCACTGAGTCCAGAGGGAGCCTAAGAATGGTTAAGTGAGGACCCAAGTCACATCTAAATAAGAGTCCAACACACCCCTGCTGCCACGACGTCACCTGTGAGCTTAGAGTCAGCAGGGCATCTCAACCTTGCAAGGATGAGATCTTCTTACCCATTCTTGAGTCGGTACAAATCCATTCCATCCGACTGCAGTGGCAGTCGTACGATCTAAGCTGCTGTCCGTATCCAACGACGTAGATCGTCGCTCTGGCATTTTGCCTCTCGCTTTTTCTGACACGGCAGTTGGCAAGCCGGAAAACATTGCTTGCTCTATTGAGGGTGACATGAGTGGTTGAGTCAAAGGACCTCCTCCGCATGTCCTTCTGGTCCTGTTCCCGCGGGATCACCCGAACTTCCGTCAGGCTGTCATCAGACTGGTCCCTACTCGAGATACCAAGAGCATTCTCCCGTTCGAGCACCTCTGTTTTTCTTGATGAGGTTGGTCATACTCTTCTTCGGCTGCCCTACTCTTGCCTTTGGTATCGTGGGCATTACTCTGCTCTTCTATTCTGCGTACATCACGCAGACCCCTTGCTATGTGAATGTGCCCAGGTCCTCGAAGTCCTATGCGCTCTCAATAGGGCATAAATCAGGTTGGGATTGTCAGAGGGGTGATACGCGATGATAGAGTTGAATATTCGAGCCTAGAGTCACGATTCGGATCGGACGATATAACTTCGGTGGACTGGTGCGACTTACATGAAGAACAAAAGCCTGGGGTGTCCTTCATCCGCCAATAGAAACTTAGGGTTCGCGAATGAGCTGAAAAGCTGGAGCAAACGTGTTGCAGAGTTGACGTTCAAGGATTTAAAATACGGCGCGGATTGGAGAGAGCAATGATCAGTGCTGGATACATTGAGTTCATGAGCCGGACGTGGTCGCGATTATGTGGTAGACGGCCTACAGAGCTATCGCTGCTGACAAGTGAATGGGAGATACACGCACGTTAATCAAAAATCCGCTGTTGCCCGCTGACATTCCATTTTGCAGGTATGTGTGGGACTTGAGAGGGAATGTGAGCCTGAGACCAAAGGCATGCTCAGCTGACAGCGTCTGAATGATGTAAGACAGCGCTCGACAGAACCCGTGTTGTTCTGTGACACTGAATAGGAGACAGAGAGACAGGATTACTGCTGAGCTCGTTACCAGGCTTGTCCTTGACCTCGAGAAAGTGGCATAGGAGATACGCCAAAATATCCATCGACTTCTCCTGCTCTAGGAGGTACGCCCTGAATTTCTGAAGGTGGCATGAGCTCAACACCGCGCACAAGTCAGTATGGCAACGTCCATACCTTGTTTAGTTCGATTATTTTCCAGAACAGGATGACTAGACATCTGTAAGATCGTGTCCTCATAAAATGACTGTCGACCCTCACTCGTGTCCACGAAATATGGGACAGATCTTCTTGACCCTGGGAGCATGTTGTTGATGTATGCCATTTGTTCCTCTATTATCCCGAGAACCCCGTCGACAATGAACGCAAAGTCTCCGGTCCGGTGCTGGGACACCCGCTGAGCTCAATTCGGGACAGATTTCGATACCCAACGCACCACCTTTGCCAAGAAATGCCTAAAAGCGTTTGTCTTCAACGCGGGCGCATTTGCATGAGGGTCACCCGTAGGAACATCCCTAGCGCTTCCGCTTTGGAAATCGAGGACAACACAAAGAACTTGGAAGCAGACGCTGACGAGGTTGGCTCTTGAATCCTCACCTTTAAACACAAGGTGATTTATGGCAGTCGGCCTGCGACGCCTCCGATAACGGTGGTACTTGACGACTGCGACGCGTTCATAGCGGTATTCAGCAGGAACAGAGAATAGTCAGCACGTCTCGTCGCTGGGACTTTTGGACAAAGTGGAGGGTGTATAGTGAGGGGCTAGTGAGCAAGGATGATGGTGACGAATATATCTGGCGGGAGAGAAGCACGAGCAGGAGGCGCAGCACCTCTGTCTTGTTAGCGTCATATGCTTGGGCGGGTCCAAGATCGGCAGTTGAACCCACACCCTTCTCCCTGTAAAGTTCATAAGAACAATGTGCCTTGGATAGAACGTGCAGGCTCACCAAATAACATAATTAATCTTGTAGTGGTCCACCTGTAGCTTCGCGGGTAGGGTGAAACCACAACAGAATAGCAGATCTACCAAGCAACTCAAGAGTCTTTCCGCGATGGAAGGAAGTGTCGAGGTAGGTTTCGAGGTAGGTTGGGGGATGGACTGGCCGCAGATGCACCTTCGTTATCGTCATCTTCGTCCTCGATAACAAATGGGGCGTTTGTTCCGTCTGTTCATGATGATCCTGGCCCTCAACAACGTCCCTCTTCCACAAGACCTCCCTCTCAAAAACGCTCGGTTCACTTTCCAGTTCGAAAATCACGGGAAGGACGCGCTGCAGAACCCGTAGGCAGTTCAGGACCTCCTTGGTCGTGTTACGTTCCGTGGCGCCACCGTTCATGAGCGACGACGCGAAGGAGGTGACGTATTTTGTCGGAGCAGAGGGAAACGTGTGGTCGGAGACGAGGTTGAAGAGGCGGGAAGTTATGACGCGGATGAGGGTCACGATGTTCTCGGGAGCTTCGACCAATGCTCGGCGAACTTGGAAGCATGCTCTAAGCAACGCAATAAAGGAGGCCGAGAAAAGACTTTCACAACTCACTGTCTTGGGGTGAAATGAGCGAGAAAACGTCCGAAGCGAATCGAAGAGAACGGTATACTTGCAATAGCATCAGCGAGATCAGCCGTCAAGTCCGCGTGCATTACAACATAACGTGGCATACCTGATCCCAGTAAGCATCAGTCTCTGCTATATGCTGAACGGCTCGACCCCGTGTGAGCATGCTTAATTATCTATTCCTCTGACGCAACGAATGGAACGCACTCGTGTCGATGCCAATTTCGAGATTCCGCTGGGCTGACTACGGAACGCAAGCTTTGCTTCGTCTCCGAGCAAGGCGAACGGGGATGAGAGTTTTTGAGGAAGCTTTGATAGTACGGACATGTTGCTGAGCAAGCCGAATGCAAGGTCTACTCGAGAGGTTGCTCAGCCGCTCGGACTGCGGTGCACAGTGGGGACGGCCCGGTTAGGAATGCCGTGAACTCGTCCACTCCGAGTCCCAATAGAATATTACAGTAGACAATACATACTGTACCGTACTAAGCAACAATGAATAGAAGAGTAAGGTTTCAAAATCCATCAGGTTATGCTGTAATGCCTATCCTGCGTCTCTTACGGACTGGTTGGCCTGCATTCTGTCTGCAGTACACATCGCAAAACCATTCCTCCGGTGATACTTGTCCTCAGTGAGTTTGTGTACAAACATCCATTAACCTAAGGAAAAGACATACCTTTAGATCGCATCCCGGTCCAGCACACTCCACCTTTGTCTCATCAGACAAAGGGTCGTAGCAACAGTCTGTTGCAGCACATTCTTCAACTTCCTGATTGGTACCAATAGCTCTACTGGTGCAAATACGCTTAGATCGGCGCTGTGTGCTTTGTTGCACCTGGGCTTCAGTTTGGGTCCCACGAGAAATGCGGTGGCCGATGTGGTTGAACCTCCCCAAGATGATGTGTGAAGTGTCCGTGTCAGAAAGTCAACTGTAAGATGTTACAGTACAAATTAGATTCACATACTTTAACGTAACTTTCGGGTCGTATCCCTCAGGTGCGTTCAAATTGATCTCTATTTCATTTGGCCCACCAGGGCCAACATTGACTTCGATGCGACACACAGCAGTGACAGCACTGGTGTCTGATAAATCCACGTCCTGCTCCTCTGAATACCATCGGTATGCGTTAAAGACAGCCTGAGTAAATGTATGGGACGTACATGTTAACACCATTGATACGCTTGTTATTTTCCACCGGCATATGACAGGGTGTTAGTGTTGCAGTTTCAAGGCTGTACAACTAGGAAATAAACTTGCGTGGGCGTTGATATACGTTGATAATGTCAATGCGTTGGTGCGTTGGTGCGTTGGTGCGTTGACGGACCGGAGTTTGACTTTCATTGCGCCCGCAAGTCACCTCTTGGCGTGCCACACCGCTTCTCAGGAGCAAGAAATAAAGTCATATTGTTCAAGGTAATACAATAACGTCTCACGCAGCATTAATTCAGAATGAAAAGTTCGCGTCCAGAATGTCATGAAAGAAGCAACCCCCTTCTCCAGCGACAATCTCTCACGCCAGAGTTATGCCAAATGCTGCCGCCAACAGAGCGACCAAGCCGTTGGCAACAAGGCGGCTCGCGGGCGAACTTGATGTCGACGATGTCGACGAGCTTGATGGAGTTGCCGTCGTTGGACCTGGCGTCGCCGTCGCCTGTGCGCCCACACCACCCGTAACTGGGCCGGTGTCGGAAAGCTGGAAATCGTCCGAGAAATTGTAAGTACCTGAAAGCTTGTGAGCGAGGGGGCCACCCACGGGAATTTCGCTCGCGCCGAGAGCCTTCGCAGCAGCCAAGAATGCAGCATAGGTATTTCCGGTGGTCGGCGCATTGATCGCGCTACGAAAAACATCGTGATGCTCAGCATTGAATGTAACAATTCGGAAGTAGCACTTACCCAACCATTCCGAGACCACAGTGGCCCGTGTTTTTGCAGAAGAACCAGACGGCTGTCGCGTGAAATCGTTACGCTACATGACAAAAGAAACGATAAAATGTTCTGCATACGTTCTTGATCGTTTGTGATCTGGATGGTGAATTCTTTCGCGGTTTGCAGGCCAGAATCAAACCCGGCGGGGTTTCCACCGGCTGCGGCCAAATACACACAGGGGTTCGCAAAAGAACCTTCTGTCACGGAATGAGCGATTGAGCCCCTACATATGGCATGCATGAGCATTACAAATGGACAACAGTGGTACGAGTCGTACGAAGGGAAGAAGAACGTCACAGTGGTGCCATTGCTCGCAGTGAAGTTCGAGGGACTATACACCAACCCTCCGCGCCAACTTGAACCTAAGAGAAGCGTCAATGAAGATAAGAACAAACAGAGAATACCACTGACATTGATGTGTGTCGAGTTGCTGGCGGGACGGCAGAAGAGGACGTTGCCGCTGGTGCCGCCCCCGTCGATGATGTAGAGGTAGCGGTGGTGTCACTTGGTGTGGGATTACCGTATTGAGCGTTGACAAAACGGGGAGGAACAGAGCAGCAGCCAACGCAAGGGAAAACTTCATGGTCGCAGGGAGATTACTGCGCAACGAAAGGGAGACGGGCTATAGAGTTGGGTCGACATGTGTGTGCACCAATGTCCTTTTAAACTGGGCGAGCTCATACAAGAGCCAACACGTGGATCGGTCGAGCCAAGATCGAGAAGCCAGGAAGGGAAAGCCTAATTCCCATGCCAAGACCCCTGTCCTCCCAGCCGATTTGCCGCCTTACAAGCGCTCTCTGCTATCAAATCATGAGAACGCTAGTGGGAAATGAACCCAACCCGGCCTTTCCATCTGCCTCTTCGCCTCGCTGTTAACAGGCGTGTTTGGAGTGTGGCTCCTGCCTGTGGATAAGGTGTGACAAACTGGACTCATGTGCATCACACGTATCCAACTGGCGCGCCACAGAGAGGGGCTCTCGAGATCATGATCTGAGCACGGGTGCAAAAGCGAATTGAATACGGCAAATGCGCAGCAACGTACTGTTCCCTTTACGTACCGTATGTCCCACTCAGGACCGACTCGTGCCTTATAATTGCACCCGGCGGAACGATCGATGACATCTGTGGCAGAGTATGTCGAGCCAAAAAAGCCTGCCGTGTGCGCCGTCTTTCGATTGATCATACAGTACACATTGATGATCCGGGAATGATGGCGAAATGGTTCAGGGCCCGACGGGGATAGCAAAAGGGATTGAACGGGATTGATTTTCACAAACTAGCTTGTTCAGTCAGCAAGGAACGGAGGACACCCTTCTTTCTTCGAGCGCATCCTGTGTAATGCTTAGTTATGATACGGTGTTGGTTATCATTAGGAATGCCATACGCGTGTAAAGCGTGTAGTCTATACATGAGGGTGACACATGATGGTAAAGACACGCGTTTCTCGTGCGGAAAGTAGACGAGGCGCACCGGTGCAGTTCAGCACGCGGAGTGTGCCAGGATATCATCCGTTAGTCTGACCATCCGGACGTCCAGCGACTTGAGACCAACAAGCACCAGTATACCAGTTTGTGCAAAGGATGGAACGAGAATTACTCGAGACCTACGCTTCCCTTCTTCCACAAGACGCGTCGCGAAGCGCGGTGACAACCAATCGCGTATATATCTGGTGTTTCTGTGATAATAAATGGGTCGATCGTAAAGAAAGGATGACACCACAGTGTATCTGGTGCTGTTGGTGCCATGTGGCGCCACTTGAGCGTTGCCTCGGCGAGGGTCAGTCTCGTTGTGGCAACCGTTGGAACGTACTTGAACATGTCATTGAGCGGTTGTCCAGATGTCGCCAATATCGTTCGGATGGGCGTAGTCCCTGAGGACGCCAAGGCCGTCGAGTCCACATTGCCGTCACCTCCACGTGCTTCGGAGGACAGGCGGATGTATGTGGGATTTGTTTCACAGGAGAAGGATGCGAATGAGGACGCGTTGCCAAACATGGCCCGTGGGAGTGCCTGTTGAGGAAGGATTGTCCCTGAAGGATCAGATTCTCCAGGAAGAATATGAATTGCCACTGATTGAGACAAGTCGTGCAAGTGGCAGAGAGGTTCTGGACCGGATGTGGTGAGAAAGAAACGTCGTTCCCATGCCGGCGCTATGGACAACATGGGTCAGGCAAAGGCATGGTGATGAATGGCATGTCGAACCGATTTTTTATCTTCTCGCTCTTTCTCTTCATCGACAGTACCGCTAGCTGGTCCTAGCGGCGCTAGGGAATTACCCAATACCACAAGGCGACTAATTTGCGAGGCAAAACACTGGCCATCAAAATCACCACAGGCGCCCGTCAGATAGTCAACCAGGACCTGAGTTTGAGCCTCGGACACCGGGGACGACCCTATGTCCAGACCTGAGATGAATGCGACGTATTCGTTTGCAGCCCCGCTGTCAGAGTCTGTAGATGTCCCAGGGATGTCTGGGGATCGATGGTCAGCAAAGTCACGTCCGTTTGCATGAACCGCATGCTTTACCGTCGGTGTCCATTCTGTCATCTTCGCCTGCTAGGGGCGCCATCCCGGGAAAACACAGATCGATCACCTCAAAGTCTCCGCTACTTGTCTCCGCGCCAAACACACCAACAATGACGCCTGTGACGAGTGGAGTACCTTCAAGAACCTTGCCAATTAACCTGATTCGGCCTGATTCATCTTCGAGCATGACCCGATCGTCCTGCGAGTGTATTTTGTCTGGCGGGGTGGGGCCGGATGGTGTGCTTCGTAGAATTACTTAGTAAGACAAGGAGACAGAGTTGCGAAGTCGATCTCTGCTCACGTCACGACCAATGTCTTCGAGTACATTGGGCTTGAGGGGCATGTCCATGTAAACAGTCCCAATGATCAAACAAACTTGCCCCTTGATCACGTCCAGCACTCTCGGGACAAGTTTGGGGGATCCTTTTCGAGGGGGCATCAGCGAGTCCAGGGTCGCACCAGGTCGGTTCTCCACAGAAAGGTGACGTACCACTACTACCACAAACGTCCTTCCACTTTTTTGCAGCTTCTTTCTCGACACATGGTTTAAGAAGCCGCAATCTGACGAAATATATGTTGGCATACTGGTGCTTGAACGACTTGTTGATGGACTGGATGGTGAATGAGGGCGTCGAATCTGTCGGGGGCAAAACGGCCGTTGGAGTCGGGTGATTGTAGAAGGAGGTATGACACTAGCAAACAGTTAGACAGCTTAGACGCATATTACATCAAACTAACACCGGGTCCATCACAGAAGGCCTCGTCTCTGCTGACTTTTGAGATTATAGACGCGTCTGGTCTGATCAACGCGTGACCAGGTCGCGTCATTGTCGCGTCCAGCTGGCGGTCTCATCGGGCCGCAACGCCCGAGCTGAGAGAGTCAAAGTGGTTATATTTTCTTTTCTGTTTCACTGCTTACGACTTCAGATAGAATCATATATACGTGAAGCTGGCTTGCTTGCGAGACTGTATCTTTTCTGGGTATTGTGTTTCTGAGGCTGTTCTCTTTCTTACCTTTTAAAGTATTAATCATTGATTTAGCTGTCATCAGGTGCTCAGCGCTCAGCGCTCAGATGGCACCCCCACAACCCCTAATCCGATGATAGGCACACTTTCCCTGATGTAGTTTCTCAGGTGCTAGGCCTTTCTGTAATATATCCAACTGCGCCGGCTCACAAGGAGATGTGGTGCGCCGAGTGGGCGACATGAGGGGGAAACGTGTCGATCGGGGCGCACAGGGTTGAAGGCACTGTGAGAAGCACCCAGGAATGCAACAGATGAAGGGCTCAGATGACCAGATAATCCGATTTCGGTGGTTCTGGACTATTTTTAGTTCCAGTAGGTGAGTGTGGGAGAGCGGCAACCGAAACGTTGATCGGCGAAGGCAGAATGAACTCAGTGGCGTCTCCTTGGACCTTCTTTTGTTCGTATCAGGGAACACAGCGCAGTGGGCTCACTTCAGCCCGCTGTGCCCGTGCCCAAGTGAGTATGATTCGTCGTCAGGGTGGAGGCTAGCCTGTTCTGGGGCCAGCGGAAGTCTGTTCAGATCGTTATGTGACGTCAGGGGTACTCGACTTTGAGAACCATTCAAGGGGATATAAAGCCGTCTGCTTCCTATGGAGCCCCCTCCTTACTCTCCTTCCCGCAATCATGGCCCTTTCAAAGGTGCATTTCCTTCCGTCCTACCCATCCTCACCCCGTCTCACATATAACATAGCACGTCAACCCAGAGCACATTATCAAAGAATCTAAGGTATGCGACGGATCATTATATCTTCACTTGCAACAGTTCTCCTAACTTCATACAGGACAAGGCGATCAAGCCACGAACCGCACATCACTTGACAAATACTAGCCAAGACACGCTCCATAGCGGATCAGGAGGTCGTTATGGTTCCCGCTATGGCACTGAATCTGTCCCAAAGTACAGAATTCCATCCGAGGTATGGGACTTTTTCTCTACGTTCCCCGATCGCTTCAAGCTGATGCTATCACAGGGTATCGATCTAGAAACTGCTTATCAGATTATTCACGACGAGCTTTCTCTCGACGGCCAGCCGCTGTTGAATCTGGCCTCTTTCGTGCAGACCTGGATGCCCCCCATCGCCGACAAGCTCATGCTGGAGAATATCTCCAAGAATTTGATTGACCAGGATGAGTATCCCATAACACAGGACATTCACACTCGCTGTGAGTAACTTGGGTTTCGTCTATCGCCGTTTCAAGTTGACGCGTGTCTGCAGGCATTTCCATATTGGCAGAGCTCTGGCATGCACCCACACATCCACATCACAATGCTGTAGGCACTGCAACCACTGGCTCTTCGGAGGCTATCCAGCTTGGTGGCCTTGCTATGAAGCGTCTCTGGCAGGAGAAACGCAAAGCCGCTGGCAAATCCATCCACGAGCCTGGTCCCAACATTGTTATGGGTGCTAACGCTCAGGTTGCCCTTGAGAAATTCGCTCGCTATTTCGAGGTAGAGACCCGTCTTGTGCCGATCTCCGTTGAGAGCAAGTACCGGCTTGATCCGAAGAGAGCAATGGAGTATGTTGATGAAAACACCATTGGTGTCTACGTGATCCTCGGCAGTATGAATGTTCCCGGTTCTGGAGTCACGCCCTCACTAATTTTCACATACAGGCACCTACACCGGCCATTATGAGCCGGTGAAGGAAATGGCTGACTTGCTAGACGAGTACGAGAAGAAGACGGGTCACTCCGTTCCGATCCACGGTAATGAGTCATCACCCTCGTGATTTGTTCCATTCTCATAGTATGCGTTTTGCAGTGGATGGCGCTTCTGGCGGCTTTGTCGCTCCGTTTGCTAGCCCCAAACTAGAATGGGACTTCAAAATTCCACGTGTCTGCTCAATCAATACATCCGGACATAAGTTTGGCCTTGCATACGTCGGGGTGGGCTGGGTCATCTGGCGCTCAGCGAAATATCTTCCGAAAGATCTCATTTTCGAGCTCCATTACCTTGGTTCTGTGGAGTACTCATTCTCATTGAACTTCTCGCGGCCTGCGCATCCTATAATAGCGCAATATTTCAACTTCCTTCATCTCGGATTCCGAGGCTACCGCGAGATCGCTCTGATCGACCTCAAGAACGCACGCACACTCTCCCGTGCCCTTGAGAAAACTGGCTACTATACTGTACTGAGTGACATCCACCGTCTCAAATCTGGTGCTTCATCCGCCAAACACTCCGGGGACGAAGGGGACGTCGAGGTTAACTACCCGTCAGACAATAACCGAGTGCATTCGCTGACATGAGTACAGCTGTACGAGCCGGGGCTTCCTGTCGTGGCCTTCCGTTTCTCGGATGACTTCCAGAAGAACTATCCAGATATTCAGCAGAAGTGGGTCCAGACTCTACTCCGCACTAAAGGATGGTGCGTTGTTGCAACTGTATTGCTTTGGAGATGTTGCTCACTCAAGTATCCAGGATTGTCCCGAATTATGACCTCGCACCTGACTTGAGCCAGATCGACATTCTGCGTGTTGTCGTGAAAGAGAATTTCACGGAGGCTCTCTTGGACCGCCTCGTTTGTGACATTGTATGTATTCGTATTCTTTATTTCCACCGTCCACGTCCAACAAACGGTCGATAGGTCGATATCACAGAGGACCTCATCAAGCAGGACAGTCCAGTGCACGCGCTCACTACGCTCGGAAAGAGCCATGCAGTCAGCTCGCACGAGAAAGCACACGGCCGGGTTGAGGAGCACGAAGTGGAGGGTGGCCAGAAGGCGTCTGGTGTCTATTCGAAGACCTGTTAAGAAGGCATACGCTCAGGTGGCTGGGTGAATACCCAGACTAAGCCGTGTTGTAACGAAAGGCTTGAAGTGAAATACGCGTATAGTGGTGTCAGGTCTCGGAAGTATCAGATATATCAGCTGTAGTTGTAGATCCATGATACAGTAGTTGTCCGGCTCGGGCCGTGTTTGCTCTCCTCCGTGTGCTTTGCCCCAACAATCATTGAACAGCAACTCTGGATGGCGGGGCCAAACTTAGAGGTTTTCAAGTTTGCCGTCTATGTCTTCTTCCCTGTACTCGTTTTCCTCCGCTACGGTGATCCAGAATGGTACCAGACGAACGTGATACCAGTACGTACCCCTCCCTCCGATCCCGGGTCGTGCAAACTATCGAACCATCTATCTGCCTAGTACAAAGAACGGATATTCCCCTCGGAAGAGAGGACGGCGCGTAGTAACAACATCCCGGCTAATCACGCCGCCGTGCGTCAAGAGCTCGAGCGTATCAAGGCAGAAAAAGCCGCACGGCGTGCGCAGCGTGAACGTGACGAGGTTGTCCCCGCTACGAGTGAGGGAGTCAAAAGGCTGGTGTAGCTATCGAGGCTTTGAAGTACGTTCCCGTAGCCTACTTATCATGGTGTCCGAGACGTGTACGATTGAGAGCCCTAGGTTTCCGTCGCTTCATTTCCCTCTGTACGACTTGAAGCTTGAAGCTTGAAGGCTCGCCGATCTGTCACCGCCACCGCCGCTGCCACCATTAGAACAACTATCAGAACAACTGTCTGCTGCTTGTCAGCTTGACCTGTAGTCGCTTTCGGTCGACTATAACAAGCCTGATGTTTCCCGCGTGCCTTTTGGTCGGCTCCCCTACGTGCACTCGACCCAATCTTGTCATAATAAACATATTAGCCCACCGCACGCACTCAATGAACATTAATGAACTGCGGCGTCATATCTGCATGGCGGTACCCAAGTCACGTCAAGAACTCAGCTCAGCGCCCACTCCGTTTGTGCACAGTGCCAGCTTCACTTTACCATTACGGTATGTTTACATAGGAGTTGTGACTACCATCATCAACGCGTGGCTGTGAGGGTGATCATAAAATACGCGCGTAATGAAAGCACACCATGGAGAGGGTCCAAGGTCAAACGTGAGCGCGTGAGCGCTTGAGCATTCACACACATTTTCTCCCTCTACTTCCGTTCTCACTGACGGGTCGCGATGATCGATGATCGATGAACCCCATGGGCATAGGACCTGCAAGGCACCAAAGCCACTCTCGACTGCACAGGATTTCGAGGAAGAACCAGTTAGTTCCCCCAGCTGAGTTGAGCAGAATGGCATGCATGGACGCGTCTATTCTGTCTGGGCAGAGATGGGGGGTGAGGCCTGCGTTGCCCTCCCCCTCCCCTGGAGGCACAAACAACGTGTGCAGGTAGTGACAGGTCGGGTTGGTCGGGTGGGGGCGGCATCTCAGTCCAGAGGCGATCGTGATTGTGGTGTGCGGAGAACGGAGTCAGTACGCGTAGGTGCATACAGTCTGTATAGACTTCCCGATTCGGCGAGAGTCGCTCATCTCGAGAAAACTCACGTAGAAGATCACCTGCTGAGAAATTTTCAAGGGGACGCGGTGACTACATCGAGATTCGGAATGCTTTTGAGACGCTGCAAGTTGCGAGGTCACATAGTTAGTCATTTTCATGTAGCTCTCGAAGCGCTCTCTCTCGCCGCGCATTCCGTAACTTTGCATCTTCCCTGTTCCTTGCTGCGCGTGCAACAGACTAGACCATGAGAGTGTGAGCGAAAAAAAAAGAAGGGGGATGGTTGGCAAGGAAGGCGTTACCTCGCCGTGTAAGCATTTGTTCAGCTCACGCTTAGTCTGGTTGCATCCGCCAGTCCACTTGGCCCAGACATCCGCATGACAGCGTTCGAGGGCCTCGAAAAAATCCCTGCACGCTGCGGCATTTTTACGTTTCAATGGGCGAAAGAATGAATGCGGCGAAGGGGCGAACTAACCTATTTTTTTGTCGGAAGATTGGGGGTGCATGTGTTCGGCCTGAGAACGGAGTCGGACCAGGATCTTGGCCGATAAGCATTTGGGCGGCTATTCCGAATTTCCTCCAATGTTCCCGTGTAGGGCCGAGTCCCTCGCTTCAGTGCTTGTTTCCAATCTCCCACATCCACCCCAAATCGTACAGCACACAACCAGGCCCACATAGGCCAAATCCTTGGGTTTTCTGTATACTTTCAATCAAACACTCATGTCAAAATTCATCCCCTCTCAGACCGACGCGACCTCCATTGCGACAATCCGCACACTCGCAGCGGATGTTGTCGGGAAGGCAAACTCGGGTCATCCAGGTCAGTCTGTGTGTCCCCCTGATCAAGATAGAGGCGTCTATTGCATTCTGATCACCTCTAGGTGCTCCGATGGGGATGGCCCCTGTCACCCACGTCCTCTTCACCCGGTCAGTATATGCCATCGTGCTTGGCGCTTTCGCTTCATCGGACAGTTTGTAACCAGGTTTTTCAATGCTAACCCAAAGAGCTCAAAGTGGTTTAATCGCGATCGCTTCGTGCTTTCTAATGGGTATGTTCTCGTTAGCCGTTCCGGGCGAATGTCTGACTCAGGTTTCTCTGATACGCATACAGTCATGCGTAAGTGCACTTGACCGTTCCGCGAAATGCAAGCTCATCTCCCCACGTAGCTGTGCCCTTCAATACATCGTCCTTCATCTTTTGGGCTACAAGCTCTCTCTGGACGATCTCAAGGCATTCCGCCAGCTTGACTCACTGACTCCTGGGCATCCCGAGGCCCACCATACCGACGGTCAGAAGCATCTATCGTCGTAGTACTACGCATATACTCATATGCACTTCAGGGATTGAGGTCACCACTGGGCCTCTTGGCCAGGGTATCTCTAACGCCGTTGGCTTGGCCATTGCGCAGGCGCATCTAGGGGCTGTTTATAACAAGGAGGGTTATGACCTCATCAACAATTACACCTATGGTGAGCGCACGTCACAGTGATAGATACTCCCATACTGACCTTTCTGTTGGATAGCATTCCTTGGGGACGGTTGTTTGATGGAAGGCGTTTCTAGCGAGGCGTGCAGCCTTGCTGGACACCTTCAACTGGGCAATCTGATCGCAGTAAGTTTCTACGTTTCCATTCGAGTTTCGTTTTAACCCTCTTCTAGGTATGGGACGACAACCGTACGTTTTGATCTTGCGTTTCATATGCAAAGTCTGTTGAAACGTGGCTTTAGATATTTCTATCGATGGCGACACTGCCGTTTCCTTCACTGAGAACGTCGAGCAGCGATATCTCGCGTATGGATGGCAGGTCCTGCATGTCAAAGATGGCAATCAGTTAAATCACCCAGCTCTTATCGGGTTTCATCTGTCTAACTTCAATGCAGAGACCTGGAGGGTATCTACAACGCGATCGCCGAGGCACGGAGGGAGAAAAACAAGCCGACCTTGATTCGTCTGACCACTACCATCGGTTACGGTTCGAAGCAGCAGGGCACCCATGGTATCCACGGCACTCGTGAGTGTTTGATATCCTGACACGAATCGAGTGTTTGAATTTCTCCGTAGCTCTGAAGGCAGATGACATTGTTGCCCTCAAGACAAAGGTTGGCTTCAACCCGAGCGCCTCGTTCTACGTCCCAGACGAGGTTTATTCAACCTGGGCAACGGTCGGCGAGCGTGGATCCAAGCTCCAAGCAGAATGGAATTCTCTTCTTAGTTCCTATGCCAAGGATTTCCCCAACGAGCATGCCGAACTGACGCGCCGAATTTCTGGCAAGCTTCCAGATGGCTGGGAGAAGGCGCTCCCCACATACAAGGCAACCGACCCCGCGCAGGCCTCTCGCAAGCTATCGGAGATCGTCCTCACGGCGATCACCCCGGGCCTTCCAGATCTCCTTGGTGGCTCTGCGGACTTGACGGGCAGCAATCTTACTAAGGTCAAGGGCAATGTCGACTTCCAGCCTGAGAGCACAGGGCTTGGCAGTTACAGGGGCATTTACATTCGCTATGGTGTCCGTGAGCATGGGATGGCCGCAATTGCTAATGGTATCGCAGCCTACGGTGCCATCATACCGTTTGTTGGCACGTTCCTCAACTTTGTGTCCTATGCCGCTGGTGCAGTTCGCCTGGCTGCCCTTTCCAAGCATCGGGTCATCTGGGTTGGTACGTGCATCCTCATTTCGTTCACGATGATGACGGTGACTGTTTGCCCAGCGACTCACGACTCGATCGGTCTCGGTGAGGATGGCCCCACACACCAGCCTATCGAAACGGCGATCCACTTCCGCTCAATTCCCAATCTCGCGTTCTGGCGTCCTGCAGATGGCAACGAGACTTCGGCCGCCTATCTCGTCGCGCTCCGATCTACCGAGACGCCGTCGATCCTGTCCCTCTCGCGACAGAACTTGCCGAACCTAGAGAACTCGTCTATCGAGCTCGCCTCCAAGGGTGGCTACGTCTTGCACGAAGAGGAAGCCGAGCATCTGACGATCGTGTCCACCGGCTCGGAGGTCAGCATCGCTCTCGAGGCGGCAAGCAAGCTCAGGGCGCAAGGCATCAGAGCTCGCATTGTGTCGTTGCCCTGCTGGCTCGTGTTCGACCAGCAACCGCAGGAATACCGGCTTCGCGTGCTGCGCAGCGGCGCACCAATCTTGTCTCTCGAAGCTCTCTCGGTACGTGATCGATCTAGCGTTCCCCACGTAGGGAGGTTACCTGACGAGATTACAGACCGCTGGCTGGGCGAAGTACAGTCACGAACAGTATGGTTTGCAGGCCTGGGGTGCATCTGGTCCCTATAAGAAGGTGTATGAAAAGTTCGGCATTACGGGCGACAGTACGCTTTCTTCCATGCACATCGCTTGTTCGTGCCTCACCATTTCACAGACATCGCAGTCGTTGGAAAGAAGGTAGTTGACTTCTACACCGCAAAGGGCGGTGAGGTGGTGTCTCCCTTGGTCAAAGCTCTTTAGACTTTAGAATTGTTTCCGACCCATTAAGAGAAGTCAAAAAAGCGGGCAGAAGTGTCGTTCTGGTGTTGTTTCGAGTAGCTTACTTGGCCGTCGTAACTGAAATGTGTATTTTGACAAGTATCAATGGTTTGTTGTCTGTGCTACCTGGTTTGCGCGACATAGTCATGACGCTGACCTGAAAAGGAGAGGAGAGTGATCTAGGGACAAGCGAGCAGCCCGGATATTACGCATTTTCATGAAGACGGATTCTACTTCCTAACGACGTTGATAGTGTCCCAAACATTCCTTTCCTGATCCTCCTTAACAACTTCGAGGACATGGGGCTTCAAATACCGAACATCCTAAGTGAGAATGACGAAAAAATCAGTGGTGGTGGTGCTGGGGTGTTCATGTGGCCATACCTCTTCGGGGTTGACCCATTCAGACTTGGGGAGATCCTTGTGTAGAACACTAGCCTGGGATGCGCGCTTGAATCTGTACGCGCGATCGTAAGCCTCGCGAGGCGTCAAGCGAGTCAGGGCCTGGTATGAACAACCAGTTTCAACGACAAAGATTCGACACTGAACAGAAACCCACGCACCCTTTGGACATCTGGACGCTCCTCGACGACTAAAATAAAGATTATGAGCACTTGCTTGCTACTACTTGTACCAGCACAGAAAGTGGATGGTGAAGTGGTATGCGGAGTTTGGTGAGGACGCACGGAGGTCATCGTAGACGAGGCCTACTCTGCGGTAGCCGGACAAGTTGGCATACCAGTTTGCGAGTGGCTTGAACCATTTCGAGAGAGTGCGGGAGGAGCGCACGTAGGGAGCGAGAGACGGACCAAGAGGACCGAAGAGCATCGTTTGGTTTGCAGTTTTGTCGATGAGAGCTAGCGTGGGACGGTCAAAGCCGGCATGTGACACGTGTTGCGTGTGCATGACCGTGGGCAAAAAATCCGAGCGGGCGGCTGATTTCCGAATTTGGCAGGCGGAAAGGATGATCTGGATCAGCTGTTTTCTGCTTAAAATCTGCGCGTTCCTTTTCGCATCTTCTGCCCATCTCTCTTTCCTCCCCACCCACTGTCAGCAGCTGCATCAAAAAGTATCGGTCATGTCCCCCAACCACGAGCGCACGTACATCATGGTCAAGGTGCGGCTCCTACCACCCTTGATCGCTCGATCTTCTTCTGTCTTTCTTTTTTTTTTGTTTCTTTTCTTTCTTGTGCATTCACTGACTGAAGAGGACGCCGGTCGTCGCATCGTAATTGAATAGCCCGACGGCGTCCAGCGCGGACTTGTCGGAAACATCATTGACCGCTTCGAGAAACGCGGTTCAAGCTGATTGCCCTGAAGCTCGTCCACGCCTCCCGAGCACCTCCAGAAGCGTGAGTCCATCCATACCTTCGCCGATGCGCATACAACGGCCATGTTCAATATCTGTTCTTATTCCTTTTTCTTTTTTTTGGGGTACAGATTACGAGGACCTGAAGGATAAGCCGTTCTTCCCTGGTCTTATCAAGTACATGGCTTCGGGCCCCGTCGTCGCCATGGTCTGGCAGGGCCTCGATGCCGTCAAGACTGGCCGTGTGATGCTCGGCGCAACCAACCCGCTTGCTTCTGCTCCCGGTACGTCTATCGTTACGTTTGTTTCCTCCGACATGTGTGTTAAACGCGTGCATACGCCATGCGTTGAACCCCCAAAAAGGTACTATTCGTGGCGACTTTGCCTTGCTGTCGGTCGCAATATCTGCCATGGCTCTGACTCGGTTGACAATGCCGAGAAGGAGATCAGCTGTGAGTATTTCCGTTCGTCGGACGTGACTGTGGCATAACGCTGATCACCTAATGCCTCTAGCTGGTTCCCTGAGGGCATTGTTCAATACGAGGCTACTCTCGCCTCTTGGATCTTCGAGTAGATGCAATCGGTCTATGGTGGCAGGAGGTAAACGCGTGTTCCACGAGATAGAAGATTGTAAACAATAAACTGTGGAAGTGTCATGTTAATGTCTCCTCACTGAAGATAACTACAAGCACGCATTATCCTGGTGTCATTGATGTAAAATCGCCTGTTGACTGCCTTACGGTGCGTGTAATAAAAACTTCCAGATCGCGCACGTGGCAAGTATACGTAAGATGCTAACAAACGCACGTTCCTTGTAAATCTTGTCGATCAGGGAAGCAATCAGCGATCAGCACCCTCTCGCTCTACAAACCGACTCGGCTCTGGACATGCGCTGGAGGAGAGGCGCAGATGAGGGCGAGGCTAGACTAACTGACGCGTTAACGTGCGTGAAAATGGGTCAGACGTACTTGAACGTGCGCATTCACACGCTGCAGGAACCCGACATCGATGGCAAATGAGCTAAGAGATGACACAAACAAAACTTTAATGCAAGGTTCTCATAATCCATCAAATCGTGCGCGAGGTGGTCTGGTGATATGGAATTAACTCATCGTGTTGTTGTGTGAAGAGAGGTGAATGGCGCAAGTGATTGATCGCCTGTTACAGTACCTCATTGTCGGTTCGACAAGTTGCGCATACTAGTTCAAGCTAGCGTTCAAGGTCAGGCCAGACTTTCGATTCGAATATACGTGGGTCTGAGTCGTGTATTATTATTCTTTTCGCTACTCAGTTTGATTTTGAACAGCCATCACGCACGTCGGCCCAGACCTGTCTTCAAGAGCTGCTGACGTATTCGGTTCGCCGACATTGATTTGAACGTGAGTGCTGGGAGGATCGTATTACGCTATAGCTTGGGGTGACTTGCTACTTCGTTCTGACAGGTCAGTTCATATACTCTGCACGTCCCCTGTCTTCTAGAAGTCTCTGGCATTGGCTTGATTCCTACCGGATCCCAAGGACCCGGACACTGGCAGACGGCGGCGCGGCGCTGTGGAAACACAATCCAAATGGTTCTCTTACATTGATTTACTCGAGGCCCCCATCATGCATCATGTCCCAGAGAGCCGAATACGTTGCGTACCCTAATCAATCCAGGAGGTAATGCAGGATATCGATGAGATTGCGCCGGTCATCTGCCCACGAGCTTCTGGGTCTCGACTCTGACATCATGACAATCTCCTCGATTGGATAACATCTCGACCTGGGCGGGAACTGTTGTTCATCGACTTTCAAACTGCAAGCAATGGCCGCTACTTTCCGAGAATGATGCCTGGGCCCTGCTGTGGGAATTGCCTATACGCCTGCCATGTTTGCACCAAGTACAGTATCGATCGCCCCTCTCGCAGCATGGTATCTCTCTCTAGTCTTTTTCGGAATGGTTCGAATGATGGTTACGAAGTTGGAACAGCTATCCTGGAAAAAACCTCCTTTGCTTTCTTTGCTCCCCGAGGATGGTATAGGCTGAGTCAATCCCACGACGCTGGCACAGCTCTGTACTAGGTTATATACGAGACTCGGAAGCCGGAGTATCCTCACCCTCCTTCGAAGAACGCGCTTTTTTTTAAGTACCGTGTAGCAAGGGGTTTTTCAAGACACGCGGTCGAGTCTCCAACGACGACAGACTCGGAGGCCACCCACTTCTCTCCGTTGATCGCATCACCTCTCTATCGCGGCGATCGAAGGGGCTGTCAAGAGCTATTCGTCGACATCGTCATAGCGCACACTACCAGAGGAGTTCAAGTTGGGAAACCACTCATACTTGTGTGGGCGTACTTAACGGACCCTCCTTCATGTTCTAGGCTAGAGGGAGGGTTCATTAAGTATGCCCAGGCTGGAAACGAACGGACAAAAACGGATCTTCCATTCCAGAGTAATCTGCGCGAACAAAATGTACGATGCAAGTACAGTGACAAGTACAGTAACAGGTAACAGGTAACAGGTAATGAACACGCCATCGCGAGGGACGGTGATCTCCTGGGGCAACAATGATTGTTTTCGTACACAGGGGCAAGGAGGCGGTGACTCTGTTTCATCACGAACGGTACTAGCCTACTGCAGTACTACACAAATTGTCACAACATCACTGATACATACAGATAAAGACACTCTACGTTCTTGACGCGT
Organism: Russula vinacea; assembly: GCA_022376525.1. Classification (NCBI taxonomy): domain Eukaryota; kingdom Fungi; phylum Basidiomycota; class Agaricomycetes; order Russulales; family Russulaceae; genus Russula; species Russula vinacea. The sequence continues at coordinate 38,397 of WTXL01000120.1, read as the reverse complement.
AGTGATTGCGAATCAGAAGGGGTGAACTGAACACTGACGCGGAACGGGCCCAAAAGTCACAGCGATCCATTTATTTAATTTTTTCTTTCTTTTCGAAACGGTTGGTCACGGTCATATCCTTCAAGCTGTCCGTCCTTGTTGCGCTGCGACAAGACCCCTCCGACATCAAGGCTGGCGCACCAATGGCAGGTCAGCGAAGTGAAACGCTAGATTAAAGAGAATAGCTGTACACTAAATTGTGATGTGATGGGAACTTGGCGTATGTCACGGTGAAGGTGGATAAGATGCCAGATGGGATCACTGTGACAGTGATGAAAAGGCTAAGCACTGTATTGATCCTCCCTTCACCCTGGCACGATACTACAGCAAGGGGTGTTGTCGTAGGCTGCCAGTGGCTGAACGGGACTAGATCGTGGATGGTTATCAACCGTCACATGATCTTTCCCTGCGGTGACCTGTACAGAACGGTTCAGGGAAGATGAAACAGATTAAAACGCGCAATATCAGAGATAATCGAGTTTTATTGCTACATCAAAAACGTCGTGCACAGTGCTAGGGGTAGACGTAAGAACAGGGGGAAAAGTTGGCAGACAGTACGACACAAACAGGAGAGGGGTAGCCAAAGAGGGAACACAATATGTTATTGTTGGGTGATAAAGAAGCTCGGAAGTAAGAAAAAGATGGGGTACCACCGACGAATGAACTCAAGAATTTGCGCCCAGTGAAGAGAGGAAAAAGAGGCTATAAATATCGAGGTGGGGCTCACCAGAGACATACACGGTTAGCAAGGTAAAGTGTAATAGTGGTATGGGAGTGCAAAATGATTAAAACATGGCAGCGAGCTGCTACAAAAGACGAGAAAACCAGGAAAGGCCAGCAGCCAATGTAGTCCTTTGAGCCAAAGGCGTCCGATTCCAGAAAGTGCTGCGAGAGTGGGTGACATCTAAAGGCCGTTATTTCGAAGAGGCGCTTCGCTCTCCGCTGTTCCGGTCTACACCAGCCTTCTGTTCGTTCATAAGTGGTAGCTTATGAACGAACAGAACCAGTGGAGAGCGAAGCGCCGGGACCGCGCCGCGCTGCGGGTGGAGACGACTTGACGATGACGCCTCGCAGGCAGGCGTCATCGTCAAGTCATCGCCGCCAGTAGCGCACCGAGGTCCCTCTCACTAGCGGCATCAAGATGTCGTGCCCGCGCCTTGAGACGAACTGTTAAAAAAAAGTTAAATGAGGTTTAACGGAAGCAGGGAGAACTCACGATTGCGATCAAGGCTGAGGAAAACAACTTTCGCAGCGCCTTTTGGTCGGTCGCCTGACAACTCAACTTTCAACAAGGACGACCGGTCGACCCAATGCTCGTCCTGCCATATCGCTGCCTTCAAGATCAGGTCATCCATGCATCGCTCCCACGAATCAGGGTCATCAAAGTCGATCTGTTCGGCCCGCACGCTCAGCGACGAGAGATAGTTGCCCCGGACGTTTGCACTTTGAGTGCGTCAGAGTGCGAACGTAAGTGACTCGCGGCGAATTCCATAGCGGCTTTGGCGGCTTCGCCAAGAGCATTCGCGTTCGAAGCGAGTCCGTCGAGCTCCATAATTGCGGGGAGGGGAATGACAACTGTCCAGCGTAAGCTCTCGACAAGAGAGGTGACCATGGAGAGGGAAGAAAGGAGAATATTAGTATCCAAGACCAGAACGGTGTAACCCGGAACGAGTTGCAGCGTCGGAACGGTAACGTTGCGCGCCGCACGTGGAGGCCGTGGTGGTCGCCGACGCTGGGCTGCAGAGGTGGTTGGCAGCGACGTTGATGACTGTTGGAGACTCCGGAGGTAACGTAGTCGAGCCTAGATCGCAAGGAGTGAGTTAACCCTCACATAATACCGCGAATAAACTATCATACTTTGAGCACCTTGATTTCCTCTGGGTCATCCTCGTCATCCTCACTCCCCGATTCTGACACGTCGGTAACCTCGTCCTCGGCGTCCATTACCTGGTCGCCGTCAACGTCGACCCAGCGCCGCCCCATCTTCCTACGTTCCTCCTCCTCACGGGCTTGACGAGCTTCTTCCTCCCACTGGCGCGCCTTCTCCGCTAGTGCTCCATCAACCCACCATGCTCTCTTCCCGTCCCATCTGAAACCAGAGACCTTGTTGGCAATTTTCACGCCAGCCCACATGGTCCGTCGCCACGCCAGTGTCGCTCGGCTAGGTTTGGGTTTTTCATTTTCGGCAAGGTCATCTTCCCACATGCCGTCCCCATCCGAGGTTTCAGCAGGGGGGCAGTGCGCGTCGAGCATTTCCATCTCCATCTGTTGATCATCATTGCCGTCCCAGTATCCACGCTCGAAGAGTCGCCCGTGCCACGACATTCCGCGGATCGCCCAGTCCTCCAACAAAATACTGTTCTGGCCAAGCTTGTCGCTTTGGACGGAACTCGACGATACTCGTGGCCCCTTGGAAAGGAATGCAGCCAACTCCGTCCAAGGGATGGCACGCTCAAAGGCGGCAAGACATTCTGGATTCCGGAGGACCGTCTGAAGGAAGGTCAGAAGAATCGTGACATAAGGATTCGGGCCGTCACGCGTTGACCGGAGAGCGTGCGCCAGCATCGAGAACGTAAGTTCCTGTGCCATCTTGAACACGAAGGGTGGTTCTGTGGACGCCGCAGAATCGGAAAGTACCGAGGACGCATGTACGGTGGAGGGGCTTTGGGCATTGACTGCCTCCATATCACTACTCCGCCTGCGCTCGTCGCCGTCGACTTCCATCCGCTCATCCGTCTGAGTCTTCCTCGCAAGTTTCACCTTGGCTACCGCTACAGCAGGGTTGCGATCAAGCTGCCCAACCACGCCTGCACGTCGCAAGACACCTTGCGGCCGACCGTACTCGAGAAGCGCACCAATGTTGATTGCGGCCATCATAGTCCACTCTCGCGCGTCTGGTTCTTCTATGCTGAGGCGTTCAAGAAGACGCGCCAGGGTGGGGGAAAAGTCGTCCAGTTGAATTTTCGTGAAGAGCATTCCATGGAGAAAAACGAAGAGCTCCGGCGCGCGTGCATCAGGAGCTGAGCGTCGCGCTTGGGCTGGTGGCGACCACAATGGTAGAACGGACTCGCGAGCAGTTTCGAACGGGTGGGTGGCAATCATACTAAAACATTTTGGTAAAAAAAATTCCCGGTCGTTAAACATATGATCTTACCTCTTGACGAAATGGTAAACTGCACGTAGCTCCTCGCCTTCTGCCTCGCGACTGAGAAGTCCCAGATGGTGGTGCAACTTACCGCGGCCAGGAAATTCTGCGACAACCTGGGCGTACCAGTCTCGGGCAATTCTCCGCCAGCGGTCCTTCTCCGGTTCGAGTTCCATAAGTCTTGCCGCAACAATGCCCACACTCGGAGTAGGAGAACAAGGACGTGCAGGATGCTTCTCACTGCTGGTGGTGCTCATCGCACCGGAAAGAGACATCGACGATCCAACAGGAGAGGTCCGAAGCCCGCCGTTTACGGCAGCAGTAGTTAGAGAAGACGAACCATGGGATGTAGTAGGAACCATGGCAGCAATGACGATACGATACCGAGCGAGGTCACCAAGAGCCTCGAGCCAACCAGCGCGATAGTCCGAAAACGTATTCCGCTCGAGAAGCGCAGTGTAGAAAGTGTAAGCGTAATAGATAAATTCTTGAAGGTACTCCAAGGCAATCTTGGAGGTGAGAGAAGAGCGGCGCAGGTTCTCGAGAAGGCGATAGAAGCAGTTGGTCCAAAGACGAATGATGATGTTGTATTTGTCGGGTATATTGCGTAGCGAAGCGGGGACACCAGAAGCCAAAGAGATTTCCAGAAGATTCAACATCATTTCTGAAAGACTACGAAACGTAACGAAAATAAAAAACGCCAGACGGAAAAAATAAAGTAGGAACGAACCGTTTGTGTTCCTCGATCGCTTTCTTCCATCTGGCTTTCTCCGCTTCATCGGTTCCAGCCGAAGCGCCACCCTTGATGACTATACGACTCTCGTCCTGGGGTTCGCCCGAATCCGCAAGAAGTCTCGTCTCCAAATGGGAGATATCGCGATACAGCTTCTTGAGCTGATTAGAAACGCATTCGTCTTGGACTCGTCACGAGGTTTATGATCAAAAATGGAAGACGGCGCAGACGATCCGTCGGTGGTACCGGACGAGAGGGTGAAACTCGAAGAGACGACAGACTGGGCGTACGAGGAAACGGAGGAGGCGTAGTCGCCAGACGACTTTGGCGCCGGTTTCCGCGCCTGGGCTGCGGAGAACGATACGGGGTCGTCCTTTCTCGGGTCAAAAAGCTGCCGATGGTTCGATGCGCCGCGATTATTGTGCTTCGACGAGTCAGCGGGCGTTCGTGGGGCATACGAGCTCCCTGCGGACTCGGACGACGCCGCCTCGGGCTCGACGGTGCGGCGCATCGGGATGGGATCCGTATCGGGGTTGAAGAGCTTGCCCTGCTGTTTGCTGCTGCTGTGTGGTGCGGGCATGATGTGGGGGGGCGCTTTTTGCGTGGGGGAGAGTCTCAGGACTCGAGAGAACTCGCTCGAGTCGGGCTCGGTCCTGGTTAATAGCATCGCAGGGGGCGGAGACTGCCCGGAGGAGGGCTGGGGCCTGCTGCGAGGCGGTGATGGGGGCCCTTGTGGTGGCACAATGGGCCGTTCTGTACGGTCCTTGACCCTGACATGGCTGGGAACAAAAACAAGAATGTGAGAGGGGAGGGGGGCAAAGGGGGACAGCAAACGTACTTTGCCTGTTTCCGCTTGAAAGCAGTCATCTTCTCAGCGATATCAGTGGGTACAGGGGCAACGTCTCTCTCCCTGTGAGGTTTTGTAGAAGGTCTGGAGGGAGAAACGTGCTGCATGGAGCCGTCGAGAGGTTAAGAGATGGGATGAGCTGGGGATGATTCGACCAACTTAATTCTTTCGTTCGACCATTGCGCATTTTCCGCAGCGACTGCGCATCCCAGATCTCAGATCTCACATTCGTCACACCATGTCACAAAACGGTCACACTACGTTACCCTACTCTAACTTACCAGGCATGGTGTCCTCCGCTGACCAGGATGCTGACCGACAATAAATATATCGATAGAGCAAAGACAAAGGTCGACACTCACTCGCTTCCGGTGCAGAATGTGGACGCGTCCGATGCGAGCCACGCAATCACACCTCGCAGTTCATCTGGCCGGCCTAGCCGGCCAAGTGGATTCAATCCCGACCACTTGTCGTACAAGTGCGGCTGCGCGTCCAGATACGCCGCTGTCATGCTGTAGGACAACTCATTTGGTCAGCTTCCCGTTTCATTAAAAACCCACCTCACGACTGCGCCCCAGTCCGATCCTATCCTTTTCTCACTCCGCGCAGTCGTGGTTCGGTGACTCCGATCTACAGACGCCCATCCATCCGCGGGTTCGCCTGCTCTTCTCTTCTCTTCTCTGGACAGGGGAAAATGTACACTTACGAGGTGTATATGTGTCCCGGCGAGAGTGTATTGACTCGTATCCCCTTAGGTCCGAGCTCGCACGCCATGCTCCGGGCCATCTGTAATACGGCGGATTTGCTCGTGTTGTATGACACCCACGCGTGGTCCTGTTTCCCGTCCCGATGCGGCGTCAGTGACGGTATGCGGCCCCTACACCTGCTCCTACACACCTTGTTCGTGATGGAGCCACTCATCGAAGCGATCAGGATGATGCTTCCTTTATTCCCGAAGCGGACCATCTGCCTGCCTGCAGCCTGCGCAGTGAACAACACTCCGTTCGTGTTGACATTCATCACCTAACGCAAAAGAACGCGCCGCGGATCAATTCATCACCCGTCTTGCAAAAAGAAAGACACGCACCTCTTCGAATTCATCCCCGGGTACTCCAAACAGTCCCTGTGCGCTTTCAAGATCCCCGCCGCAGCCACACAAACGTCCATCCTCCCCTCCGATCCCCAATCTCCTCCCCAATCCTCCACATCGCCTTCTGGTCCCTCACGTCCGCACTGACATACTCCAGTCGCCCACCACCACCACCACCACCCTCCTCATCCATCCGCTTGACGTACTCCCGCACCGCGACCCACTCCTTCCCGGGCTGCGCAGGCAAATCGACGCAGTAGACCGCACGTGCGCCCGCTTCGATCAGCACCAGAGCCATCTCAAGCCCAAGCCCGCGATTCCCACCCGAAACGATCGCCACCCGATCCCTCAGCGCAAACTCGTCCCATATCGTCGGCCGCACCACCCGATCCGTCCCTGCTGCGAGTGCAGCCGCGACCCGACAGGCCCAATGGGGAGGACGACTGCTGTGGCCGCCCGGCTACGTTGTTGTTGTTGGCATTGCACCGCACTGCGGAGTTTGAGATTGGCCGGCGAGCCTGGTGTTGTAGTGGTGGTAACAGTTGTTGTACTAGCGCCGGGTTGACGACTCGGGCAGGGCCAGTGTCGCCGCCACCGATACGCCACACGACGCACTGCTGCCGCCTTATCAGAGTTGCCTGCCTCAGGGGTAACATGAATGCGTTGCGCATCATCGCCTTTGCCTGATGTGTGTTTTGTTTTGTTTCGATCAGAAAGGGGATTCCTCTGTGTGGAGGTTTCGAACTTTGCCTACCTGGGGTTGGGGTTGCACACGAGATTTTGGCACCGCGAGGTATTTGTATCGCCAAGGCGGGGTTCGATTCCCACCCACTGACAGCTGGCGTGTAATCTGGCTCGCCTATCGAGCGGCGCAAGTCTTAAACGGAAGCGGCAGCTCGGTGCAGCTTCATTTACCCCAGCACACGTAATACAGACAACAGAAAAATAGCCTACAGAGTACGAGCACGGTGCCCTCATTACAGTAAGTAGCATACCACTCATGACGAAAGCACAACTGTCATAAGTCAGTAATCCAGGTCGCGCATAGCCGCACTACCTATCGAGATCAACTATACTAGTGACAGTTCGGCCGGGATTTTGGGTGACTGCTCAACCAAGGAACCCATGGAACGACCCGGCCGTTTAACCTGCGTAGCTGCTGCGCCCCCACTTGTCGGCGGATCCTGACCCCGACGTTGGTCAACCATCCGCGCAATCTTGCCCTCTTCGTCAAAGTCAATTACCAGAATTGACTCTACCACCTAGTTAACAACCGAGTCAGCACTGCGGATAAAAACACTAGCGACAGAGACGGACTTTCTTTGACCCCGTGACACGGATGGTGTATTCATGCTTCTGCCATAGTATCAGCCGGTTAGGATGCTCCGTCGATGACAGTACGCGTCGGCCAGTAAGGGTTAATTTAGTGTACATTCGTGGCTGAGAAGCAACGTCGGAAAAGAGAAAGCATCAGCGCCTGCCGCAACGCCCTCTAATGGGGTTTCATTGAGCGCGCTCACCAATGCATACCACTACAACTCGAGTTAGCAATGGGGCACCGACAGGGGAGACACGATGATTCACCTGTGGGGCGATCTCATTCAAGCCTTTACACCTCGTGTATGGATCCTACATAAGTTACACCCATCAAGTAAGCAATCCAAGTGGAGGTTCCGAGATCCAACGAAACAAGCGCACCTCGTACTCCGCATCCTTCCGCCATCGCTTCTGCAACATCTCCTTCGTCGCAAAACCTTCGTACATCTATAACCACCATTAGAAAAAAACCAGGGTATATGCGTATAGCATCTCCAGGCCGAGGAGAGGATGAGTCACGCACATCTTTAATATCATCGAGGACCGTAAGGTGAAATGGGTTGGGCTCCGAGGGCATGCCGCTAGATCGACGCCGACTAAGGCTAACACCCCCTTCATGTGATATACGCGTATGCCCACGCACAGAACGCCTGCGCTCGTTGACGGACTCGACGCCCGAATAGTGCGCGCCACCCACGGCTGAGTCAAGCAAGCCGCCGTCGGGATAGATCGAGGCAGAATCGAGGTGTGATAGGTTTGGGTTGGGAGTGGTGAGAGGGGTGACGTTGGACTCGAGGGCACAGATGCCATCGTTGGTAGGTTTACGTTAACAGTTGGTGCTGGTGGTGGATGGAGAACAAGAACAGATGCAGTAGCGCTGTACTTGCTCCGCAACACGTTAAGATCACCTAAAGCAGGTATGTCAACAATTGTCCTCACTCGGCAAGCGGTGCCTTTTGCCGGTTGGCACCGGTGCCGCTCGTGGCCGTGGCTGGGCCCGCAGGTGCCACAGCGCTGTACTGTAGACTCAAGGCTAGACTCCGAATACATCGGTACTATACTGGACTGGACAACACCTTCTCACACGCAGCGAGGGTTGTTCTCCCATAGAGCCGGTGACTCGAACTCAGCGGCGAGTAATGAGAGACCACTGCGTTTTCTCAACTCTCTCTCTCTCAAACCTAAGATCAGGGCTCTCGAGGATGCAGTCACATCCTTGGGCAGTTGATGCCTCATGAGCAATCGAATTGGGACCATTACATCAGGAACAGAGATAAAAGCGATGTGTTGCGATACTAATCAATCGAGCCCAATATCAGATTTTTGCTCCGTCTAGCCTCCGTTAGAAGCAGTTCCTTGCCAGAGACCGTAAGTCTTCCCGGGCGTGGTCTGCCATAATCGGATGGTGCCTGAGTGGGAGATGGATGAGCGCAAGTGATCAAGACTGATAAGAAGGTACACACCATCCTCTGATGGAACAACACGCAGAAAGAGAAATGGCAGAACGTATCAGCCAAAAGTGAACAACCAGGTGAAGTTGTTTGTACCCACCGCTTCCGCTAGCATAGACTTCTCCGTCTGGACTGTACTCGACACAATGAACAGGTCCATGATGGCCTTTGAGTACATCCGATTCCTCGCCGTTGATCTTGTGGACGCGAACCCATTCGTCACTTGTGCTTCCAGTGACAAACCGATCTTGGCAGATGGGGTGGACTGATGCGGACGATGGCGCATACGGCAAGTTCAGAGTATGAGTTGGCGTGCCAATTTCGGCAGGTTGTGCGGGGATGAAAGCAACCATTTTTCCAGACGTTACCACGAGTCGCTGTGTTTGCGAGGAAAGTTCCATAGAGGTGATCGGGTTGTCGAACGTTATCTTCCTCGTAATATTGCGCGTGCGTCGATCCCACCACCTCATCACGCGGACCCACCCCTCAGCGCTCAGCCATGCCAAAAAATCGTGAGAGGCAAGCAATGACCCACTTGATAACCCTGTCATCTCCACCACTCACACCAATATTCTCGTCAACCCACAACACGCTCTTGATTGTGCCATCGTGCGATAGACCACCGCCCTCGGATAGGGTGTCTGGCTCCGCATCCGGTTTCCCAATGTCGAAAATCCGAACCTTCTTCTCTTGTCCCCCAGTGAGCAGACGCGAGGCCGATGGGGAGATCGCAACACTGCGGACGATGTGGTTGTGCGGGAAGGAGTGAAGCGGCTGTCCGCTGTACGTATCCCAAACTTTACTGCAACAAACGGAGGACTTGCGCTTGAGTCGGACTGCATACATTCGGTGCATATGCACAATAGGATAGGAAGACGCACGCTGTAAAGTCGGCACTACCTGATGCAGCGCGCGACGCATCGCGACTGAGCTTGGTGCACCAAACCGCCCCCTTATGACCGACAAAGGTGCCGATCCAATCGCCGGTCCATTCGCGTAGCATCGGGTTTCCATCCTTGCAGCTAGATATAAGTAGGTACGTGCCGTCCTCCAAAAGGGGAGAAAAAGAGAGGTGAGTGACGGGGCGCGTGTGTCCGGGCGCCACGAGAGGCACAGCTTTATGCAGGGCCGACATTTCCGCTCGTGATCGTTAAAAAAAAAGAGGCTTGGAAGTGGCAAGGGTGAAGAAGGGAGGTATCTGGGTAGAGCGAACGATGGCAGGCGCGCTGCGCGCTGACGGACAGCAAAGGATGATAGGCGGTGAAAGAAAGTAAACCGACGCGTCTATGCATTGCCCCCATTCACGTGGCGCTCAACTTTCATACCTCGATCCTTTTATCTCTACAGCTCGGCCGCGGCTCGCGTACTCATCAATACAGGCGGGTCCATCTATTATCTTAGTTATCACGGCGGTATGGTCTGATTCTGTTTATATCCTTCCAGATGTCCAATCATAGCACTGGCATACACAGTCTGATTTGATCTTTCGGGGTCAGGCCGGTCAGGCCCTCTACTAACCCTCTACATTTACGATGATTGAGTGTACACTACTAAATTTAAGTTCGGCAGCATATAACATCCCATGGGGTGGCGGCGCGGCCAAGAGCGTGGCACCCTTGGCGGCACTCGAGAAGGACCTGGAAGAGGGTAAATGGGGCCCTGAGTTTTGGCAGCAACATCGCACAAGTGTGCCTTGTGTGTCTCCGTATGGTTACCCGTCAGTCCGTATCCTGACGAAATAAGACGCCATGGGAAGCACGCCAACTAGAGGAATGGCGATTGCCTGGATTTGGTAATCATGCGATTACGAATACAAGGCGCGAAGACAGCGCGTGGATGCGCCACAACGCGTCAACTTGGTTCGCGATTGCGTGCTCGACGCCGCAGCTATATCTGGCAGGACTATCCCTCGTCGTCCCTGGGGCTTGTCTCACTCTCGCTCGGCATACCACTCGAAACCAGCTTGGACTATATTTTTATGACAGGCATGTCATAACACCATCCACTCCGAAATGCGCGTGGATGCTATATCTCGCGCCGACCCTAGACCGCGATTGTTCCCGTGGGTCCGAGATCAGAAGAAAATTTGATCATCTAGCTTCTTTATATAGCGGGCAGGTCTCCCCTTTGTTTGTTTTTCCTACGCTCCTTGTCCCCATTCACTGCCATGGCTTCTGACCGAGCCAAGAAGTTGGTGAAGAGGATCATTGCGTACCCAGAGAATCAGCCTTCTGTTGTCTCGTCTAAGGATTGGATTTGTAATCTTTTCAAAGATCCCAAAGACTTTGTAAGTCCACTTCCCTCCATCGTGTCGCCATTGCCCTTCACAGCTTCACCCGCGATAGGTTGTCCATTATCTCCTCCGACTCTTCCCTATCCTCGGCTGGATTACCCGCTACAGTAAGTGTTCTTCCGTCGTGCCTTGGCTCAGTGCTCCTCAACCTATACTTCCGCTAGATGTCGGCTGGCTAGCTGGTGATGTCATTGCTGGTTTTACCGTCGGCATCGTCATCGTTCCTCAAAGCATGTCCTACGCAACGGTAAATCACAGAGACCCGTTTGGTTTCTTGCGACTGAGACATCTACTCTGAACTAGATCGCAACCTTGCCGCCTCAATATGGCCTTTACTCGGCATTTGTTGGAACATTGACGTATTGCGTGCGTCCTCGCTCGAAATCTATCCTCGTTTCGTATCCAACCCCCTCCTCCAGTTGTTCGCCACAGCCAAGGATGTCTCCATCGGCCCAGTCGCAGTCATGTCTCTTACGGTCTCTCAGATTATTACATACGTTGACCACAAGCACCCCAAAGAATGGTCTAACCCCGAAATCGCCATAAATTTAGCCTTCATATGCGGTTTCATCGTCCTGGGCATCGGACTACTTCGCCTTGGCTGGCTTGTGGAGTTGATCCCTATACCCGCCGTCGCCGGTTTCATAACTGGCTCTGCCCTCAATATCGCCGTGGGTCAAGCCCCTGGCCTCATGGGTATCACTGGCTTCAAGTTTGTTTTCTTTTCCTGTACTCAAACTGTATTACTGATGGCCTGCGAAATAGTTCACGCGCCCCTACCTTCCATGTTATTGGTAATACTCTTAGAGGCCTTGGTAGAACGCAAAAGGACGCTGCCTTCGGCCTTGTGGGTCTCTTTTTTTTGTACGCGATTCGCTTTACATGTGTTCGCCTTTCACGACGTTACCCTCGCCGAGGTTTGTTTTCTTTGCGGCTCCTTACCGTGTCTCACTGTCACCGCATAGCCGGTTACTTTTCTTCATCTCGGCATTCCGTAGTGCCTTCGTGCTTATCGTCCTGACCTTTGCTTCGTGGCTGTACACCCGCCATCGTAAGAGTAAAAAGGGTACATATCCAATCAAGATCCTCGGGACCGTTCCCCGGGGTTTCAAGGACTTTGGTGCTCCCCATATCGAGCATGCACTCATCAGCGCGCTTCTACCTAAACTGCCCGTGGCTACGATCATCTTGCTGCTTGAGCACATCGCTATTGCTAAATGTAGGTCGATAAAAAAAGTACCCTGCTCTCTTTGTCTAATGCTAGTGTAGCGTTTGGGCGTATCAATAACTACAAAATTGACCCCAACCAGGAACTCATTGCGATCGGCGTCACCAATACCCTCGGCACCATCTTCGGTGCCTATCCCGCTACCGGTTCCTTCTCGCGTTCTGCTCTCAAAGCCAAGTCTGGCGTGCGCACCCCCGCAGCAGGTATCCTCACTAGCATTATCGTCTTGTCTCCTTATATGGTCTCACTCCCGCCTTCTACTGGATTCCCACGGCCGCCATCTCTGCGGTCATTATCCATGCCGTACTTGATCTTCTCACCACACCTGCACAGGCGTACGGGTTTTGGCGTGTTTCCCCATTCGAGTTCTTCATCTTTGCTGCCGCAGTTATCGTAACCATCTTCTCGAGCATCGAAAACGGCATCTACGTTTCTTTGTCAACATCATAGTGCTTCTCATCTTCAAGCTTGCACACCCGCGAGGCCACTTCCTCGGACGCGTTCGGGTACATTCAAGCAATAACCCATCTGACGCGCGCGATGTCTTCGTGCCCCTCACCCATAACCGCGTCATCAACCCCCAGATCCGCGTGGTGCCACCTCCGCCGGGCATTCTCATCTACCGCTTTGAAGAGACATTTCTTTATCCGAACTCCACCGTGCTTAATAGCGCGATTGTGGATCATGTAAAGGAAACCACGCGACGTGGAGCCGACCTCCGTCTGGTTCCGCTCTCTGACCGCCCTTGGAATGACCCTGGCCCCCGGAACGGCGTTACCGCCGAGTGGGAGGAAAACCAATCAAAGCCGGTTCTACGTGCCATCGTCCTAGACTTTTCCACTGCGTAGGTCCCAGTTGTCCTGGGGCATCTACTATTTACTCATGTGTTGGTGCAGTTCACAGGTTGATACGACGTCAATTCAAGCGCTCGTCGACACGCGCGATCAGATAGAACGGTGGACAGACCATCCGGTGGAGTTCCACTTTGCGTCAATCCTCTCTCCATGGATACGTCGTTCCCTCGTTGCGGGTGGCTTTGGCTATGATCGTAGGCTACGGCCTGATATTCGGCACCATGATGTCGCGCCGTCGTACGATATCTTGCATGTCGGGCCTTCTTCGGTGGACATGGAGGCGAGAGAGACGAAAGAAGTACCGTTCCCTGATCAATCGTACGGCGCGGTACATCAGGACGAAGCGTCTGCTGTACAGGTGGACACACCATTTTTCCACTTGGACCTAGCAGAGGCAGTGGCAGCAGCGGAGGCTGGGCTTCTGAAGCTTTCTCCGCAGTCATCGTTGAAGGATGTGAAGGGTCAAGATCTTTTTGAAGCTGGGCAGAGTGCTTGATTACTGTAGTTGTTGGAATGATTCGGATTCGGATATGATATCCGATTATGTGGCACGTGACACAAGCAATACTGTAATTTCAACAGGCCAGTAGCCCTGATGGCAATGTCACGAATACTCCTTCTAAGATCCTATTGGGGTACCCATGTTCGTTCGTTGTCCACTACAGTACCTGCTTATGCGGGTCACAATAAGGTAACGTGCTCCCTCAGACCGTCTTTGCCTACCTGAACGCTGCTGCGGCCCACCATAACAGTGGTCAAAAATCCAACAAAAGAAAGGTGCCAGCGACATCCGTCGCGGCCAAGTCTATGGACGAGTCTTCCGCGTAAGCTATCTACGAACGGTGCCCTTTCTGAGACGCGCGTACATCCTGATAATATGCCACCCAGGACATTATGATAACCGCGCGTCGTGAGTCTCTCCCCTTGGCGCGCCTGGGGACTTATACTTATGGATGTGCACGTATACTTCAGATGGCGGTTCAGCTGATCCCGAAAAAAACATCGCGCTTTTCAACGTCATCAAAAAGGCGCGCGCAGGCGGTGTACCGAAAGCGAACATCGAGAGTGCATTGCAGAAGGTGCGCGAATTTTTAGTTTTATTTTTCAAATTTCAAACTACAGTACAGTATATGCATGCATGTTTGCTGCTTATCATCGCGCCGCGGCCGCCATTCGTTTTACTGTAATGAGGCTTGACGAGGGCCGACATGGATATGATATGTGCCTACGTGTTTTTTCTCCCGCCCCTTTTCTGCTTCGTCTCTTTATGGTTCGTTTCTAATTTTTTTGGGGGTATCTAGGCCGCAGGCGGGAAAGAAGGAGCGGGACAGCTGACAACGTACGAGGTGCTTGCCCACGGCTCCGTCGGACTTATCATGTATGTGCCCCGCCGCATCCATCCCCTTCGCTGCGGTGTGCTGACTCGCGAAAGAGAGTGCTTGACGGATAATGGTAATCGCACGCTACATCAAGTGCGTGAGATCCTCAATGACCACAAGTGAGTTCGGTTATATGTTTCCATCGAGTCTGACCCTTATATGCGACGACGGACAGCGCGCGGTTCGCGACTGTTATGTTCATGTTCCGACATCGAGGCCGTGTGCGGGTTGCGCTCAGTGAACAGGACGCGGCAGGTGGAGGGGTTGACAGGCTCTTCGACAAGGCGCTCGCCGCTGGCGCGGAAGATTTCGATCAAGTTACCGGAACTGATCAGGGCGTAGAAGTTGAGGTACGTTCCATATCGCCTCTTTGAATCCGTTGCATCATCTCATGATTTCATCAACCTGGATGGTTCGTTGATAGATTACATGTGTGCCGAAGGCATTGGGAAAGATAACGGAGGCTGTTACCCAATCTGGCCTTTCACAGGGTTTGCTGTCCAGTGAACTCGTATACGTCCCGGCAGAGGACACAGTGGGGGATGCGGAACGTGTCAGCCGGATCAGGGAGCTAGTGGCCGAATTAGAAGAAAATGAGGACACGCTGCGAGTGTGGACTACGCTGAATTTATGATATCTAACATCTCGTCTAATGCATCGCTCTACTTATGGATTCATCCGCCGTGGTGTGACCAAAGGGTATAAGGAGCTGGCAGTCAAGGACCGGCGTTCATTGCTGGGCTAGTGACTCTTGAACGAGGGCCTGAAACAGGGCAACTCGACTGTCCAGACGTCCAGGGCGTACGATGCAGCTAATCCTTAAGGGTCTTCCCTAATCGCGCCAAATGGTAGTTGATAGACGGTCTGTGTTGTTTGCGCTTCGTGGGCTGTTGTTGTACACAGATCACTTTTGGTCAGTTCTCTGCTGTGAAACGAAAAGGGGATAGCACACCGCTGTACGCATGCAGTTAAAGAGAGTCTGGGCATGCTCGGCGCAAGGCCCGAGTGATTTGACGTCTTCGTGGCTGCCCAGCATCCGAGCATCGATGCGAGTTCCGGGCCGCAGAGTACCACGGGTGGATCTATGGAAGTTGATGAAATGAACAATGGTCGTACTCGTAGCACATAGAGACGGGCAGGGAGGGAGGGAGCGCGTACTCTTCTGGGGCCGGACCTTGAGTTTCTTGATTTGCATTACGCCACGAAAAAAAATGGAGAAGCTGTACGTGCTTTTTTTTTTACTCGAAGAAATTGGTTTCTCCGGTGAAGCGAATAGGAAAGATTATGGTTAGATTGTGATGCGTTGAAAGGACGTCTTTGTGGTGGGTGGCGGTCGGGCGGAAGACGAAGAACGGACGGACGGGTATTGCGGGCGGTCGTGAGGCGCCACGTGGTGGTGTAATGAAATGGGCTAATTATTATATTCGCGTTTCTCCCCAACAACAGCACACTCGTACCACTTGTTTCACCTTCCCACCACCGCCGCCGCCCGCTCATTATCACCACAGAACCCCGTTCGCTCAAAATGGCCGCCCTCTCTTGCTCAACAAGAACAACTCTGGTGAGACAAAGGGATCGTTTCCCCCGTACGTGCCGTGATGCTGACTTTGACCTGACTTGATGTGGTCACGCCACCCAGCCGTCAAGCGCATCATGCAGGAGGCTCGCGAGCTTGCGAATGACCCAAGTACCGAGTATACCGCCGCTCCATTGGAGGTACGTGCTCTTCCATCATCTTCCCTGTTGCATATACTCACCCCCCCCCTCCTGCTCCCGCGCGCGGCCCTTAGGACGATATTTTTGTGTGTATATCCCTATCACGGTCATGTTTCCAGTTGCTCATAATCGGCCCCTAGGAGTGGCATTGTACCCTGCGTGGGCCGGCGGGCACGGATTTCGAGGGGGGATTGTATCACTTTCGGATCCGGCTTCCTGCGGAATATCCATTCCGACCACCAAGCATCATGCTCCTCACTCCCAACGGCCGGTTTGAACTAAACACCAAGGTGAGCTTGAAACATCTCTCCTGTGTCATTCTCGGGTTTCCCGCTGACCCGGACCCTGAAATAGATCTGCATCAGCTTCACGAACTGTGAGGACGTCTCCAATTGTCTCGCATCATGACCCGGGCTCACACCCTTCCGCAACAGATCACGAGGAGTTGTGGCAGCCTGCATGGGGCGTCCGGACCGGTGTGTTTCACTTTGACATCAATCACGCGCCTCCGGAGCTCAATCCGGCCATCCTGTAGCTATAATTGGTCTTCAAGGCTTTTTCCCTTTGAAAGGTCAAGCTGCCGTGGGCGTTGGTGCACTCGAGGTTCCAACAACCGAACGCAAGCGTCTCGCAACATTGTCAGTATCCTCATGGTATTCTCATTTTTCTTCGCCGTCACTCATCCCTGTATGATTTCCAAGGTCAAGGGATTGGGTTTGCCCGCGCTGCGACCGGTCAAACCTCGACTGCCTGCCTGATCCCGCACAACCGAATGACTCTTCTACGTCTGAATCCGAAAGTGAGGAGAAAACATTATCCGAGGCGGAGGTTGTTCCTACACCTGCGGAAGTGATATCGCCTCAGCCCTCACAGAACGAAGATCCTGTATCCGAGCAGGAAGCAAATCCGGGCGGTGCAGAGGGTGCTATTCGATTAGAAAGTGATGATACGACCTGTGTTGTCGCGTCACCTCACTCGAGCGCCTCGAGCGCTCCAACGTCGTCGCAGAATATTTCGGATGTTCATGGTGCTCGCCAGGCTGGCCCGGCATCTTTTCGCCCTTCTCACGCCGTGCGTCCGCCGATGCTTCTAGACACAGCGATCTGTGTTCTGCTCGTGCTCGTTTTTGCGCTCCTTTGTAGGCGTGTCTTTTAGGATGACATTACATAGAGGCAGTGGGGGACATCAGTCAAGTTTTATTTTATCGGTCATATCTTTCTCGTACGTATACTATATTCACGGGCACTGAGGGGCGCCTCAGCGATGTAATTCCCCGTGACCAAGCTGTAACCGAATAGCGCTAGTCGTATTTTATTATAGGGGAAAAAATGACAAGGAAAACACCGTTCTTGTCACCCCTTATGTGATATGATATGACTACTGTAGGAGGCCGCCATAACTTGTCAGATAGGAGATAAGGAACTCTTTGGCGATGGTGGATACGGTATGTCTTGGGGACACCAACAATTATCTACAACATGGAAGTGAGAAATACCCTATGGTTGGGCGTGGGAGTTATTGAAAGGGGCCAAGAGGTACAGTATAGCGCTGGCGCAACGCCACTCAACATACAGGGATGGCGTCCCACATACAGGTTTACGCTACGTTATTTGACTATAAGTATGCAACCCATCGCATCAACGAGCCCTCACCAGTACGTCTGCCGCTAGCCCTTGTTGCCTCGGAGCCCTCGCTAATCAAAGCTTTACACAGGCACTCCCGAAAGCGTCAGGCTCTTTACCGTTTGCTCTCCCGAATACATCTCAATAGAATCGCTCGACGAATATCCCCTTGCACCGCTCCGATTCCGAAAGACACGAACGACAAACGTACGTGTTATGTGCTGTGTCTGCAAAACTACTGCTGACTGTGAGATACTAGGCCATGTGATAATCAACACACTTCCTGACGAAGTTCTCCTACTCATATTCCGTTTCGATCGACTGCTTTATCTCGATGAAATGAGATATTTCTCCCGAGCGCGGGGTGTGTTCTGGAAGTGGCATCGGCTAAGTCAAGTGTGCCGGAGGTGGCGATCCGTCGTATTTGGATCGCCGAGATTTCTCGGTCTGGGACTTGTCTGCCGTCCTAGGACACCTATGGGGCTCGTTGGTATCTGGCCACCCTTTCCGATCATCGTGACGAACTATCTCGCGACCGACAGGCCCATGCCTGAAGACTATGACTTCGATGCTGTAATCGTGCACCCTAACCGTATATCCGAGATTTACCTCGTCTTTCTCACGAAGTTGCAGTTGCAACGATTGGCGGTGGCCTTGGTGAGGCAGGAGCAGTTTGCGGCGCTGGTCCACCTCACGGTGCACTTCGAGGACAGCCGTCCAGGACATCTAGCTCCGGCTCTTCCTGATGGATTCTTAGGCGGATCCACCCCATGTCTGCAATCGCTCGAACTGAATTCTATACCCTTCCCTGCGCTTCCGAAACTCCTTTTGTCCGCGACTGATCTTGTCCGCCTCACCCTTCATCGTATTCCCGTTTCCGGGTACTTTTCGCCCGAAGCGCTCGTCACTGCCCTGGCCGTGTTAGCCAACCTCACGTATTTCATTATCGAATTCGAATCCCCTCTATCTCGCCCCAACCGAGCAATCCAACGTCTCCCACTGCCGCCAACACGCATCGTCCTTCCTGCGCTCACTCGTTTTCATTTCCAAGGGGTCAGCGAGTACTTTGAGGATGTCGTGGCCCGGATGGACGCCCCCTTGCTTGACACCGTCTGGATCACCTTCTTCCATGAACCCATATTCGACGTTCCACAATTCTCCCGGTTTATGAAGCGCACGCCGAGGCTTCAGGCTCTCAATAAAGCACACGTAGACTTTGATGATTCCGGCGTTCAGATTGGATCGCTCCCACTGGGACGGACCGTTGACGATAAATCTAGGTTGAGGATTTTGTGCAGAAAGGTGGACAGGCAGCTTTCATCTCTGGCGCAGGTCCTCACGTCGTTCTTCCCTTCCATCGACGTGGTGGAACACCTCTACATCTACCGGCCCCGAAATTTACCATCACAATGGCAAGACAACATCGAGAACAGGCAATGGCTGGAAATCTTCCGCCCATTTGCCGCTGTGAGGAATCTCTACGTATGCAAGGAATTTGCACAATGTATCGCCCCCGCCCTGCAAGAACTCGTTAGGGAAAAGGCGTTACCCGCTCTGGAGAATCTGTTTCTGGAAGAGCTCCATCCGTCGAGACCTGTACTGTCTGTACAAGAAGCCATTGGCCGGTTTTCTGCTGCACGACGGCTCTCAGGTCATCCTGTAGCCGTTTCTGACTGGCGCTGACTGGGATATGAGATGCATGAGACGTTGTTTCATCGATTTTGATTAGTGCCCTCCCATTCTATCCCTTGTGACATCTAGTCCCTCCTTTACACTCACGATTTGACTCCTGAGATGTCAATTACCGTATTTTTGTTAACATCGCCGTGATCTAGTCTCCTTGTAAGATTACATATTGTGTAGAATGGAGCTGCCTTGACTTTACATATGGATAATGTTGGAATTATGATATGATGGCCTCTATTATCTTTTCGTTCTGACACTGCTCGGGGACAGGACTTGATCTATTTATGGTGGAATCTCGAAGTGCGACACTGGTAACGCGTTGCTTAGACCGTCGTCGTCGTCGCAGGAACCCCTTATCCTGCAGCGTGCTCAGGATCCTGTACTCGAATGCATGGGTGTGCTTTATCCGTCTTTGGAGTTTGCACGAGGCACTGCCACGAGCGCACGTATCAACTCGGCCGTTCTCGCGCAAGGAAGCCGGGCTCAGGTAAATCATTCCCAACCTCTTGGCCGGTGTGATCGGAGAGGTTTTAAAAAATAACATGGAAGAGCTTGGGTCTGAGCGTGACAGGCTGATAACCTACAACTTTGAACTCGGACGGACCAGGGTATGTATGGGGCAACCCGGATTCTTGGCGAGTAGCATGCTAATTTGAGTAAAAAGTCACATAGCGGACAGCATCTTATAAACCTGACCTGGGCACTTCAGTGGATGTATCAACTTGGTGCATCACGTGCGCCAAAGTGCAGTCCGAGGACACTGCCACAAAAAGTTACTCACCACAATAAGTTTGCAGCCCATCCAGTTTCAACTGAACATCGAATCCCCACCAATGAACTCTCACCAGCACGTCTACCACTAGCTTTTGTTGCCTCGCAGCCCTCGCTAATCAAAGCTTCACACAGGCACTCCCGAAAGCATCGGGCTCTTTACCATCTGCTCTCCCGAATACGCCCCAATAGAATCGCCCGACGTGTATTTCCTTGCACTCCTCCGATTCCGATAGACAGTTCCGAAGACAAATGTACGTCTTATGTGCCGTGTCTGCAACTACTGCTGACTGTGAGGTAGGCCGTGGGACAATCAACATACTTCCTCACGATTTCTTTTACTCATATTCCATTTCGATCGACTGATATATCTCGATGAGCTGAGAGGTTTCTATTGGGCGCAGAGTGTGTTCCGGAGGTGGCATCGGTTAATTCATGTATGCCGGAGGTGGCGATCTGTCGTTTTTGGATCGCCGAACTTTCTCGGCCTGAGACTTGTCTGCCGTCCTGGGACACCTATGGGACTCGTTGGTATCTGGCCACCCTTGCCAATTATCGTAACGAACTATCTCATGACATACACCACCGTGCCTGGAGATTACTTCACCACTGTTCCTGGAGATTACTTCGATGCTGTAATCATGCACCCTGACCGTATATGCGAGATTCAGCTCTTTCTCCTAACAAGTTCGCAATTGCAACGATTGGTCACAGCGAGGCAGGAGCAATTCCCGGCCCTGATCCACCTCATGATGCACTTCAAGGACAACCAACCAGCTCCGGCTCTTCCTGATGGGTTTTTAGGCAGATCTACCCCAAGTCTGCAGACTCTCGATTTCGATTCGATTCGATTCCCTGCGCTTCCGAAACTCCTTTTGTCCGCAACTGACCTAGTTGATCTCACCCTTGATCATATTCCTCATTCCGGGTACTTTTCGCCTGAAGCACTCGTCACTGGCCTGGCCGTGTCAGCCAACCTTACCTATCTCACCATTAAATTCGAATCACCTCTATCTCGCCCTAACCGAGAAATCCGACGTCCACTGCAGCCAACACGCATCATCCTCCCTACGCTTACTCGTTCCGAGGGGTCAGCGAATACTTGGAGGATGTCTTGGCCCAGACCGATGCTCCTTTGCTTGACTCCATCTGGATAACCTTCTTCCACCAACTCGTATTCGACATTCCACAACTCGCCCAGTTCATGAGGCGCACGCCAAGGTTTCAAACGTTTCAATGAAGCACATGTGGACTTTAATGATTCCGGCGTTCAGGTCGCAACTCTCCCACTGAGCCGGGCCCTTGACGAGAAGTCCAGGTTGAGAATTTCATGCAAAAAGTTGGATTGGCAGCTTTCATCTCTGGCGCAGGTCTTTACATCGTTCTTCCCTTCTATCGACATTGTGGAACACCTCTACATCTACCGGCCCAAAAATTTGCCATCACAATGGCAAAGCGACATCGAGAACGGGCAATGGCTGGAAATCCTCGACCCGTTTACCGCTGTGACAGATCTCTGCGTATGCAAGGAATTTTCACAATGTATCACCCCGGCCCTGCAAGAGCTCGTCGAGGAAAGAGTGATGGATGTGTTACCTGCCCTGGAGAGTCTGTTCTTGGAAGAGCTCCAGCCAACAGGACCTGTACAGGAAGCCATTGGGCAATTTGTTGCTGCACGACGGGTGTTAGGTCACCCTGTGGCCGTTATTGACTGGGACTGACGGGGTCAGGACATGAGAGGCGTCAATACGCCGATTTTGGTGTGTGCACTACCCTCCGCATTCTATCCCATCGTCCCATTTCTCATTTTTACATATTTGGCTCCAGAGACATCAGTTGCAGTATTTTTGTTAACATCGGCGTGATATAGGCACCTTGTATGATGACATGTTGTGCAGGATGGACTTTAGAATTGGAAGTCAGTGTCTTGACCAGGTGCCAAATCGGCGCTATGTCAGCCAACCCTCAGGCCTCTCACATCCGCGTCTTGTTGTATATTTCGTTCTGACTGCCGCTAGCGGACAGGACATGGACATTTGGGGCCTGCGAGCTAGTGATCGACATGAATCACACCTAGGATGCCTTGTCGCTGAACTCGAAGCTCGAAGTGTATTGAGAGACGCTCGTGCATCACGTGCGCCTGGCTTTAGGCGCCACGCTACAATACAGTACTACAGTAGTTCTCGACCTTTTGCGGCGCCTTTTTGCCCTCATACATATGAGGGCCCGTGAGAAAAGTTTTATAGGAAATTTTATAGGAACACTGATGGTGATGGCATCCCACGTACACGTCGCTACGTTATTCGACTATAAGTATGCAACCCATCGAATCCCCACCAACGAGCTCTCACCAGTACGCCTACTACTGCCCCTTGTTAACTCGCTAATCAAGCTCCACATAGACACTCCCGAAAGCGTCGGGCTCTTTACCGTCTGTTCTCCCGAATACACCTCAACACAATCGCCCGATGTATATTCCTTCCCAGTTCTGATGACAGACGTACGTCTTATGTGCAGTGACTGCATCTACTGCTGACTCTGAGGTAGGCCCTGTGACAATCAACACACTTCCGAACGAAATTCTCCTACTCATATTCCGTTTCGATCGACTGAGATATCTCGATGAACTGATATATTTCTCTCACGCGCGGAGTGTGTTCTGGAAGTGGCATCGGTTAATTCATGTATGCCGGAGATGGCGAGCCGTCGTTTTTGGATCGCCGAACTTCCTCAACCTGAGACTTGCCTGCGGTCCTAGGACAGGCTTGGAGCTCACAGGTATCTGGCCACCCTTGCCAATCTCCATAACGAACTATCTCGATAGGCAATTCCCTGAAGATTATGACTTTGATTCTGCAATCGTGCACCATAACCGCGTATACGAGATTTACCTCGTCGGACTAGAAAGTTTGCCATTGCGACGATTGGTCTCAGCGATGCAGGTGCAATTTCCGGCGCTGATTAATCTCAGGCTTCGGTTCGATGACAGCGGTCCAGCACCGGTTCTTCCCAATCAGTTCTTAGGCGGATCTGCCCCAAATTTGCAATCTCTCGAATTGTATTCCATTCCATTTCCTGCGCTTCCTCAACTTCTTTTGTCCGCAACTGGCCTTGTCCACCTCACCCTTTCGAGTATTCCTCATTCCGGGTACTTTTCACCCGAGGCGATGGTCACTGGCCTGGCCGTGTTGGTCAACCTCGAATACCTCACCATTACATTCGAATCCCCTCTTTCTCGCCCCGATCGGGAAATCCAACGTCCACCGCTTCCAACACTCGATGTCCTCCCTTCTCTCACCCGGTTTGTGTTCAACGGCGCCAGCGAATACCTGGAGCACCTCGTGGCCCGGATTGATACCCCTTTGCTAGACTTCATCTGGATAACCTTCTTCCATCAGCTCATATTCACCATTCCACGACTCGCCCAGTTCATGAGGCGCACCCCAAGATTTCTGGCACTCGATGAAGCACATATGGACTTTGATAATTCCGGCGTTCAGGTCGCACCTCTCCCACTCGACGAAAAGTCCAGGTTGACAATCTCATTCAGAGAGTCGGGTTGGCAGCTTTCATCTCTGGCGCAGGTCTTTACATCGTTATTTCCTTCTATCGACGTGGTGAAACACCTCTACATCCACCGGCCCCGAAATTTGCCATTACAATGGCAAGACGACGTCGTGAACAGGCATTGGCTAGAAATCCTCGGCCCGTTTACCGCTGTAAAGGAACTCTACGTATGCAAGGGACTTGCACAACGTATTGCTTTTACATTGCAAGAGCTTGTTGGGAGAAGAGTGATTGATGTGTTACCCGCCCTGGAGAGTCTGTCTTTGGAAGAGCTCCAGTTATCGGAACCTGTACAGGAAGCCATTGTGCGATTTGTTGCTGCACGACGGCTCTTTGGTCACCCTGTAGCCGTTCTTGACTGGGAGTGAGTGGGTTAGGACATGATGAGGCGTTATTACGTCGATTTTGATGAGCACTGTACCCTACATATTTCATCCCAGCTATGTTGGCGACATCTAGTCCTATTTCCCATTCTCCTTTACACGCTTTATTTGACCCCAGAAACATCAGTTACAGTATTTTTTGTTAACATCGGCGTGATCTAGACTCCTTTACATGTCGTGCAGAATGGGAGGCAACTCCAAGGGCAACTCGACCTTTTATTTTGGAATTACGTGTCTTGACCAGGCGCCAAAGCGGTGCTCTGTCAGCTCGACCCTCATTTCCGCATCTTGCGATGTCGTTCTGACTGTTGCCCGGGGACAGGACACGGCGGCCCATTTGAGGCGGATGCCCCTGCGAGCTAGTCTCGCTTCCAGACCCGGAGAATGAAACTGAGAATTTCATTAGGCGGCGTGGAACAAATGGGGGAGTGAGCCTGGGGCGAAAACGCGTACGTATGCTGTCAAACAGTACAAATGGGGCCTATGGGGGTGATCCAAAGAGCCGACAGAGAGTGTGTCATGTCGTTGCAAGTAATGCTGAGTAGGTAACTATGCAAAAATTCGAGTGAATGGTGTAGAGCACATCGAGGTTCGTGAGCGCCGCCGAGCTCTTCGCTTGCGCTTCTCGCCGTCTTTGCTTATGAAGAATGTCAGTGGTGATCCGATTGATCCAACCGTGACGACCCAGAGCAGCTTCGGCAAGCGCAGCTGTGGGGTCAGACGAGTAGTTCCAAAAGAAAGAAGACAGGGGGAAAAAACGTACGCGTTGATGAGCCAGTTGCGCTGGTGCTCACACCAACTTGCCAGGCCTTGTTCTAGGCTAGTGGCTTGGTTGGAAAGTTGTCGTCAGATGTCTAGGAACGAGGCAGACTTGGAACCAGTGGAGAAGGCACAAAAGGAATGCCGTGTACCGGGCCAGGTTACAATGAAGAGGTAGAGTTTGATCTCGAGCTGCCTGGCTGTGCTTTCAAAGTCTCCATTTTTTGACGGGCCGTGTTTAGCGTTGCCTTCACCTACGCGAGATCCTCAGCACTGAGTCAAAGTAAGCGGGGGCTGGCAATGTAGAGCGTATGTCACGGTGTTTAGCTTATCACGGCACGTGATCGACCCTTACACCGGGTCTTGAAGCGACTGTACAGTACTGTACACGTATTCGCTACGTTATTCGATGCAACCCATCGAATCCCCACTACTGAGATCTCACCAGCACGTCTACCACTCATCCCTGTTACCTCGCTAATCAAAGCTTCACATAGACAATCCCGAAAGCGTCGAGCTTTTTACCATCTCTTCTCTCGAATACGTCTCAATACAATCGCCCGATGTATGATATTCCCTCCCAGTCCTGATGACAGACGTAAGTCTTATGTGCCGTGTCCGCATCCTCTGCTGACTCTGAGGTAGGCCCTGTGACAATCAACACACTTCCGAACGAAATTCTCCTTCTCATATTCCGTTTCGATCGACCGGGATATCTCGATGAACTGGGATATTTCTCGCGCGAGCGGGGTATGTTCTGGAAGTGGCATCGGTTAATTCATGTATGCCGGAGGTGGCGAGCGGTCGTTTTTGGATCGCCGAACTTCCTCAACCTGAGACTTGTCTACGGTCCTAGGACACGCTTGGAGCTCACAGATATCTGGCCACCCTTGCCAATCGCCATAACGAACTATCTCGGTACGCTATTCCCTGAAGATTATGACTTTGACTCTGCAATCGTACACCATAACCGGCGCGTATACGATATTTATCTTGCCGGGCTAAATAATTCGGCATTGCAGCGACTGGCCTCGGGGATGCAGGTGCAATTTCCGGCGCTGATTAATCTCAGTCTCAGGCTGTTCGATGACAGCGGTCCAGCACCGGTTCTTCCCAATCAGTTCTTAGGCGGATCTGCCCCAAATCTGCAATCTCTCGCACTGTATTCCATTCCATTCCCTGCGCTTCCTAGACTTCTTTTGTCCGCAACTGGCCTTGTCCACCTCATCCTTTCGCATATTCCTCATTCCGGGTACTTTTCACCCGAGGCGATGGTCACTGGCCTGGCCGTGTTGGTCAACCTCGAATTCCTCTTTATTAAATTCGAATCCCCTCTTTCTCGCCCCGATCGGGAAATCCAACGTCCACCGCTTCCAACACTCAATGTCCTCCCCACTCTCACCAAGTTTGTGTTCAGCGGGGCCAGCGAATACATGGAGCACCTCGTGGCCCGGATTGATACCCCTTTGCTTGACTCGATCTGGATAACCTTCTTCCATCAACTCATATTCACCATTCCACGACTTGCCCAGTTTATGAGGCGCACTCCAAGATTTCTGGCACTCAACGAAGCACATGTGGACGTTGATGATTTTGGCGTTCAGGTTTCACCTCTCCCACTCTTAGGTGAAAAGCCCTGGTTGAGAATCTCGTTCAGAGAGTTGAATTGGCAACTTTCGTCTCTGGCACAGGTATTTACATCGTTCTTTCCTTCCATTGACACGGTGGAAAACCTCTACATCCTCCGGCCCCGAAAATTGCCATTGCTATGGCAAGACGACATCGAGAACACGCAATGGCTGGAAATCCTCGACCCGTTTACCGCTGTAAAGAACCTCTACGTATGCAAGGAATGTGCACCACGTATCGCCTTCGCCTTGCAA
This sequence comes from Russula vinacea, assembly GCA_022376525.1. Taxonomy (NCBI): domain Eukaryota; kingdom Fungi; phylum Basidiomycota; class Agaricomycetes; order Russulales; family Russulaceae; genus Russula; species Russula vinacea. The sequence goes on along the minus strand of WTXL01000120.1, from coordinate 11,634 downwards.
AAGCTCGTCGGGAGAAGAGTGATGGATGTGTTACCCGCCCTGGAGAGTTTGTCTTTGGAAGAGCTCCAGTTATCGGAACCTGTACAGGAAGCCATTGTGCATTTTGTTGCTGCACGACGGCTCTTTGGTCACCCTTTAGCCGTTCTTGACTGGGAGTGAGTGGGTCAGGACATGGGGCGTTATTACGTCGATTTTGATGAGTGCTGTACCCTCCACATTTCATCCCATCAGTGATTGGCGACATCTAGTCCTATTTCCCATTCTCCTTTACACACTTTACTTGATCTCAGAAACATCAGTTACAGTATTTTTTGTTAACACCGGCGTGATCTAGACTCCTTTACATGTCGTGCAGAATGGGAGGCAACTCGACCTTTTATTTTGGAATTATGTGTCTTGACCAGTGGGCCACTGCCAGGCGTCAAAGCGGCGCTCTGTCAGCTCGACCCTCATTTCCGCATCTTGCGATGTGATGGCATCGTTGTATCTTTCGTTCTGACTGCTGCTCGGGGACAATGCCCCTGCAAGCTAGTGATCAACATGAACCACATGTACACCTTGTCGCTGTCTGACTCGGAAACTCGAACTGCGGCAAGGTGTTGGATTGGTGTTCAGCAAATGCGGACGCCACGGTACTGCTCGTGGTCACTCGTCCGATACATGGCACGTCCTTTATAATTGTGCAGCTGACAAAGAGAAATGACGATTTGCTAAGAGAAATCACGTGCGCTCATATGTGGCACTCCAAATACCGAGCTTGGCCGCACTTGTTGCAAACGGTTTCGGCTGAACATCGTATCCCTCGCCCCAGTACGTCTAACCGCTCGCCATTGCCGCCTTGCTAATTAAGCCTTATATGGGTGCACCTGAAAATGTCGGGCTCTTTCCGTCTGCTATTTTTAATACTCCCTGATAGAATCGCACGAGGTGGCACTGGCACTCCTCCGATTTCGATAAATGGCTCTTCTGGAACATCACCTCGATACATCCAATGTAACACTCGTGGATCGTGTCAGTTCGTGTGACAAACGTACGTCTCATGTGCCGTGTCTGCAACCACCACCCCTGACTGTGTGGGTAGGTCGTGTGACAATCAACATACTTCCTGACGACGTTCTCGTATTCATATTTTATTTGATCAAGCGATATATCTTGATGGACTGGGAGACTTTGATCGAGTGTGGCTTCCTTCTTGGAGGTGGCATCGATTAGTTCATGTGTGCCAGAGGTGGAGATCAGTCGTTTTTGGGTCACCAAACTTCCTCGACCTGAGACTTGTCTGTGGTCCTAGGACACCCTTGGAACTCACAAGTATTTGGCCACCATTTCCAATCACCATAGAGAACCTATTCGATATTCATATGCCCGGAGATTATGACTTCGATGCTGCCATGGTGCACCATAACCGCGTTTGCGAAATTCGCCTCAACTTTCTAACAAGGTCGCAATTGAAAAGATTGGCCTCAGCAATGCGGGTGCAATTCCCGGCGCTGATCCATCTCAGACTTGAGGCCTCTTATTATGACTATCCATACCTGGCTCTTCCCGATGGGTTCTTAGATGGATGTGCCCCACGTCTGCAATCTCTCACGTTGAATTTCGTTGCATTCCCTGCGCTTCCGAAATTTCTTTTGTCTGCAACTGACCTTATTCATCTCACCCTTTGGTCTCATACCCAATACATTTCACCCGAGGCGATCGTCACAGGCCTGGCCGCGTTGTCTAACCTCGAATCTCTCATCATTGAATATAAATCTCCCACATCATCCTCCAACTTGGATCCCCGATATCCACCGCCACTAACACGCACCGTCCTTCCCGCTGTCACTCGTTTTGAGTTCGGAGGGAAAAGCAAGGATTTCGAGGACCTCGTGGCCTGGATTGATACCCCTTTGCTCGACTCCATCTGGATAGTCCTCTTTCAACGTCATCCCCATTACACATTCCACAATTCGCCGAGTTCATGAGGCGCACGACAAGGTTTCAGACACTCAATGAAGCATATGTGAACATTGATGAAGAAGGCGTTCAGGTTGAATCTCTGCCACCGACACAGGCCTTTCACGATAGGACGGGGATGCGAATCTCAAGCTTGGAGTTGGATTGGCAGCTTTTATATCTGGCGGAGGTCTTTACATCATTCTTCCCTTCCATCTTTATGTTGGAACGCGTCTACATCTATGGGCCTCAATATTTGCCATCATCATCATGGCAATACTTAGTCGTGACTAGATGGCTGGAAATGCTCCAACCATTAACAGCTGTAAAGAATCTCTACGGATGCAAGGAATTTGCAAAATCGATCGCCCCCGTCCTGCAAGAGCTAGTCGGGGAAAGGGCAATAGATGTTTTACCCGCCCTTGAGTGTCTCTTTTTGGAAGATTTCCGGTCATCGGGACCCGTCCAAGAAGCCATTGGACAGTTCGTTGCTGCACGACGGTTCTTAGGTCGCCCTGTAGCCGTTTCTCACTGGGACGGGTCATTATTTGTCGATCCTAATGAGTAGTGCCTCCACAGTCTACTGTAATGTTTGACGTCATCTAGTCCCACTTCTTCATTATTCGACTCCCGACATACCAGCTATAATGTCTCTTTACAGTAACTCGATGCCCCGCGTGGTAGACACCCTTTTCTAACAACTCGTTGAGTCGTTGTTAGAAATAGGAGTCTACCGGTCCACGGTCTGGGATCCGCGTTCCGCGGCCAGTCCTTTATACCCCATTGTGTAGACCAGCATGCAGAAATGTCCCCGAGAGAAACAACGGATTTATTTTCAGCCTGAAAGCTCAGTGAAGGCACTACTGACGATTACGATGATGCGATAACTTCCTGGCGGCCTGAACCGACATCCTGCTAAGGATTACAACAAGGAGGCCGATGCAGTGTAATTCACAAACTTCCGATTTATCCAGCTTATGGTTCCCCGATGCGGCGTAGTTACTAGATAGTGTATCAGTGGTACTGTAACACAATGCCGCAATCGCTGTGCGACATGAAATCAAAACCTTGTTGCTGATGCTGATCGGGATTTGAACAACTTATCTTGCTGGAGTTCAAACCAGTCATTTGGGGCTATCGTCGTAATTTAACGGGTTCAGCTAGAATAAAGGTGTGTGCATTTTGCTAACCAACATGCGATAACAAAAAAAACGCAACAAGTCTATCCAAGCACGGGTGAGACCAAACTGATAGCAGTTGTGACAGCGGGTATATGGGATTGCGCAAAAACGAACGTGCGGGGATATGGTGACATCAACAAAAAAAGACGTCACAGACAGCAAGAAAAGGTGGTAGAGCTATTCATTTGGGTTCGGGAATGGCTGCCTTGCAACCAAAGATGTAGCCAACGCAAAATACCAGTGACCAACTGGCTTCTAGGCAGTGACTGGCCATTTTTGCAAGTTATCCCCGATCGCGACTTCCACGTATTCAATTTTCCCTGATCTCAGAAAATCGAGTGACCACTTCGTCCATGGTAGGACGCTTCGTGGGATCATGGACCATATCGGTCACTAGGTGCTCCATGAACTCAAACCCTTTATATTTCTGGATCCATCTGTCAGCGCGCTAGTCAGGAGAGAACACGCACAAACCTGCATGTATATTCTTGAATCAAGTTTCCGAGATGGTATACATCGATGGGAGATGGATTACATGGTGTCATGCCATCTTCGTGCTCGGGGGGCCGACTTGTCACCACCCGGGATGGGTACGTCGAGGGGTGGCCCATTGGTTGGGTCATATCGACGGGACAGACCAAAGTTGATGAGTGCCTCGTCGGATGCCGTGTTCGCAAATACGATTTGACCTTTCGACGGAAGTCCTTACTTCGATCAATCCTACCGAGGTGGAAGGACTCGGGGAACATATTCGATGGGTCAAGCATGATGTTCGCGTACGTACTACCTAGTGTAGGCCATATCAGAAAAGGAAATGTGAGAGCGATGGCAACATACTGGTGAGCAACGTGGTTCTCGTGCATGAATTGGACACCCTATGCTAGTCAGTTGGACAACGGCAGGATTTGACTTGAGGACTTACAGCACTCATCTTACATATATGGAAAAAGGAAGTGACGAACTCTCCATACGTTTGAAGGCACGGGTCGGAAAATGAACGCAACAATGTGGGATAAACAATAATTGGGGCCCGTCGTAGTCAAAGCGAGCGCATGCCAGTGAAGAAGTGTAATGGCTGGGCGATTGATGAACAACTCGGTGCCAGTGGTTCGCATGTAGAAGAAGGGCTCAAGTATCGAAATCGATCCCGGCCAGATGGGCTCACGTAGAAGAGGACGAGAACAACCTAAAACACGCTTGAGAGCCTTCCTACCCTGGTGCGAAAATCCCTCTCCACCTGCTACACTGATTGCTTGGGTTGGCAGGTCGCAGGTTTGAGCATCGAAGGGACTCGGAGGAGACCGCGATCATTACTTACCCCGCCGCGGCCAACGTGGTCACTGTACTCTTCGATCGCAACACGGGGGTCACAAGCGTGTGTTACAAATCACGAGAAAGAGTGGTGTCATAACTCGTCAAGATGAGGGAATCATAATGCGAGAGTTCTTTGGCGATGGTCCGAGTCGGTATGAGATTACTGTAAGTTGTGCACAGGAAGCACGTGATATACCAGCAGCTGGCGGCACAGCGTCCCACATATACTCGCACGACTCGGCACGAGTGCTACGACCTACGACGACTACAAGTTTGCAACCCATCCGGTTTCAACTGAACATTGGATTTTCGCCGATGAGCTCTCACCAGTACGTCTACCACTCGCCTTTGTTGCCTCGCTGATCAAGTTTCACATAGGCGTTCTCGAAAGCGTCAGGCTCTTTGCCGTCTGCTCTCCTTGATACTCCCCAATAGAATCGCCCGACATATATTACCTAGTACTCAGATAGATAGCCTCTCTGGGTCGAGAGAAACTCGTCAACGCGCACGACACGTGGATCGTGTCAGCGCCTGCGACAAAGGTACGTCCAATCATTTGACTCCTATGTGCCGTGTCTGTGACTACTGTTGACTGTGTGGGTAGGCCGTGTAACAATCAGCATGCTTCCTGAAGATGTCCTTTTGCCCATATTCCATTTCGATCGACTGGCATATCTTGATGAAGAGGGAGACGCGTTTCCAGCGTTCCGTGTGTTCTGGAGGTGGCATCGGTTAGTTCACGTCTGCCAGAGGTGGCGATCCGTCATTTTTGGGTCACCACACTTTCTCGACCTGAGACTCGTCTGCCTTCCTGGCAGACGCATGGAGCTCGCAGATATCTGGCCACCCTTGCCAATCGTTGTAACGAACATAAACTCTAAACGCACTGGCATGCTTGACGATTATGATCTCGATGCTAGAATCGTGCACCATGACCGTGTGTGCCAGATTACCCTCCTCGATCTTACAAGTCTGCGATTGCAACGATTGGCCTCAGCGATGCAGGTGCAATTTCCGGCGCTGACATGCCTCATCCTCTTCTCCCCTGACCGCCGTCCAGCTCTGGCCCTTCCTGATGGGTTCTTAGGCGGTTCTGGCCCACGTCTCCAATTTCTCCAATTCCATTGCATTCCATTCCCTGCGCTTCCGAAACTTCTTTTGTCTGCAACTGACCTCGTCCAGCTCGCCCTTCAGAATATTCCCCATTCAGGGTACTTTTCACCGCAGACAATCGTCACTGGCCTGGCCGTGTTAGCCAACCTCACGTTCTCAACATTGAATTGAATCCCCTCTATCTCACCCCGACCGGGAAACCCGACGTCCACCGCCGCCAATCCGCATCGCTCTCCCCGCTCTCACTTGTTTTATTTCAAAGGGATCAGCGAATACTTGGAGGATGTCGTGGCCCGGATTGATGCCCCTTTACTTGACACCATCCGGATAATCTTCTTCCATCAACTCGTATTCGACATTCCACAACTTGCCCAATTTATGAGGCGCACGACAAGGCTTCAGCCACCTAATGAAGCACATATGGATTTTAATGATTACAGCGTTCAGATCGGATCTCTCCCACCGAGACGGGACTTTGAGGATAAGTCCAGGTTGATGATCTCATGCAGAGACTTGGATTGGCAGCTTTCATCTCTGGCGCAAGTCTTTACATCGTTCTTCCCTTCCATCTACATGGTGGAACACCTCTACATCCCTGGACCCCGAGAAATGCCATCACAGTGGCAAGATGTCACTGAGAACGTGCAATGGCTGGAAATTTCCACCCATTTACCGGTGTGAAGAATCTCTACGTATGCAAGGAATATGCACAATGTATCGCCCCCGCACTGCAAGAGATCGTCGGGGAAAGAGCGACAGATGTGTTACCTGCCCTGGAGGGTTTTTTTTGGAGGATCTCCCGCAATCGGGACCTGTCCAGGAAGCAATCGGGCAATTTGTTGCTGCACGACGGCTCTTAGGTCACCCTGTAGCCGTTTCGGACTGGAACAGGACATGAGTTGCGTTACTCCTTTACACTCATTGTTTGACACCCGAGATATCAGTTACAGTATGTTCGTTATCATCGACGTGATCTAGTCTCCTTCAGTTGTTGATTTGTACATGTCCTATAGAATAGAGACGACTTGACCTTGGAATTTGGAATCAGGTCATCTACCATGTGTCCAAGTGGCGCACTATCAGCCAACCCTCAGATCCGCGTCTTGTGATATGATGGCGTTGGGGACAGGAGTGAAGGCATGACTCATTTGAGGCGCGCTAGTGATCACCGGTACAACGTCACGCCACGTCTGAAACTCAACTTGTCTGGTTTCATTAGCAATAATACAGCCCTAATACGAGGTTTCAAAACTGTTCACGACAGACCGTTATGAAATATTGGTACGAGACCAGTCTGAACTGTATTAAGGCCATGTCATTGTTTGAAAGCCTTACACGCTTTCCAATGGACAAAACAGAATACTCTATGGCGGATCTTCTTCCCTTAATCTACCAGGTCTATTCAAGATATAGCTCCGTCCATCCTTGCATGGTCCTGCCTGGTGTCATCCAGTTCATTCCTACCTTCATGCTTGCGCAGACGGCATAAGGGCGAGGTACCGAGACCTTCCGCCAGCAGAACCTCCTCTGGGCCCCCGAGAGAAGCACGCGCAGGCGGTTAGAAGGTGAGAATGGTGGAATGGCATAGCAATTGTAGCGCATCTTTGCGCGCGACAAAGCGGACCATCGAACTGATGTCTGCTGCGTATGCGGAAGGCATGACAGCCGATCACGATAAGAATCTGGGCGCACGAACGGCCTCGAAGATTGCATGGTCCTATAAAAAGTGATATATTGTGGATCAGGGAGCGTTTCGAGCACGATAGCGCTGGTGATGGCTCGATAATTCTGCGCCGTCCGCAGAGTTGCTCTTTGACTACTCGAGTCAGAGAATGGACAGGATGTGTTCCTTTCTGCACGACGTACGGATCACGGGCATGATGAGGAGTCCATCCGTGATACAACCACAACCAATCTGGCTGAGCGATAGGTGAATAACTCGGTGGTTCGCGTGTGGCAGCCAGGCTCGAGTATCGAAATCGTTCCCAACCTCGCTGCTCGCCGGTGTGATCGAAGAGCCTTCAAACGATGACACTGGGAGGGCTTGGGTCTGAGCTTGGGCTACAACGGACCAGGGTTACAGGGCGGCCCGCGTTCTGGCAGCATCGATGAATGAGGTGAATGGATCACCAGTATCGCCGCTGCTGGAATATGCGAGCTCCTTCAGCTCGGGCAGGAATCGTTATTATTGTCCGATTGCAGACAACGAGAAAGTTCCTCGACAAGCCCATCGTCGATGCAAAGGGACCTCACGCCGTTAAACGAACTAAAAAGTTTGAACCACTCATGGGGTCGACCTCATTGTATGACCGACTATGTTTCCAGTATTTGAGAGTGAGGTTTTTCACCGCCGAGAACATTGGGCTGAGCGAACTGGAAATTTGTGCCATGGAAGATACCTGCCAGTCGAGATGCTTGCAGTAGACAGTTATGGAAAGGGCATACATCTTGGTCTCACCACGGGGATAGCGGGAATAGACCTCCATACAGACTCGCCTCCTGGAGAACTCGAAATTGGCACTGTCGAAGCTGAGGTTCTCTGTTGTATTCATAAATTCCAGGAAATGTGGAACGGAAAACGTAAATTGGTGGAAGAATATAATTTGGAGCTTCTCGAGGCGAGGGATGGTGATCTGATGAACGAGTGCTTCCAACTCGTTGCTAACACCTCGGAACATGAAGTAGCGAAGGTTGGGAAGTGCCACGGGTGCTATGATCGGCGTATGCGTGAGTTGCCCCTCTAGATCACCGTTGGGATTAGTGGATTCAAAGAAGATCACGAGTGTTTCCAGCTGTGGCATAAATGAAAGCCATCGGAGCAGAGTATTTGGATGGAAGTAGGTGTAAGGGTGGTCCATGACAAGACAGAGTGTGATGAGGCCCACAGCAGCTGTGAGTAACCGAGATCCTATCGGAAGGGTAATGCCGGTCATCGTGAGGTGACGTAGATGTGGTGCTTGAAGCGTTCTGGAAACGTCAAGATCGGGCTCATATCCTCGATCTGAGGCCGAGGCATAATAACGATGTATTCCAGGATTGGATATTCCTCATCGATGACCATGATGAGCTTCCGCAGAATCGTAACAGGCATCAAAAGGCGGACACGACGGACGCAATCGCGCTGTTTGAGAGCAAAGATCATTCCCTCTTCATCTTCTGCGGTGATGTCGTGATATTCGTCAACGTTATAATCGATCACGAGTGGAAGGGGAGGTGAATGTGTCAGCATGTTTGCGACTGACGTGCCTTCTAAACAGACAAGGGAAAGACCCAGGTAGGATGCCGACCCAAGTATGAGGTTTCTCCATCTTTGGCAAACGTGCGCGAGTTGGTACCACCAGCGCTCGTCGGCCCATTGCCGATTCCCCCCCATGATGCGGGCTTCGTCATTCTCGTCTTCTCCTAAAGGAAATGGCCGATGGAGATAAAACAAGTATAGAAGCGAATCATCATCGAGAATGTGGATCGATGCGATATGTGTACTGTTGCCCATTGACCATCATGTTTACTCAACGAGCTGATAACTTGAAGTATAACAGGGAATGGAGCGTACCTCTGCAGATAGGAATCACTACTTATTGCAGTTTGGCCGATTATTTCGCTGGATTGAAAGGAAGAGGTAGAAGGTGTGACATAAGACATGCCAGGAGAGTAGGACTACTAGCTCAGACCTTGGCATTTCATTGACGCCTGTTTGCGGTTATTGCACCCGAAAATCTCGTGACGCCTGTTCATCCTGCTCAAGCCGTATTCTGCAGATCTGGACGATGCGACCAAGGATGCGACAGCCCTGTCCTTCTCCAAATAAATGGACCCGACTGATTGAGGAGTTCCGTTGCTTCATACGGGGTTGGAAGCGCTTCTGAAGGTCGACTATTGATGAAGACACGGTCTCTTTCCGGCCTATTTTGTTCATCCTTGTTCGACAAGTGCTCGACATTGCACCCTTGATTGCGCCATGACTTTGACACATAATACAATGGGACATACGAACGACCGCGCGCCCACATGCCAAATAAGATTATATGTAACAGGAGACGAACTCTTCCTGGTTCCCCTTGCGGTACATGACGCACGAAACACACGCTACCCGATTGGGTAGAGAACTGGTCCGTACGGGCCAGAAGAATAACGTGGGCGGGAGACGTACTGTATTACACGCATCGTATATGCCGAGGCAGTAACTGGGTAACCGGGTAAGAGTCACCCATGGTCCACGAACGCTGTGGCACTTCAAACTCCGACAATCTCGTCCAAGTCCAAGTCAACCGTATAGTACTGTAGCGTCTAAAAATCTCCTTGCAGGTACAAAGTCTCCCTCGGGCTCACACGGATGAACGGTCCTTTTTTCATCCAAGCCAAGGACTTCCACTTCAAGGCACGTAATCCAATCATTGTATGTCTCATCGTGGCCTCTGGCAACTTGAATCGCCCCTCATGTCGCGTCTGGGCACAATCTCTTTTTTATGTCTGTTTATTGGCAAGCCTATGAGGCCATGATAACATACTTTCCTAGGAATACGGACGTGTTACCCGTACCTGGCTGAGCACCGACGCTTGGCTTTACTTGATTCACTTTATCGCGAACTGGCTTGGCCGCAGGGTGCCGTTCGCGCATATGACCGTGAACTTTAAGTCCAAAGTCGACGCAGAAATATCACATTTGTTAATATTGAATCTATTTGTTCCTATTCTGATCCATTGATGCTCTGTCATTGTTGCGCCCCGTTCTCCATCTCCTATCAAGCGATGAATCGGCGAAGTTTGAAGTTTCACCATAGAAATTGTTATTTCAGAGGGCCCAATTTAGGGCGACAACGGTCTTGATAGTACGTGACTTTCCTTGATAATCGCCATGGGTTGTCTGAGGCTGCGTTCGATGCATGCGAGGGACGTACTCTGGTGATAATTTATGTCTCTGACCCAGGGTGATGATGCGATGATCTTGGCAACTGACGTCCCGCTAGGGATTACAACAACAACAGAAAGAAAGGAGGTCGATCTAATTTACAAGCTTCGGGATTAGCATCGCTGTGCGATATGAAATTAATGCCCTGTTGACCCTGCTTCAGACAAATTTCCCTTGCTAGAACATGTTATTATAGTAAATTAGTGGGTTCAGCTAGAATAGAGGTGTATATTTTCAAGCCAATATGCAATCATAAAAAATAACACAACTTGTGTAGCCAAGCAGGGGGTAAGATCAACAGATAGCAGGTGAGACAGCGGGTATAAGGGCATCGAGGAATAACGGGCATGCGGGACTATTATAACTTCAAATAAAAACGGAACAAATAGCCGGAATAAGTGGAAGAGCTATTCATTTGGCTTCAGGAATGGCCGCCTTGCGACCAAGGATATAGCCAACCGTACGATACCAGTGACCAACCGACTTCCAGGCAGTGACTGGCCAGAACTCATATTTGCGAGCTATCCGCGATCGCAACTTCCACGAACTAAGTTTTCCTCTGATCTCAGAAAACCGTGTGACCACTTCGTCCATGGTAGGACGCTTCGTGGGGTCATTTTGAACCATATCGGTTACTAGTGGTTCCATGAACTCAAACCCTTGGTATTTCTGGATTTATCTGTCAGTGCGGTGTGTTGGGAGGAGAGGAAAGCGTAAACCTGCATGAAGTCTTCTCGAATCAGGTTTCCTAGGTAGTATACATCGGTGGGAAATGGGTTATACTGTGTCCCCTTATCCTGGTGCTCGGGGGCCGACTTGTCACCACCACGGATGGGTGTGTCAAGCGGTGGCCCATTGGCGGGATCATATCGACGGGACAGACCAAAGTCAATAAGGAGGTACCTTGTTGGACGTCGTGTTCGAGAATACCATTTGGCCTTTCGACGGAAGTCTTTACTACGGTTAATCACGGCAGGGTGGAAAGACTCGGGGAACATATTCGATGGGTCAAGCATGATATTCGCGTACGTACAGTCCCTTGTGTAGGCCATATCAGAAATGGGAATGCGAGAGTGATGACGGCATACCGGTGAGCGACGTGGTTCTCGTGCATGAATTGGACACCCTGGGTGTCAGTTGGACAACTACATGATTCGACTCGAGGGATTAGAGGACTCA
>WTXL01000012.1:0-444282 GCA_022376525.1 Russula vinacea | reverse complement strand
TCAAAGTCCCACAGGGATTACCATCCCAGCAACTCTCGATTGCTCCGGTGCAATCTTTTGGTATGCCATTCGCCCGTTTGTTGAGGAGATTCAGCCAGCCAACTCTTGCGCGTTCTATCCCTACTGATGCGGGAGCGGCACTTCTGACGACTCCAACATACCCGGCGTGGGCGGCAGGTCAGCGAATCGATATCCACCGTCCGCCGTCCCTGGAGGCGAAGAGACCGTCATCAACTGGTCACGCTAGCCCATCCCGGCTGACACTACATCTCCCTTAATACCCAATGCTTATAGCCCTACATCTGAAAACGGAGTGGACGAAATGCCGCCCGTTCCGCCATCCCCAGCGTATTCCTCACTGACGTTGTTGTCGTACCTTCACCAGAAATTGTACCGGCCATTAACCCTGTGTCAGACAAGCTTGCTGATGCATGGACGCAGTCAAGGAGGACCCAAAATTTGCTAACACGAGTCGGAAGCTTGATACCGCTGGTGTGTTCTCAGCGCTTTCATCCTTTTCTATAACTTGCTGATCCTGGACTCTAGGTGATGAAGTTGCTACGACACAAAGTAATGTCGCACCGTTTATACCCACCGTTACAGCAACTGTTGCAGTTGCCGCACAATCTGAGGTTGGCAAGGCCTTAAAGGATCGAATTGATAGGTTTTCAGGGGCATGCCTGTTCTCATGAACGCCTTAGACGAATTGAAAGCGGTGCATCCAATTATTGGTGGTGAGTTAATCCAATGACGTAAGTTTATATGAGGTGACCGCGAAAACAGTTGTTGTATTGGCATTCAGACGGTTTACACCTGAACAAAAGGCCTGATAACGATAAGAAGTCATTTCGCTCTACGTTGAATGAAGCATGATGGGCGCATTGCTCCTGTACGTGTTCCCTTCTATCCATGGCTGCCACTACATCTCGCAGCCTTAAAGATGTGGAGGACGACAGTATCGCACCTGATGGCACAAATTTGAGGATCGGCTGAAATCACTTGTTGAACGCACCGCGGATGACATCAAACGTGTTCGAATGTATGCGATCCTACATGAAGAAGAGGCTTTGCCAAATATGTTAATTCACTGTGGATATAAGTACTTGACTTCGTGGAACTCTTGCCACGCGACGCCGAGAATCGAGTTGAGTGACAATGCACACAAGCAAGGGCGTCGATAAGGCAAATGCGGAACTTGGACAATAGGAAGAACTTAAGGAACAGTTCGGATACCTATACATTGTTTTGCGATGCACTGATTCATGGTGACAGGATGAGTGTTATGAGGCCGTTGAGCAATTGCCAGCCCGAACAGAAACTGCTCTCGGACCTCATAAATGCGAAAGGTGGGTAACCGTTCTCGGAACAACGACAAGGTGTTGCTTGATCTGAGAAAACTGCGAGCAAAGCATCAAGTCACCCAGCGTCGAGGGCATCGTACGCATCAGGCTAACCCAGGCGATGCCGATCTGGAGTTGCATCTTAGAGAGACATTGGAGGACCCGAGCGCTGCTGCGGAGAAGAATTGGGGTATTCTCCCGCAATTCGAAGCACAGAAGCATCAGATCATCGATGAACTCACGCTTGTCGTCCAGCGGGAGAGTGACCGAGTCGTTCAGGAACTGAAAGGTAAAGCTCACGAACGGATTCGCGACCGGGGGTCTCCCTGTTCACTCCCTCGTTCAGTCTATAACGACTGTCTGCTATCTCTGTAGTCAATTCATGTTCTGGGTAGAAATGGTGATGAGAAGCTATCTTTCTGTTGAATGCACGAGGCTGACGACGGATGAAGGGTTGGCGAGGGAATGTCAGGCTCGACACTTCGTGCTCGCCCTTCGAGACTACTACCTCGAGAAGCTTGCCTCAGAAGCTAATGGCGTCCTTGGTATGGCATCAGTGCAATCGATAACTCTACCAACCCGGACGCATGGGCAATCAAGTACATCGATGTTATGTGGGTGCAGCCGATTTTAGAGGCATCGATGATGACGCATCAGGTTCATCACTGTTGCGGAGTGAATCGGTTACGAGTTCTCGGCCAGCTGGAGGTGAGTGTCTCGCTCTTCTTCCTGGCAGTACCTTCTGATGATCGAAGCTTGCCTCATTGGTTAGCTTTCTGGGCAAATGGTGAGCAGGATACCTCGTTCTATCCACACTCCACTCAGTCATCGTAGGATTTAAATGGTCGATTATCAACTATGCGCGCAAGATAGAAACTTGTTGCTAAGATGGAGGCGGCGCATGTGTTCTCCCTCCCAATCGGAGGCTGTTGATGAATACTTTGGATATGTTTGGAACGATGTTCACACACTCACCGCCGCAGTGCTTCGCAGTCTCTCCGCAGTCTTCTGTGCCAGACGATTTAAAGATTCCAATCGTATCTCGAACGGAGGAGGTCCGGCTTGAAACAACCTACGGGCGGTAGACTATGTTATTGATGAGGTTGATACACTTCCGCTGATTGCAGGAGTGGGCCGTATCGAAAAGGTCAGGATATAACAATACACAATACACCCTTCAAACTTACCCAAGGGTTGTAGACTGTCTTTCCGTTGCTGTATTGCTCATGAGCGCCACTATGAGATCATGCGAATCATGCGCACCAAATTCTGAGTATGCGTGAACTTCAGGAGGGCGCGCAAGGCATTATATACATTCAAGGGGCCATCTCATACCGTGTCAGGACTCATCCGTGGGTCGTTTCGTCATCGACCGTGGCCTGTTATGCTAACTTGATTCTTAGAGAACTTTTCTCAGCAGAGACTTGATCCTGAGAAACAGTTCGAAACCTTCGCTTTTGGCATTGTGAGTTATTAATTATTTCTCGGACAGCTCTACCTTATGACGTGCTTCCTTACAGTTCAAATACTACCATAATAGAAATGCTCTATGGACAGTGGACTACGTTCGTAGGCTTAGTAGTCCAATTATATCATACAACGACGACAACGAAGACCAAAAAGTCCAACCTGGAGATGTTTTGAACCACGGACACAAGGACGAGCTTTCCCTTGATTACTCTGTGTATGATGGACATTCAACTGACCACATCCCAAACTGCGGCGACGTTGATCCACCGATGAAAGATATGTACGCTGTCCGTTTAATTTGATGTTCACAGGTATTAATTTCGAATGAGCTGTAGTTGGGAAGCTGGAACGGCTATTTTTATGGTCTCAAAGGAGTCCGCTGGAATGTGCACTCGATGATGACATTTGTTCTGGTGCCTGGTGAGGCGAACGTGGTTTCAAGGCGGATCTCTGGTCCCTTAATGGACGTCAAACAATTGCTGGGTCTTGGTCGAAGGGCGAAGATGATGCTATGCAAATCAACTTCAAATTCAAGCTATCGTTTCGTCTACACTCTGGCTTCCATGTTTTTCAACGGACGTTTCGATCCAGACCACGATGCCTTGACCGGCGTCTGGGGTCGGTCGGCCAAGCTTGAGAGTTCCATGGGCATAATGGAACTTCGCCGGATTCTACCCCGTTACCTCACTGTATACCCCAGTATCAAAGAACTTCGGGACAACAAGCCTCGCGCGTTATGGAAATTTGCAATTGCTGCTGTGCGAGACGACATACGGCGCGAGCACTGGACATGGTCGTACTTCTCCCAGCGTCGAGATGACCGCAAGACAATAGTTTCTCTCTTAGTTCGTTCTCGTTGGTTTGGGACACCGCTCAACGCCGAGGAGACTGCGACGCTTCGTGAAATTACACGGAGGCTGACACCGAACGACGCTTGCTTCTACGATTCGATGGTTGAGCACATCCGTGCGTTCACATGCGTTCATGAGTGAGTGCTAAGCGCTGCAAGCCATGTTTCCAAATGCTAACATAGATCGTAGCGATGCGGACTGTGATTCATGCGATGGTCGCATCGGCGGCCCCCGACTCTTCTGTCTAGATTGTGCCATCAAGAGCACGGATCCCTTAGATCTTTGCTGCGCGCCACAGTGCGTTGCTGCGCGTATAACCGCGAAGACCTCGAGGTCCCACATGAACCAAGCCACAGACTCGTTAAAGTTCGCATCAATGTACTGTCACGTAATCACGGCCGTGCATATTCCGCGGCATGTGATGCATTCGAACGCGTAGAAGAGACCTGCAGGAAGGTTGCAGAATTCTGTTCCCGTCCCAACGACGAGACTGGGCCGGATGAGCAAAGATGTTCAAGTGTTGGACCAACCTCGACAGAGATGCCTGCTAAGAAGGACAAACCAGACGACGCCGAGGTAGAGGATAAAACTGCTCGTGATTCAAGACAGGATCAAGTCCGGATGAAAGCTTGACCACGTGTGGCAAATGCAAGGGCCGACTTTCCTTCCCATTTTGGTATTGCATATTTTGCAAAGGTTAGTCCCGGTGATCGCGCTGTTCAACCATACGCGTCTAACGTACGTGGTGAGTTGTTAGATGACCTCTACATATGCAATGGATGCGATGCAGAGGGCGTCCCGACCTGATGCGAAGTTCCGGGAAGCACACAGAGGATCACCATCTGATTCGCTGCCTGGCACCGGAGAAGAACGATGACGATGACAAAGATAAAGGCTTTCCGACAGAGCAGCGACTGACGTCGATGGAAGGCCGCCTCGATGGCATGCAGACCCAATTAGATGACCTTAGTGTCGCGTGGGAGACCTTACTGGTCGCATGGGAGATCTCACTGGCCGTGTGGGAGACCTCACTGGCCGCGTTGAAGATCTCACTGGCCGCATGGGGATCTTACTGGCCATATTGGGGACCTCAATGCCCGCATCGGAAACATCGAGCATCTCCTTCTCAGGCTGGTAGGAGCCACCGAAGCTCCCGCGGCCTAGTTCTTGTACCCTCCATAACACCTGTTGGATGTCTGCTTTCCCGAACGGTCCAAGGGTGTGAATATGGAGTTCCATAGCTACATTCGCGTTCACGAAATGCGGAAGACGATGGGTATGTATCCGCGTGCGAGAGAAGAGAGAGGGTAGTGGTATTGTAGAGGTTACACAGCCAGATCGTCATGGCCAAATCGTAACAGAGACTTGGATAAAAATTGCAGCTGAATGGCGAATCACCCCGCATGATAGCTACATCAGTTCTACCGCCGAACTAGGTATTAACGAAGTGAAGTGAACCGGGCTATTTGTGAAGTCCATACGATCCATTTGAGCGTTCGTGAGAATAACTTCGGAAAACTACATCTTTTTTGTGGCCGTCCAGAAAGCGGCATGATATATATACCCTAGCATTGATTCTTTGTTATTTACGTAGGTCGTATCGATTGTGCGTTCATTCTGTCAAAGAGTAAACAATGGTATGAGAACGGCGACGGGTATGAGCCGCCTACCTTGATTTCAAAACCAATATGTGCTGCGAGAGTTTTGACTTCTTCTAGGTCGAGTTCGATCGAGGGATCGCTTGTAGTGTTTTCCTCAAAGTGCCAAAGGAGAGGACCTGCGTGGGAGTCAAACAGAAGCACGTCACGTGACATGCTAGGTACGTACCCAAGTTGATCCAGACACCACCCGGTGCGAGAATTTGATGAATAATACGGAGATAGTTCACGATATTTTTCGCCTGCGCGTAGCAGCGTGAGTGCCGTCCAGTGGTGCAAAGGAGAGAGCAGTCACAGTATCAATGAAGAAGCATGTTAGAACTGCGTCCCATGGGCCTGCTGATGGTTCATCAGGGTCTGCCTCGTCATCCCGCTGGCCATAAACCTCTTCAAAGTCGCCTGCTACGAGCGAGAAATTAGATCCCCGAGGAAGGTCGCTTGGAAGGACGTCCGGTATTTGGACGCGCTTGAGCATCGCAGCGCGATTAGGGAGGTTAGAAAGGGAGTGAACATATGGGTAGATCGTGTGCTGGTGCACTTGTTGGGTCCTTTATGGATCAGGACTGAAGGGAAATGAGGGCACTGTTGAGGCGAGTGCGTACCTATTGATAATAAAGAACGAGGTAAGCAACATGTAGTGCGAAAACTCATTTCCCTGGCAGGTAAAGCCTGGCGAATGAATCAGTCACGGAGGTGGAGGCGCAAAACTGGGGCACCCTACCAAGCTTGGCGACGTCATACGCGAGCCTACCGAGTCCGCGCCTGGAACAAGGACACGGAAATTGTTCCTGGATTTGATTGAGAGGGGCACGAGTTGGTAGGAGCTGGGCCCGGCCGTACGTACCTCTCATGCATGGGTATGTCCGAGAAATGCTCGAGTAGAGCCTCCTTGATGGGCCGGTAACTCGCCTCTCTTTCATCTTTTCCCTGCATTTCGTCATAAAGAATGGACTTCAGAGGGCATATGGGAGAGATGCCTTACTTCTTCACTCCAGTCGCGCACGAGCTGCTTGAGCGTGCTTCTCACTTTGTCCATGTCGAAGTCCGTCGGGCGGCGTTTGCGCCTCGTGTTTTCTGGACTTGTGGAAGAATTGGAGTGGGATCCGTGGTATGTGTGTGGGGGTGGTCATGCGAGTGCCACGTGGGTGTGGGTGCGGATGGCCATGAGGCGCGGCAGAGCTCCCTCTCCATCTCCTGGTCGTGATGTGAGTGGTTGGCAGTAAGTTACGACAAATCATTAGCTTGCCAGCAGATGCACACCTTCGTCTCGCGACTCATCCAAGCCCAGGTTTTCCCCCAAACCATCTCCATCCTCTGCCTCCGCCTCCGACTCGGACGACGGGCCACCGTTTTCGAATATCTCCGGGTTGGCCACGATCTGATTCAAAAACGCGGCATTCGCGAGGATCGCATTGTCCACTTCTGCGAGCTTTCGCTTGTAGCCCAGTTGTTCGATGAGAGCTTGGTCTTGACGTGGGAGTGTGAAAATGTCTTTGCGGCGGCGATTATTGCCGGCTAGCTAGTGTATCTCTTCCGTTTAGTACAGCGGCATGGGGTGAGAGCACACAGGCATACTGTGTATGGCGCATATTGTTGAATTGCCGTAATGACATTTTGAAAATGTATTTGCTCCTCTTCGGCCTCCTTCTCGGTGCCTCTTGTAGCCATAAACTTGAACAAGCTGAGCTCCCACGACAACAAGCGAAATAACGTGACTCACCTCATGTCTCACTTCGATTATCAAATTTCGAGTGGCTTCGTCGCTGCCATGTAAAACTTACTGTACTGTATCACCTCAGTATCGTCACAACTAACCTGGAGTAGACGAAAATGAAGTTCGGTCACGTTGGGTTGTTTCTTGGCCTCTGAGGATGCTGTATATACCGTGCGCAGTTGGACCCACTGTTCGGTTGATGGATTTTTGAAGTCGTACGTACTTGTTAGATCGCCCTTCCCTCTGGATCTTGCTCTATATTGTCGACTTGGGTCATGTAAAATCTTGGCTTTACAAGGCGATGATAAGCCAATGGCTCCAGGATTGCATTTCTCCTGGCACGTCTTTGGTGCCACTACTCAATTTACGATTGCTCTACACATCTAGGGCTACTTGTTAGAGTGCCTTCCTCCTATGGGCGGGCCATCGCGCGCTCCGGGTGGCACTAACCAATCCATTTCGTGTTGCTGCTGCAGTACCCTTATATTTATTATTCACCCTTTTCCTGTGCTTGCCTAACCAGGCAGGAGCATGTTGCTGCATTAACCTGGTCTTAACGCTCAACGGTGAAGTAACATGATTCCTTATGGCTGGATTAGATTAGTGATGCTGGAATCGCTCTAGAATCGCTCTCCAACTCGACGGTGATCATGAATATAGCTTGAAACTTGAAAGAGTGGAAAGATCACGTGTGAATTCCCATGCCCTCAAGGTTGCAGCGGAAGACCGACAAGGCCCATATCACACGCAACTTGAGTCAACCCTATATCGTGTCATAATCCTTTCCGCCAGACTGGAATGGATATTCTTTTAGGTAGTTCTTTCTGGTGGTTTCTGCAGCGCTGGTGCCAATTTGGTGGATCTAGCGCCCGGAATTGTGGGGTAACATTTCCCTTGACATTTCCTTTTTTATGTGGGCATCCATGGCTGTGAAGGCGCCAATTACTACGCCTTCAATGGGGCGGCGCAGTTTCCTATTATCTTCTCACTCATCTCATTCACACCATGTATTCCTCAGTCTGTCAAACCCCATATTTGGCACCGTCAAACTTGAACCTCAGCCGGTTAGCCACCAGTCCCTTCCAGCTTCAAGGGGCCTCGCGACCCTACTCTGTCACAGAACTTGCAGAACGTGCAAAACAGTCTCTCGATAGTAGTATTGGACCTATTAAACCGTTCAACATTTGGCTTCGAATTGCCGAAAATGCCTACCGAGACGCCAAGAGCCTTCATGAACTAGGCGACCTCGAGTCGGCTTTTGTGGAGTACGCAAAGGCCGCCACGATCCTGCTCCAGAAGATTCCGAGCCACCCTGATTACTGGGTTCTCCTAGGTAGGACCCAACGCCATAATATGGGCGTGGTGAGTTATCTTTGTTCGCTATGCCTGCATTACTGCACTTCGCTTGCGACGACGACGACGGTTGATCATGTGCATGTCTTATAAGAATGCCTTGGTGTATGCATTCCATGTCCTTCTCGCATCCTATCTGATTTAGAACTCTTGTAATGCATGGGACTCTCGTTTCGTCATCTCAAGCCAAGCTTCAATCCCGTCTTTGCTGAATATTATCACCCCTTGAACCTTCGACATGGAGGTGATCTAATAATGCTTCTGCTTTGCGGAATGGCGTGTCTTCTACATTCTATATATTATCGATGGATAGGCGCGACCTTTCGTGCTTCTATTATTGTGTTGTTCTCTCATCCGTGTTTGCTTCTTGTTTCTCATGCTCACCAGATACACAGCACGGACAGGAGATTCTTGGTAGTTTGGCCGAACTCAAATTTCAATTATGACACGATATGAGCAATATGAACAAGGACTTTCATCCCTAAATGCCCAAGCCCCGGTTTTTAATCCTATCCAACAGCTGTCAGTCGCACACCGTAGCATTAACTTCCATGGCATAAATACGCTGACTTCCTCTTCTACTTCTTCGATTTCACGCAGCCACACATCCATCCTACCTCGGAGCCACATACATTTACCCAAGCCTTCACAGAGTCCATTCGACCTACCTCGGAGCCGCAGATCTTCACGGAGTCCATTCGACCTACCCCTACCTCGGAGCCGCAGGTCTTCACAGAGTCCATTTGACCCAAGATTCAACTTACATCGGGGCCGCAGATCTTTACAGAGTCCATTTGACCTACCTGGCGGCCGCAGATCTTCACAAAGTCCCTTCGACTTACCCTTACCTCGGAGCCGCAGGTCTTCACAGAGTCCATTCGACCCAGGATTCGACCTACCTCGGGGCCGCAGGTCTTCACAGTCCCCATTCGACCTACATCGAGGCCGCAGATCTTCACAGAGTCCATTCGACCTACCTCGGAGCCGCAGGTCTTCACAGAGTCCATTCGACCCAAGATTCGACTTACCTCGGGGCCGCAGATCTTCACAGAGTCCATTTGACCTACCTGGCGGCCGCAGATCTTCACAAAGTCCCTTCGACTTACCCTTACCTTGGAGCCGCAGGTCTTCACAGTCCCCATTCGACCTACATCGAGGCCGCAGATCTTCACAGAGTCCATTCGACCTACCTCGGAGCCGCAGGTCTTCACAGAGTCCATTCGACCCAAGATTCGACTTACCTCGGGGCCGCAGATCTTCACAGAGCCCATTCGACCTACCCCTACCTCGGAGCAGCAGGTCTTCACAAAGTCCATTCGACCTACCTCATGGCCGCAGGTCTTCACAGAGTCCATTCGACCTACCTAAGAGCCGCAGATCTTCACGGAGTCCATTCGGCCTACCTCAGAGCCGCACATATTCACCGAGTCCGTTTGGCCTACCTCGGAGCAGCATACCTTCACCGAGCCCATGCGGAAATGACAGGCCGCTGCGTGACCATGAAGAGCCACGCCAGAGCGAAGAGGTATATCCTGCAGATGGTGCACGCGCTCAACAATGGAGTCGCAAGTGGGAAGAAGAGGGGTGGCGCCGGATGACTGAACAACGTCGGCAAGAGGAAGACGGTATTTTATGGCGACATGGAGAAGCCGAGCATGCTGCACAAGCTGCGAGGTGCAGACAATCGACTTATCAGAATTATGGTGTAACAATCGCTCCGGTTTCCGTGCAATATCCCAACGCCTCGGCTTTGGGATCCTCCGGCCCAGTCACAGGCTACCTGCAGATGCCCATTGAGCTTGAGCGGTGGGTCACCTCTTTGGGGCACACTCTTGTGCATGCTTTCTTGGTACTTAAAGAACCCAAATACAGGCCTCGTTTAGTAAAACCTAATAAAACGTGAGGCAACTATTCTTTCCTTGTCCATACTGGATTAATCGTTACATGCTTTACACGCATTTAGCCCCACACATCAAATATCGCAAAGATACTATCCACCAATAGGCTCAACGTTCGCCTTTCCACCAAATACATCTTATTCAGTTCTACTTTCCCAAACACCAGAATCTAGCCCCCATACCCATCATCACCTTTATCAACAACACCCCCCTAAGAGGTCAAGGCCGCAGGCCTCGCATATGCCTTATACCGCCGGTCCCGGAACCCGCCACCCTCGAAATCGAAACACCACATTACCTACCCAGGTTGTGGCGAATCCTAGAGCAGAAGTCATGTTTCACCGGGCCTCTGAACCCGAACGGCACGGTCAACAAGCAGATTACCTGCGTATCCCCCAGGACAGGTTTGGTGCACCAGGGCCAGATCGCAGCCACGGGTACCCAGATACAGACGAGGCTAGCGTGCACAATGTCGATGACAGCAATTTTCTAGAGAACTTTGTCGACGCTGATAATGAAGGCTATAGCGGCCGACATTCTTTAAAATCGGTATGTTATAGCCTGCTGTCAATGTTAGCTACACGGGCCTCAGATTGACTGGACGTTGAACAGGTCTCAAAAAGGTCATTCTCGACTTTGTTCTCGACCTCGAGCTAGCTTGCCCAGCTAGCGTCAAGTGACCTCGATACTTTGCATATGGGTGTTCTGAGCCGTAGCGAGGCCCGAGCGCAAGCACAGAACTGGGTCTTTGAGTGAGCGGAGATGTGGCACGTGACACTCTTTTCACTATTTCTTGGAGGTTCAAAGAATCCCTCCGCATTTTTCAAGTCGCCCACCGTCCTCGCCCAAAATATCGGTGAGGCTCGCAAACCCGACAATCGCCAGTTCGCTCCGGAAGAGCCCGCCCATCCGTCGCGAGCTCATCTCAGACGCGCTCCCCTCATCTTCAATCGAGAAGCACTGCGTGCTTCCACTCGTTCGCGGTGCAGACCATCTCTTAGTTCCCACCTCTTAGTACATAGTTGTAACACCAAGACATTAGTTCCCCAAACCAATAGATCACCCGCGCGCCGGCTCACATCCGATTCCCCCGGCGCACGGCGAGTACAGAGTAATCTCCTGTGACCCTCAAAGACTGTTGAACTTCTCTTACTATCCCATACTGTACCCTCTATTGATGGCGCATGGTACGTGTTATGAGTACTGGCTTTCAGGAATGCTGTCACAACCAAGTGCAGTGCACAAATACGGAAGGTAGGGTCGAAAGTGTGAGGGTGGTGACGACAGTGGCTGGTAGACTCGCAGAGGTGGATCGACATGAGGGTGATCAAGCCAAGATG
Source organism: Russula vinacea (assembly GCA_022376525.1). NCBI lineage: Eukaryota > Fungi > Basidiomycota > Agaricomycetes > Russulales > Russulaceae > Russula > Russula vinacea. The sequence continues at coordinate 432,658 of WTXL01000012.1, read as the reverse complement.
TAAGCCTGAGGATGTTTGCTGTAATTGGCACGTTCAGAATGCACTCGATCGAATTTGCTTCATATATGTTTGTCCATAATAGCGCCAAGTCACTCGCGAGGCTGGCGCAAAATTGGAAAGATCACGCGATCACGCGATCACGAGCGATATCTCACGGTAAGTTCAAGCGTAAGTTAGCTGAATTCCCATATCTTTCCGGTTGTTCTTTCTGGTGTTTTCCGTACTGTAATGCTGGAGCTACTAATTGGTGGATCTTGCTCCCGGAATTGTATTCCTTTTCTCAGTAACATTTCCTTCTTAACTGCGAAGGCTCCAATCACGCCTTCAATGAGGTGGTGCTGTTTCTCCCGCCTTATCGTGTTCTCACTCTTCTCATTCACCTCGGACCATGGCTTCGAGTCCCTCCCATGACACTAACATCTCCACGCAAACAAGTGGGCTTTTCCGTAGTACTTCCCGACCTGGTCCCACTCAGGTATATCAAAACCCAACTTTGGAACAGTTAAAACTTCGGCTGATTAGTCACCATTCCTTCCCAGCTTCAAGGGGCCTCGCAACCCCACTCTATCGCAGAACTTGCAGAGCATGCAAAGCAGTCTCTGGGCGACGTTTCGAGACCTTTTGCAGCTTGGCTTCGAATCGCTGAAAATGCCCGCCAAGACGCCAAGAGTTTTTATGAACTAGGCGACGTCGAGTCGGCTTTTGTGGAGTACGGAAAGGCCGCCATAATCCTGCTCGAGAAGATTCCGGGCCACCCTGACTATAGGGTCCTCCCCAGTACGACCCAACGCCAGAATATGGGCGTGGTGAGTTATCCCTATTCGCTGTGTCTTTATAACTGCGCTTCGGTTGCGACGACGACGGCTGTTGGTCATGTGCATGTTCTATATTAATGCCTTGACGTATGCATTCCATGTTCTTCATGCTTCCCATCCTATTGAGAACTCTTGTAATGCTTGTGACCCTCGTTTGGTCATCCCAAGCTAAGCTCCAATCTCGTCTTGCTGGATATTATCACCCTTTGAACCTTCGACAAGGCAATCTAACGTCTGCTTCGTGAATCGAGTGTCTCTTACGTTCTGTATATTATCGATGTATGGGCACGACATTCGGGGCTTCTATCTTTGCCATATCTTGTCATGTATTCTTCTCTGATCCATGCTTGGTTCTTGTTTCTCGTGCTCACCAGATGCACAGCAGGGACAGGAGACTCTTGATAGTCTGGCCGGACTCAAAATTTCAATTATGACACGGTATGAGCAATATGAACAAGGGCAGGCATATCATTCCTCCCTAAAGGCACAGGCCCCGGCTTCCAATCCAACGCAACAGCCGTTAGTCGCACCCCGTAATATTAACTTCCATGGCACAAATGCGCTGACTTTTTTTACACCTCTTCGGGCCTCACGCAGCGCTGCATCCATCCCACCTCGGAGCCGCATACCTTCACCGAACTCGTTCGAAAATGACAGGCCGCGGCATGAGCATGAAGAGCCACGCCAGAGCGAAGAGGTATATCCTACCGATGGTGCACGCGTTGAACAATGGCAGGCGCGTGTGGATGACGTGCGTCGGCATCGCAAGTGGGAAGATAACGGGTGGCGCCAGTTGGCGGAGCAGCGTCGGCAAGAGCAAGACGGTATTTTACAGCGACAGATAAAGGCCGAAATTGCTGCACTGGCCGTGCAAACTGCGGGGCTCGGACAACCGATTGGTCAGGATCAGAATCATGCTCTGGTTTCGGCTTCGGGAACCTCGGGCCCAATCACAGGTTACCCTGATGCCCCTTGAGGGTGGGTACTGTGAGTACCGGTGAGTCGGCTCTTTGAGTCACTTGTGCATGCCTTTTTGGTTTTTAAAGAACTTGAATACAGGCCTCGTTCAGAAAAAGCCTAATAAAATGTGAACCACTTATTCTTTCCTTGTCCATACTGGATCAATCGATTATAATAAATGCAAGGTTGAATAAATGCTTTACACGTCTTTTAACCCCATACAACCCATTACCACTGCACGACCTCCCCGGTTTCACCTCAGCTGGGCACTGTTAGTATCCCTCTTTGATGAGCCAACATCAAATATCGCAGGGCTACTATCCGTCAATGTTTGCCCCTCCATCATATTTATCACATTCAGCTCGACTTTTACAAACATCACGTGGTTCGGATCCCGTAAAGCGCGAGCTCAGGACGGTCTCGTTCCCGCGCAACTGCTTGAGTCGGTTTACATCGATCGCGTCGATAAATACAGCGCGGAACCGAGAGACATGGAGGCTACTTCTCCGAGTCGGAAAGGATAAGGCTGGACGCTATGTGGTCACGATCTTGTTGATCCCGAAGCAACATGCGACGAGTGCCAAGGCAGGGTCGAAAGTGCGAGGGATGGTGACGACAGTGGCTGGTTCGAGATGAGAGCGCTCAAGCCAAATTGCATCGCATGGATGTGGACCTTGCGGCAAGAGCTAGTTACATTGAACTTGCAATGTTTTCGTGGACCATCTTGATGACTCAAAGCGATGTTCTTGGACTTGGCACAGAGAGAACTTGAAGTTGTTTGACATGCCCCTTGACAGCGCTTGAGTAAATTTGCGTCACACGCGTATATTCGACGTTAAAGCCCAGATTACAGCCATGTGCGCGTCCCTGTGACCCCCTTATACGCCCGGTTGTGTATGACACTGCTCTGAAACACGCGTGTGCTCTTATGTAGCACGGTATTTGCAAATGTTTTGACAGTTCCTTTCTGGAACGATCACGTGCGACCACTGTAATCTCTTGCTGTATCTCGCGGTCCTATGTAAGGTATCAACGCAACTTGGATCAACCCTACATCATGACCCTTCTTCCGAATGGCTATCCTCCTTATCCTTCTGGTGGTTTCTCCAGCACTGGAGGTAATTAATGAGCTCGACTAGATCTTAACATCTTGCGCCGCCCCGGAATCCCGGAATTGTATTCCGGTCTCGGTGACATTTCCTTTTTATGTGGAGCAGCATGGCTGTGAAGGCGCCAGTTACCACGCCTCCGACGAGACAGTGTTGTTTCTCCCTCCTTATCATATTCTTACTCATCTCATTCACTTCATACCATGACTTCCTCCCACGGCAATAACTTGAACATCTACACTGGCACACAAACAAGCCACATCAGTGTTTTCACACTTTACTTGCCACTTTTCGGCACTTTTCAGTGCTTTTTTGCTTGTCAGCAAGCCGACAAGCCAAACAAGAAGCCAAATTTATTATAAGGACATATTTTACAGAAATATTTTATTTAAATCATATTTTATATTTATTTAAGTAATTTATTGAAAATGATAAAAACTCGTATTTCTACTATAACTAATAAACGACGCACGACCATCTAATTCTAATCTATTAAGATGGGCAGGGGTGGGGGGTGAGGAACCGGTAGCATGGGTGTTGAGGAGCCAGGGGTGGAGGTGTTGAGGGGCCGGGGTCGTCGAGAAACCGGAGGCATCACGCGGGATGCAGGGGGTGACATGGGGAACGCAGGGGTTGTGATGTGGGGAACGCAGGGGTTGTGACGTGGGGACGCAGAAGGGGGGACGGGGAGGGGGGACGACACATAGGGACGAGGACCAGCGAGTGACGAGGGAGCGATGCGAGGACGCAGAGGTAGGACAGGGACAGGGCGTGACAGGCGTGACGCGGGGACACCGAGGGTGTGATGTGGGGGCGGGACATGGGGACATAGGTGGCAGGACGCGGTGACGCAGAACGTGACACAGGTTCACGGAGGGCAGGACGTGGGGATGCAGGAAAGGCAAACAAATTGTTAGTGGAAAAAAAGTAAAGAAAGAAAAAAAAAGCTTACAGATGCGACACGGGCGGGAAGTCGACACCGAGGCAGCAAGCAGGAGGCAGGGACGGCGCAGAGGGAGATGTGAGGATGTAGATGGCGGGACGTGGTGAGGCAGGAGGTGACGAGTCCCATGGACTTGGTGAAATGGAAACTTGACGGTGGGAAGGGACGACACTGGGACGACTTACGCACAGACAGTTTTTTTAGGGAAGTTCCCACGGTTGACTTTGGGATTTCGCAAGTCGAAAATTTCCAAGTCGCGTCACTGTCGCGTCTCCCTGTTCCCTCATGCCTCCCTCTCCCTTGCTCGCACTACTCAATGTCATCGGCCCGTCGTAGGCTCTAACCTCGTTGTCAGCTCTAAGACCCACAGTTGACATTTCCTGGAGTCCTTCCCCCTGGCAGCCACACCACCTACGACACGATGCTGAAATTTTCGCATCCCAGGTGGCATCGTAAGTTTTTTTTTTCTTTTTTTGCCACTCCCCCGATCTTTCTAATCCATCTATTTACCGGTCACAGAAGAGATACACTCTTTTGACCATGCAAACCACGTCCTCGACAAGCATGCGTACAACAACTTGCCAAAGTGCGTACAAAACCTTTTCTACAGTCGAGTGAACTCATCAATATTCAAGGCTCCTCCTAAGCCCGCATCAAAGACATCACGCTTTCCGCGTTCCGTTTCTGAAGGCAGGCCACCGTCATCCTCCCGTTGTGGACCACCTACTTCCACTCAGAGGCTATTGGCACATTGCATTCGTGCGTTGTTCCTGCCTCCTCTTGCCCTACGACATGGTTACTCCTTTCCCCCCCACCGATGCGGCCTCATTGGCCATCCACTATGTCTTGTACGTTATCATCCTCTCGCACTGCCATTGCCGCTCTGATATCCTCCTTTCCCTAGCCGTGGCAAGCGCCTGGCCTTCCAAAAAATTCTCATGTTAGTGCTCCGAAAAACCCACACTCAACAAGTATTGTGACCTGGCTCACGCCTCTCACACCACTCAAGATGCACGCGTCGAACGTGCAGTCGTGGATATGGGTGTGGCGTGCAGGTATGAGTGTGGGTGTGGACATGAGTGTGGCATGGATACAGACATCGGCGTGGATGTGGGCACAGGCGTGCCGCGCATTTGGATGTGTGGGCGCGTGCAGATGTGGTGGTGCAATTAGCACATTATATAATTTATAGGTTATATATATAATATAATACAATGGGGGTTATCATTTTATTGGTCATGTTGGTTTGAAACTTGTCGGAAATCAGACCTGGCTGGTTTGTCTTGTCACTTTTCAACTTTATTGGCTTGTTTGGCTTGTACAAGCACTAAAAAGCCCTGAAAAGAAAAGTGTGAAAATACTGATGCAGCTTCTCCGCGGTACCTCCCAACCCGGTCCCACTCGGGTCCATCAAAACCCGACTTCAGTACCGACAAACCTCGGCCAGTTAGACGGGTTAGCCACCATTCCCTCCCAGCTCAAAGGGGCCTCGCGACCCCACTCTATCGCAGAACTTGCAGAACGTGCAAAACAATCTTTGGGTGATGAATCCAGACCGTTTAAAGCTTGGCTACGAGTAGCCGAAAATGCCCGCCGAGACGCCAGGAGCTTTTATGAACTAGGCGACCTTGAGTCGGCTTTTGTTGAGTACGCGAAGGCCGCAACAATTGTGCTCGAGAAGATTCCTAGCCACCCTGATTATAGGGTTCTCCTGAGTACGACCCAACGCCATAATGTGGGCCTGGTGAGTTATCTCTAATAACAACGCTTCGGTTGGTCACGTGCATGTCCTATGTGTAAGTTTCCGTGTTCTCACTTGATTAGCCAAGCATCGATCACCTGGGTTCTATAGGTTGCCGATGTTTAGACGGCGCGACAATCGGGGCCTTTGTTGTTGTTATCTCTTGCCAAAATTTCTTCTTTCATCCGTGTTTGGTTCTTGATTCTCGTGCTGACCAGATATACAGCACGGACAGGAGATTCTCGATAGTTTGGCCGAACTCAAATCTTCAATTATGATACGCTATGAAGAATATAAACAAGAGCGATATGAAAAAAAACAGGCACAAGATCATGCACAAGAGCAGGCATATCTAATCTCCCTAAGGTCGAATACGTTGTTGGCAGTGCCCGTTTCCTCATCCTCGTCTTTCTCATCTTCGGCATCGTCCCTTCCAATAGCAACCAGGTGCGTCAGAAGTTCACACTCTTGTACATGTTTTCTTGGTACCTAAAAGAACTCGTATATAGACCTCTTTCAGGAAAGCCTAATAGAATGTGAGAGAGTCATCTTTGGGCGTCTGGATATAAGCCATTTATACGCTTCAAACGTCTTTCAGTCCCATTAGTCCCATTACCACCATCTCCTCCCTGGGCACCGTTCAACATCTCCCCTCTTTGATGAACCAACATCAAACATCACAGGGCTACCATCCGTCACGCAATTCATCGCTTTACAGTCTTCTCCGTGATTCGGATCCCAAACTGTTCACGGTCTCCTTCCCGCGTGACTGCCTGATCCGGTTTACATCGATCGCATCGATAAATACAGCGCGGAACCGAGAGACATGCGGGCTACTTCTCGGAAAATTTAAAGCCGGAAGCTATGCAGTTACGACCTTGTTGATCCCGAAGCAACATGCGACGAGCGATACATGTGCCATGGATGAGGAAGAGCTCGTGATGCAATTTACGGAGGAGCGTTCCTTGATCACACTTGGATGGGTATGTTGTCATCTTCGCTGGTAGATTAGGGCGCGATACTCATCCGGTCGTTATTGTTAGATACACACACATCCAACGCAGTCCTGTGGGTGTTTCATTAGGATGGTTGGACGTACCTGGACCTGACTTGAACGTTTGCACATACAGGTTTCATGTCGTCTGCTGACCTACACACACATAGTGGGTTTCAGCGGATGTTGCGAGAATCATTTGCTGTAGTATGTGCGCCGAACTCGACACCTAAGTATGCCTTTTCCGCCAACGGGTCGTTTTCCTCACATCAATCACTGATCGCACACTCGACCTCGTACAGCTTCGGAGTCTTCCGCCTTACGAACCCGGGCTTACGGACGATATTGGAATGCCGAGCATCGGAGGCATTTCACTCGCATCCCGACCTGCCGATATATACGGTGGGTGTCGTTGGATTAGTCGAGATAGCGATGTTTGACATGACGAATTTCTGACAGGATGCCGACAAAGGCCACGTCCAGATCAGGGATCTTCCATTGGAGATTGTCGACTTGCGTGCACATCCAGCCTCGGAATTGACAGGTGACGGCGAGGTTTTAATCGCATCATCTTTGTCACACCTGGCCCTGGCCCCTCAGTCTGAGAATACTCTTGAAGTTCGTAAAGGACCCTCGACCATTTATCGTCCTCCCGAGACTGATGGTGATGAGGGAGAGGAAGAGGAGGCCGCCGCAAGATTGGTTGCTGGGCACAATGAGCCCATTTTCCAGCTGGAAACCCCAAACAGCGCTCTGCAGTTCTTCCCCCGTCTAACCTCCCTGCCCAACGCAGCACTGGGCTTGCTTTTCTCGCAGATTCCTCCTTGCAGCCTGGAGTGAATGAACACAACCGAACTCCGGCACCTCGAAACGCCGCATTCCCCACCCAGGCTGTGGCGAAACCTACAGCAGAGACATCTAGGGGTTTTGATATGTCCTACCGGGCCCCTGAACCCGAACGGCACACCCAACAAGCAGATTACCTGCGTATCCTCCAGGACAGGTTTGGTACACCAGGGTCCGATCGCGGTCACCGGTACTTAGATACAGACGAAGCTAGCGCGCGCAATGTTGATGATAGCAACTCTCTGGAGAACTTCGTTGACGCTGATAATGAAGGCTATAGCGGCCGACATTCGCTAAAATCCGTAAGTCATAGCCTGCTGTCGATGTTTCCTACGCAGGCCTCAGATTGACTGGATGATGAACAGGTATCAAAAAGATCATTTTCGACCTCGAGCATAGCCAGCCCAGCCAGTAGTCGAGTGACCTCGATACCTAATTAAGGCGTTGTGGGTTGGAGTACTACTATACCGTCGTGTGGTTTGGGCCATACTGATGAACCCTCTTAACCCATCACGATATTGTGCCCCTCGGTAGATGGCCCGAGTTACGTGTTATGAGTACCACATAGCTTTCAAACCGGAAATGTTGTCAAAACCGAGTGCACAAATACGAAGGTAAGGTCGAAAGTGCGAGGGATGGTGACGACAGTGGCTGGTGGATCGGCAGAGCTGGATCGACATGAGGGCGCTCAAGCCAAAATGCATCGTAAGGATGTGGCGCCTGCGGCGAGAACTAATCGCATGGAACTTGGCACAGGGAGGTTAATGGCATGTTCAGAATGCGCTTGATCGAATATGCGTCATACGTGTCTGTCCACCCGACAGCAGCACAGAATAGCGCCGGAATGTAAGTCATGTGTGCACCCCTATGACCGCATCATACACTCGCTTGATGCTGTTTCTGAAACACGCATGCAACGAGTGATATTTCCAGTATTTGCAGTTGTTGTTCAGCAGCCCTGTACCGATTTTGGAAAGATCACGATACACAGTTGAAGGCGATAAGCAAAGATAATAAAGTACATCGAGAAGTCCAATTTGTTGTATTCATCGTGGCGGTGGCGGAGACAGACACGGTTTTGAGAGAAAAATATGACAGGGACCAGCATCAAAGCCACGACATTTACGGCACTGATCATTGTGACGTACCGAAGTTGCGTGTAAAATCAATTGCCTCCGACAAAAACGGATGTCATTCTGGTGGCCTCTGCTGCGCCGGACATGGACAAACCCTGGTGTTCTCGGCATGGCTATCGTATAATCCACGTGACATTTCCTTTTTCACGGAGCAGCGCGGTTGACAGGCGCCACGCCTCCCAGGGGGCACTACGGTTTCTCCTTCTCCTTCCTTATCGCCTTCACGCCTTCACACCATGAATTCCTCCTACGCCACAGATATTTTCACACAAATGAGCCAGTTTCATCCGGCTACCTTTCAACCTGGTCCCACAAGGGTCTATCAAAACCCAAACTCGGCTCCGTCAAACATCGCTCAGGCAGCCCCCGCTCCTTCCCAAGTTCAAGCTCCCTCACGGCCTCACTCCATCGCAGAACTTGCAGAACGTGCAAAACAATCTTTAGGTGATGAATCCAGACCGTTCAAAGCTTGGCTACGAGTAGCCGAAACTGCCCGCCGAGACGCCAAGAGCATTTATGAACAAGGCGACTTCGAGTCGGCTTTTGTGGAATATGCAAAGGCCGCCACAATCGTGCTTGAGAAGATTCCTAACCACCCGGATTATAGAGTACTCCTCAGTTCTACGCAACGCCATAACATGGGTCTGGTGCGTTATCTCTATTCGCTAGGTTTTGGTCTTGTGCATATCCCGTATCAATGCATCGACGAATGCATTTTCCGTGTTTTTCATGCCTGCCACCTAATTTAGAATTCTTGCAATGCATGGGACTCTCATTTGGTCATCTCAAGCCAAGCAGGATGTAACTTGGACATGGAGACAAAGTAATGTCTCCCTTCGTGGAATGGGTGTCTCTTATGTTCTGTAACATGCGATGGATAGGCGCGATATTCGGAGCTTCTATCGTCGTCATCTCTACATGTGTCATATCTTCTTCTCTATTCCGTGTTTGATTCTCGTTTCTCGTGCTGACCAGATATACAGCACGGACAGGAGATTCTTGATAAATTGGCCGAACTCAAAATTTCAATCATGACACGCTATGAGCAATGGCGGGCAAATCCTTCTTCCCTACAGTGGACGGCCCCGGCTCCCAATCCAAACCCACAGCCGTTAGTCGCACACCGGAGTATTAACTCCCATGGCACAAATACGCCAACTTCATCCTCCACCCCTTCGAGCTCACGCAGCCGCACATCCATCCCACCTCGGAGCCGCGTGCCTTCACCGTACGATCAAAGCTCACCTGAAGACGACAGGCCGCGGCGTGAGCGTGAAGAGGTATATCCTGCCGATGGTGCACGCGCTGAACAACGGCAGGCGCGGGGGGATGATGTGCGTCGGCATCGCGAGTGGGAAGAAGATGGGAGGCGCCAGATGAGTCGGCAAGAGCAAGACGGTATTTTACACCGACAGCGAGAGGCCGAGCATGCCGCGCAAGCCGCGAGGCTCGGACCACCACCTGGTCAGAATCATGGTGTAACAATCGCTCCGGTAGGGCCCGTGCAATATCCCGGCGCCTCGGCCTCGGGATCCTCCGGGCTAATTGCAGGTTACTTACAGATGCCCCTTGAGAGTCCGACTCGGTGCGTCACCTCTTTGGAGCACATGCATTCTTGGTACTTAAAGAACTTGGATACAGCCCTCGTCCAGAAAGACCTAATACAACGTGAGGCACTTATTCTTTCCTTGGCCATACTGGATTAATCGTTTATATTCTTTTCACGTCTTTCAGCCCTATACAACCCATTACCACGACCTCCCCGGTTCCACCTCAGCTGGGCACTGTTCAATACCCCTCGTTGATGAGCCAACATCAAATATCGCAGGGTTACCATCCGTCACTAGGTTCAATGTTCCACCGTCCATTCCACACATCTCATTCAGCTCTACTTTTACAACCACCAGAATCTGGCCACCATACCCACCATCACCTTTATCAACGACATCCCCCTACCAGATCACAGCCTTCACATGTACCTTACCCCGCCGGTCCTGGAACCCGCCCCGCTCCGCCTCCTCCGAGGGAGGCGGTTGCACCGCCTTCGCGTGGTTCGGATCCCGTAGCGCGCGAGCTCAAGTCGGTCTCCTTTCCGCGCGACTGCTTGAATCGGTTTACATCGATCGCATCGATAAATACAGCGCGGAACCGAGAGACATGCGGGCTACTTCTCGGAAAAGATAATGACGGACGCTTTGTGGTTACGACCTTGCTGATCCCGAAGCAACATTCGACGAGTGATACATGCGCCATGGATGAGGAGGAGCTTGTGATGCAATTTACGGAGGAGCGTTCCTTGATCACACTCGGATGGGTATGTGGTCTTCTTTGCTAGTGGATCAGGGCGCGGTGCTCATCAGGTCGTTGTTAGATACACACACATCCGACGCAGTCATGTGGGTATTTCATTAGGATGGTTGGACTTTCTTTGACCTGACTTGAATGTTTGCGCATACAGGTTTCATGTCGTCTGTGGACCTGCACACACATAGTGGGTTTCAGCGGATGCTACCAGAATCATTTGCTGTAGTATGTGCACCGAACTCGACACCTAAGTACGCTTTTCTGCCGGCGGGTCATTTTCTTCGCATCGATTACTGATTGGACACCCGACCTTGACAGCTACGGAATCTTCCGCCTAACGGACCCACCAGGCCTACAAACGATATTAGAATGCCAAGCGTCGGAGGCATTTCACCCGCATCCCGAGCGGCCGATATATACTGTGGGTGTCCCTGGATTAGTTGAGATGGCGATCTTTGACATGACGAATCTTTAACAGGATGCTGACAGAGGCCACGTCCAGATCAGGGATCTGCCATTGGAGATTGTCGACTTGCGTTGAGCGCAGGTGGACTCTTTCTTGGGAACGTATTTAAAGCAGGTCTTTTTAACGATGCATGTAGCATAGGCTTCAACGATCATACCAAGCACTTGCCTGACGGATTTGCGAGTCGATGATACTTGCAGAGCGGGGCAGGTTAATAGTTTTCCATGATATTGTAATATTATGACATTGTTCTCTCATTTCTTGTCAATGAATTGTGATAAGGCGTAGAGTGATCCCGGGTGAACGCTTGACGCATGACGCCTATTCATCAGTCCTTGTAGCTTATTATAAACAGGCACGATGGAGGTCGCGGCTGACGCAGACTTTGTGTCGCGCGGTTCATCTCTCCCCCGATTCCTCAGACCATCCGAATGCTCTGCCACCCATGCTGCCTTTCCCGTGTATACGGTGTACACCCATAAACGCCCATTCGGGGATGCCCGGGTATTATGGTGATTACTGGCGGGAGTCGGCACTCAGCAGAGTCATGCGTAACTGAGTTGAGCCCCGGTTTGAATCCTACCTGAACCAGCATTACCGGAGGCCAACGAGGTGGAGGTGAAAGGGTACAGGAGTGCGAATTTGTCCAGCCACGTGACCGGCCCCTATAAAGGGCGCCTGTACGCACTCACCGGTACTCACCAGTACTCACCCTCCGTACACACTCACCCACACACTCATCCACGCACTCACTTATTCTCTATGGACAAGTCTTCCAATCTTACCCTCCCATCAGGATCACTCTCTTCGGCTACTACCTCCAAGCCTTTGGCTCGTCCTTCACCTGGTCAAGATGATGCAGTGCCTCAAAAGCGGACCCGGCCTGACACGACACCTGAGGGTGCTTCGGTCCTTCCCCTGGTATCACCCGAGCGCGATAAATTAACTGATGGCGATCACAAGTCGCTTGATGCAACCATCTTGGAAGATTTAAGTGCAAATGTGAAGCTTGATGAGGAGCCTAAATTATCTACGCTCCTTGTAGTAATCAGTAGCGACATGCCCAAACCACTCGGACGTGGTGAAGCAGAGGAACTGCTCAAGCGTGAGCCTCGAATTGCAGGGATATTAACGGAAGCTTGGAAAGCAAGGTCGTTCAAGAAAGTACGACAGCTAGGTGTGTTCCCTGTCCAAAATACATTTACCATCGACTAACATTTCCCTAGAAGTTTTGCGGCCTGATGTACCAAAGCCTCAGCGATTTGAAGATGAAACACCTGACGTTGTTGCTGCTCAGGAAAGCGAATTAGGTCTGTTTCATTTCTATCACAAGTCAAACTAAGGCTCATTGCATCTCAGCAACCATGGAATCGTGGGGCGTCAAATATGTTGGTAACGCACATGACTTACTTTATGAATACTTGGCGGATTTCCGGGAATTCAAAAACATATACGCCCGATTTACATCAATCGTCCAGTCATCTGGCATGGGGAAGTCACGCACTGTGGATGAGCTTTCGAGAAAGCACTTAGTTGTGCCTCTTTGCCTCCGTGAAGGTTGGAGTGGTAAGTTCTCAAATGTATGTACAGTTCTCCGGTTGTTGACTTTGGCACCAGGTTTTCCTCCCTCAGATAATGATGTTCGCCACTGGTTTCTCTCAGCAAAGTCCAAGATTGATGCTTTCACACGTGCTGGCGCGTTTCTATGCGCGTTATTTGTCATCCTACTTAATTACTTGCGACAAATCGATGCAAAAATAGCCAATATTCCACGCCCTTCCGACGACAATGAGATTGCAGAATCGTTGGCAGCAAAATTTCGACTGTTAATGACGGCGGGTCAAAGCTTTTCCAGTCGTGGTGAACATCGTAAACAATTCTATCGGGAAGTGATGTTGCTTGCAGACCAGGTATGTCCGTTGTGTTTCGTCTTTCGAGTCCGGACTAATCTCATTGTATTACTTCTAACAGATATGGTCGCCAACACTAACTCCCGAGTCTCCCGGTAAACCGCCAAAGCTTACTTTTAAACCGATTAAGGATGCGAATGGCAGTGAAGTCAAATACGATCTCGACAACGTGATGGAACAGTTAATGCGGTCCTTAATCAAGGATTACAACGTCGACAAACATTATTCACCAGCGCTAATTATCTCATTCGATGAAGCACATTCTTTGGCGATCGACGGAGATCCTACCGATGGTCCATGGTCCATATTTACCCAACTCAGGTGGGCGCTTCGTGAAATTCACAAATACCCTTGCTTCTCTATCTTTCTTTCGACAACTGGCAAAATAGATCAATTCATGCCAGCAGCTAAAGATGATCCATCCAATCGAATCCAGGGAGGATTGGATTTAATTCCCCCATTTTGTGAACTCGGCTTTGACCAGTTGGCCGAAAAGGCCACTGGTGGTGTGACGACGCTGACCAAGGTGTCTTCGGAGGAGTTCAAGGCATCGCTAGGTCGCCCCCTGTGAGTGTAATGTTTCGTCGTTGTACGCAAACAACTAATACTAGTTACTGTTAGATTTGCATCTCGGTACTCTAAAGGTAATGATTACGTCAAGCAATCGATTATCAACTTCGCAGCCAGAAAATTACTCTGCAAACCGGTGCTCCGCAACGATGACAAGCTCACCGAAATACAGAAATTGGCATGCATGTCCGTTCGCATCCCATTGGAGTTCAACGCGAGGATCCTGAGTTCCAAGGACAGGGAAAGGACACTCGTAGAAAATCACATGCGCGTATGCCTCCGTGTGGATCCCGGGCGCGAAACTGCTTACGCTATCGCACCATCGGAACCCATTCTCGCTGAAGCTTCCTGTCTTGTTATGCAAAATCCCAATTTCGATCTCCCCCGCAGTCTACTAGCCGAACTAGAACATCCAGGACTCGATAAAGGGAGCCGGGGAGAACTCATCGTCATGACTATATGCCTGGAGGCACGGGACGCCGCTGTGAAGCAGTTATCACACTCCATCATTCCGGTCAAGGACTACATCAAAGCGTTGATAGCGAACAGGCATCATGACACGGTTCTTCATTCAAAACCAAGAAAGGCGAGGACTTCCGACGATGCAGAAAGAACTTTGGCGGATACATTCTGCTCTTCCAACATATACTTCAATCATTTTGTCAAATTCCGTGACCGTGGAGTCATCGGCAGGGATTTTCTTTGGCGTCTCATCGCGCGCGGTGCAGCCGCCATCTGTACGGACGGCCAACCTGCCATCGACGTTATAATCCCGTTCTTATACAAGGACAAAGTTTTGCGGAAGGAGAATGTCTCGGCATTCCTTATTCAAAGCAAGAACGACAAAGCTTACAAGGCAGAGCCAGACACATCACTCTTCGATCCGATTCGACCACATGATATTGGGTTCTTCGACGAGGAAGAAACAAACGTCGTTCCTATCATTCGCATGGTGTTTGCCCTTGCCTCATCAACGTCGTCTGTGACGACTATCAACCCTCCGCCAAGGAAGCAGCCTTCGAGGACATCTACCAAGAATGCGAAAAACTTTACGGCGTTTGATATCTGGTGTGCAAAAGCATCGCACGACACATTCGAATCAATCAAGGATGACGACGTATTCCAAAAATTATTGCTCCAGTCGTATCGTTACGCAGAAATATACACAACCAAGAGGCCGGCTCTTGAAGCCATGACGAGAAGCATGAATCCTGCGAGTGAGAGCAATGCGGTTCATTGGAGGCAATTTTCATCTCCACCTCCGCTTCCGCCTCCGTGAAGGATGTCATTACATGTGTTTTACTCTTTTGTATTTGTAGCACGGTTTCATGCAATTTCATGTTCCAAATCACTCATCCGACCTCGTATCGCAGATGTCTCGCATGTCTTTTCGCCATCAGGATCGAGAGCTCCTTGGACTTCTCAGCACGCTCAACTCTTATTTGTTAGGGTCACGAAACCTCGAAAATGGTCAAGTTGTCTGCCTCATGCCTCGAACACGTTGATCTTCTTCCCATGCCACGGCTTGCGGGCGCAGGCGACGTTGAGCCCAGCGAGGTAGTTGAGCAACTTTGAGCGCCTCCTCTGGTATCTCGCCGCGTATGAGCCAATTCCCAATGGCGCGGGCCACAGCTGCAGTGTGAAAAGCAATGGGCAGGTCAAAGTCACTTCGAGGCGATTTCTTACTGTAAGTATCAGATGAACAGGTAACAAGGTTCAATAATGGTTTTCCCTTTAGACGAGATCATTCTTTCCCGTCCTGGGTGCCATGTAGAACTTGAAGCTTGCTTGAAGGTGTAACTTACTAGTCTCAAAAATAAATACTACCACATTACACTTATCGCGACGCTCCTTCCCCGAGACGACCTGCACCCCATCCAACCCACACTGTCTGATCCACACATATCCACAGATTCCCAATAACCCTCGTCACTCAATCCAGAGGTCAAATTCCCCGTTGCGCTGCGCATACGGCGGCGGGACGCCTATCTTCCCAGATTCTCATCATCCGAAGCTGGCCGTTACTCTCGATCAGACATGTCCGAGTCGGTTGAGGTCGTGGACGTTGACACTTGTCTCCGACTTTGTTAATGCCCCGCTTTCCGCGAGGTTCTGCTGTGCGAGATTGGCAGCTGGGGATAAATGCTTCGTGAATGGCATTGATAATGGACCTGCAGGCGCAGGGGGAGGTGCGAATGTCGGCATTGGCAGTGGCGGTCGACTGATACCAACTGCGTGGGCGCGAAACGGCGGTCATCGACACAATAGTTGTGCCGCACTGCCGCCTGACAAAACACGACGTTATCGGACGTGGCATATTTGCTTCTGAACCTCGAATGGCTCGTGTTCTTCTCGTTTATCAGATCAATTGCACATTTTCGCGTAAGGCGGTAGGCAAATCTTGAGGCCGCGCGCGAACCGCCCACAAATCCGAAAAGGAGCTCAGAGCTCACCCCCCGTTCAAAAGCCTACTTAGAAAACGTCAATGTGGCCCATCGCCGCGCACGCGCCCGTATCGCCACTCGCCCTCCCTCTGACATCGTGATGCATTAAAAGAGGACAGGGTGAGAACAGCGAATGACACATACCAGTCTGCTGTCCATCGACAGGCACGATGATGTCATGTAACGGACCGCCCGACGCGTGCACGATGGGTATCACACCAGCTGCCTTAATCCTGGGCCACAATAACCCCATCAGCCATCCTTTTGTTCTTTGCTTGTCGATGACAAAGGAAAAGAAAGGACTCACCACAAATCCCACGACGTTGATACCAGTTAGCCTCGCCGAGGAGCTCCAAGATGCGTGGATATGGCGCATTCACCACAAAATCTACGTACTCCTGCACCGTTTGCACAATGGCACCGTAAATTAAGGAACGGGAAGGGACGGACGGCTGCTTACCGAGACCTGTAGTGAGTCCGCGAACTCTTTCAACTCCTTGACGCGCGCAGAATCACCCTCGTTACGCACTCCTCCAACGAGTAATAGGCGCATAGACTGGCTGTGCTCCAGATACCGCATTCGGAGCCAGGACATCACGGATCTGAGCAGAGTGACATTTTTCTGGTCTAACGTGAGATAGTGCATGTGTGTCGCACGGTGGGTGGACGATATTCGCTTGTTTTGGTGTCACGTGGGTACGCATGTGGATGGCACGCCAGCAGTAGTGGCTAACCTTTGTTCCTGCGCGCGCACGCGCGCGACAACTGCTGTGTCCACGTCGTCATCGCACTTCGCTTAGGAAACCCAGGACTCGTCGACTTTTACGTGCCATTTTTGAACGCGATCGATCGCAGCGTCAGAGCCGACTCGACATCCGTGACGATCTTCGCCCACTCTCATGTCGGCCTATCGTCTTACAGGAGCTTCAGCTCTTCATCCGAGTCACCGTCTTCGTCGTATCCCGAGACGTCGAGCGTGGCACTGCCCGCCCAGATCCAGGCGCACCTCGAGTTCCTGGATGAGCTCCTTGCTGCGTATGATGGTCCTGCGATGCCGCGCGTGCTCCTCGTCGGACATAGCATCGGGTGCTGGTTCATCCTGGAAATGCTGAAGGCGCGCGCTGCGGCACTTGGGGCGAGCATGCGGGTCAGGGCGTACTTGCTGTTCCCTACGATATCCTACATCGTCCGAACACCAAACGGGAGGATGCTCTCGGTACGCGTCTCACTCCGTCTCTTTTCCGAACTCTATTCTTAGCCCTGGGGCGGCGGTGTGCAGCCCTTTTTTCGCCCGCCTTGCCCGCGCGTACTAGCATACCTCTCACACCTCGTCAAACAAATTATCCCCATCCCCAAGTGCATCCTCGCTTTCCTCTTCCGGCGGCCCTCCTGGCCGGCAGATCAGCTACAGGTCCTGCACGACTTCCTCCGGGCGCCGGGCGCCGTCTACGCGTCCTTGACTATGGCACACGACGAGATGGGGACGGTGCGCGAGCTCGACGCGGACTTTCTCCGGGAACTCGCGCATGATTTGTGGTTCTATTATGCGGAGGAGGATGGCTGGGTCGGCGAAGAGCAGCGTGCTGCTGTCCTGCGCGCGTTGCACGGTACTCATGCGGAAAGTCACGTGGTACTTGGGCGTGCTGGCATCCCTCATGCGTTCTGTATCAGTGCGACAATTTATTTTTCGCGTCGCTGATTGGGTGAATCTAACTTTCTCCCTTCCCCATCCCCGTTACAGACCATAGCGCCGAAGTTGCTTCGCAATGCGTTGAATGGATGCGCACTGGTGGTTTTCTGGGTGATCCTAGGGCCTAAACGTCTAAACCCTCGAGTTAACCAAGAAAGTGTCGTCCATTTCATCCACATCAGCTACCTAGATGTGCGCAGGCCCTCGAGTGCGGTCGTCCCAAAATCAGAGTGATCACGTGCACAACACTTGCAAGAGGAACTTCCAACGTATACTGTACGCCCTAGCACTGCTCCGTAGATTGACTGTTCTGGCTTCTGGTCTCATGATGAGCACAGACAGCGTTTTAGCTCCAAAAAATTTATCGATGATCCGAGGAGGATGGTCGAGTCAAGCGGAGCATTAAGACATCTTAACTCCATGTGCACCAAATCACCGAGTAGCACCCGTATGTCCAGCGAAGGCGGAACTTGAAAGTTGAAGTTGAAACAATCGTGTTTAGTCTGCTTCAGATAATCAGATCAATCTTCTTTGAGGAATACGACAGAAGATTCCCGGCTAAGATCTGACGGAGTACAAACGAGTGTTGCTGCTAAATGACTGACAAAGGATAGTAGGGGTTGTAGCTACAAATCGCTCTACATACCCTATTAACAAAGTCTCAAGATTGAATTTGTTGAAGGAGCGTGTGTAAAGAAGGAATAGAATGTGCAAGGGTGCGACTAGGTGGGGTCCTTGAGTCGGAATGATGGGGAAATCCGACATCCGAGCCACGAGGGGTGCTGGAATGATGCACCCGTTACTCGTATACATAACACAAATAACCGCCGGTTGTGTTTAGTACGTCCCCGATGGTGAGTGCCGGAAACATCCCCTCTGCCGGCATGATCGTGGTCACCTTTGCAATCAAGTCAAGATAAACCCTTTGTATGTAAAATTGTAAGCACTTACGTTAAGGTCAGGAGGACCACCGTTGGGGTATTCATCATAAATGATTAAGTTATCGGAGGGTTCCGTTGCGCCACCAAAGAAGCTATTGGCATTCCGTGGGTCGAGCTGTTGCCAATCATACCAGATTTTATCAATCATCTGTTGTCAAGCACAGAGACGTTAGTTCCAACTGCAGAATCTACAGGCAAACACTTACGGCGTGATGCAACCAGAAAAGTGGATCTATGTAAGGTGCACCAACGTTACCGCATGAAGAAAAGGTTGTTGAGTGAACGCGAACGCACCGTTTGGTGACCACTTGGGCCCACCTACGCAACTTGATGGAGCATTTCCTGGACAGGTTCCGCCTAAATCGCTACAAGTAGCGAAAGATGAGAAATAACATAGATTTACGTGACTAGAGGGCTAAGCTCACCCGCCCACCGTCACGTGCACGCCAGCATGTGGTCCCTGACGTTACAACATCGGGATGAGAAAACCCATGCAACATATCCATGCTCTTACCTCGACCGCCTCGAGCATAGTTTGGAAGCCCTTGTAATCCCCTGCAGCGGTCCCAAGGATCGCCTGAATCACGGACGCCGAAAACGATGCGTTGCCAACCAACAGGGGTTGCAGGAATAGCGGATCATTTGAGTCGAATGGTTGGTACGTGTATTCGCGGCGCACAATGTGGGGCACTGGGTAGGCTACTTCAATCGTACTGAATGCACCATCAGGCACTTCCCAGTCGGAATTCGGGTCTCCCCAACCGCCTAGCCCGCTCACAGGGTCAGAGCCATACCAGAACGATGATTCAAAGAAGTCGGGTGCATCTGACGCAGCCATCAGAATTTTGAATGCGAGACAGGCAAAGATGGATGACCGATAGTCCAGTTCCAATATGGCGACACGCCGCGATATCCGCACTTCTGCTCAAGTGACTTTTCAAACCCGTGTACGTACCAGCGGTGCCAGGGTAAAAAGAATCCTGTAAATGTACCTGTAGGAGAAGGGTTGAGTGTCAGATAGATGGCAACAATCTCCAATGTACCCGAGTATTCAGGTCCATGTGCATGTACACAATATCTATGAAACAAGTAATCAGACCCCCCGGAAAGCGACGCCGTGACGCGGCATGGGTCATACCATCATAATAGGAACTGACGTGTTGACAGGAGGAATGACAGCTTCTGAAAGGTCTACCGATGGGGCCAAAGCCGGGTCATGGGGCAGGGTGACAAGCACTACGGCCGGGATACAGCTTCAGCATGACAGCCAACATGAGGGATGTGTTTATACGCACCTTGACGGCACGAATCCACTCCGTTTGCTCGGCGGTACTGAATGTTCTCCATTCTCTCCGTACTTTTGGGTTATTACAGGGAGAAGGATCGCACAAGCCTACTGCAGACCAAACAACGACCAGAGCGGCAGAAAGGATTGTGGGGAGAAGCATAGGTGTGCGGGTATACAAAGGGGCCCGGGGGGTGAGGGTGAACACTGAACAGACAAGGTCGCGTAATATGCCTCTTCACCCAGCAGACAGCGGATATAAATGGGTCCCGAAATAATTAAGTCAGGAAGACCAGAAGCAACAGAAGCAGGCTTCAAGCAGCCGTGTAGATGAGGTTGTCGGTGCGGCGTTGTAGGGCATGTTATCGCCTATATATATATAGGTTCCTAAAAATTTGAGCAGGGAAAATGTGCTTCTGACCAGGAGACCTAAAATTGGGAGACCTGAAAGCGCAAGCGCGAAATACAAAGGATAGTCGGACAGCAGCACAAGCGACCATTGATGCTCGTATTATCCGACTTGAAGTGTGTCCGCGGGAAGTTTCGGTTTACATAAGCGGGCTTCGAGCCAGGCACCGGTCTTAATCTCGCTCTTCTACAGTACTAACTTGCCGTACCAATTATGCCATAAGGAACGATTTAGACCTGCCAGACTTCCCTTCATCACTGCCCCTCGCAACCGCTGCACCACTGCCAGTATTGTGAGGACCGGTGAAAGCCGCGGCATTACAGTATTAAACGTTGAAAACTAACAAAGTCTTCGTCGGCCAACAATCCAGTCATTAACCACACCACAACTTGACACAGTCCTCGGGTGTTTTATCCCAGCTTACCCCTCGCCTTGAGCACCAAGCATCCCTTCGCTGCGTGTCGCAGATGCATCGGAGTAGCTGGTGTGCCCCTTGATACAGAATATGTTCTTGCAAATGCAGACCGACTCTCGTTACTGTAATTCAATCGGCATCTATTCTCAGTCTTCTTCCAAAGGTGCAGGTATGTCTATTACGGAACTCGAGTCATTTTTCCGCGGGATTCAGTCGCCGTCCAATGACAACCATCACCTCATAGAGCCCACTTCTACCGACGTCTTTACCAAAGAGCCGCACAAGTCCTCAGTAATATCCGTAGCCAGCTTCCCCTCACTACTTCCACCACCTTCGCGCTCCATATTCGGATTTTATGCGAACACAGTGCTTTGCCGACTCGTTCCCTCCACAGCGGCGTACCTGCCATAACTCTCGCCGGGTTCACGGGTTGCGATTCGCACACCGCTTCTCTTTCACTACCCTGCAGTCAAGAAGGCTTCGGGGACGTACACGCTGTCGAGTCCAAGTCCATGCCATCCTTCCCCCAGTTCTGCATCCGCCCTCACACGCCTCCTGCCTCTTGCCTCCCATCCAACCTTGATCTTCCGCCGCGTGCTCCGGAAACCGAAACCGCTCTCTCAGACAGCCCATCAAAGAACAATCCCCTACCGGCGGAAAATGGTTTTGCCAGCGACTTGCCTCGACGACTCGACCATTTCCGTCGCTGCGTTCAGGGAGGCCCATCGCGATAGTTTTCTACCAGGTTAAGTTACGAACTAACCACAGACGTTCTACGCTTGGCACGCCCCTGTTAGTTTCTAAAGTAGGGTCTCGAGTGAGTCAACCCCGCTCGTCTCTACTGTACCCGACAGCTCGCCAACGCGTAGCTCAACCGGACTGAGTTGGGCTTTGCCACAGAAGGCCGCGGATTAAGTCATGGCTTCAGGCTTTGAAGGCCTTCCCCGAGGCATGACCCGTCTAAAAGGTGTTCACGCGGCTTATACCCCGCCCCGCCCTCTTTCTTAGAGGATCCCTCTCTCGCTAAAACATTAGGGAGAGCCCGGCCGGTCTTGCCATTCCACTGATACAGCATCGTTTGCGTGTTATAGTAATGGTTGCTGCGCCACAAGCGCCACCAATACGCAATGGCGGGAGACTGGTGACCGCGGCGAAGGGTTACTTCGAACTCTTTTGCGTGTATTTCTGGAATGGTGGCGCTGATACGACTGTTCTAATCATCCGACGCCCTCGCTCGCTTTGGCGAATGGACAATACGTTATCGCTCAGCAGCTGATTGTGATGCTTGGCACCAAGCATGGCGCTGATTCCGCACCCACCTGACAGGTATCACTGTCCCCGGTCAGTGCAGTACGGTCAACTACCTCCGTTTTTGGGGGGAGTTAGTTACACAACGAAAATAGTCTAACGATCTGATCAACCACGCGTGATATGTTCCATGCCAGTGCCCTGACATGGCTCAATTTCCCTCCACCGTCTTTGGAGGGGTCGGTGCAGTCATGTCGGATTACTGTCGAGCCGCGGCGCCTTGCATTCGCAAATGTTGGATGACTGTCACAATCACAAATGTCAAATGACTATCGCAGTCACAAATGTCGGATGACCGCCGGTTGTTCATGTTCGCTGATACATTATGCACTCGACCGATCAATCGACGGCACCGAAAACCGACCGAAAACAATCCATAACATCAACATTATGTAAAGATACGATAAAAGAAAGAGGGGTGCGACGGCGTAAACAGAGGGTGCCCTACAGTTGCCCTACATGTGAAAAAAGAAAAAGCTTAGTGCCATGAACACCCCAATGATGGAATGAAAGCTACCAGGCGTGTGGGTAGTAGCCCAGGCGATAGAAGAACAATTTTGCCACGGATCCCTGCCCAATAACTCCGCCAAAGGAAGTGATTCTCAAGGAAGGTTCATCGTTACAGGCCGGCCTGCTTTCTGGCGGGCATCGATGAATGGTGTAAATACGTTGAGCGAAGAGGCTATTGCAGAATACGAGAGCTCCTGCAGCTCGGGTAACAACTCCGTGGGTGATTCTCCTTCGCAAGGTTGTAGAGCACAGGAGACTTGCCCGACGAGATCGCCGGACACGAATAGGGTCTTCACTTTGGCAAACGACCCAAGAAGTTCGCGCCACTGAGTACGGTCAGCTTCGGTGTACCACGATGATTTAGTGCGCCTGTCATATTTGAGGGTAAGATGCTCCACCGCAGATAATACTGTCTTGAGTTGGTTAAAAGCTTGAGCTGCGGATGCTACCTGCCAGTCGAGGTGTCTGCCGCCGAGCGACATGGACAGAGTATACATCCTGGCCTCCTTATGGGGGTACGACATCACTTCAAGGAAATCGTAATGGAAAGCGAGCGTGAGCGTGTTGAGCCGGAGGTCCCCGGCGGCGCTCATAAATTGTTGCAGGTGTGGGATGGAATAGGTCAATTGGTTGAAGAAATAGACTTGGAGCTTCTCGAGGAGGGGAATGGTGACTTGGGGAAGAAGCGCCTCCAAGTAAGCGCTGGCACCTTGAAACCCGAACCAGCGGAGGTTAGGAAGTGTGACGCGCGTCGTGATTGGCGTACGCAGCAACTGCCTCTCGATATCACGGCTGGGGAAATGCGAGTTGAAAAGGATCCCGAGAATCTCTAGCTGAGGCATATGCGAAACCCGTTGGAGCAAAGCATCCGGGTGGAAGTAGGCGGAGGGTGGGATTAAGTTGAGCGATAGGGTGACGAGATTCCCCATCGTCGTGAGTAGTGGAGATCCAATTTGAACGGCAAAGCTCATCAGCAGGAAGTGGCGTAGATGGGGCGCTCGAAATGTTTCAGGAAGGTACAGGCTCGTATTCTGCTCGACAATAGGCCACTGATACCGCTGATGCTCAATTAGCAGGAACTCCAGGATAGGAAATTCGCTGTCCAAGGCATCAATGAGCCTCTGCAATATTGGAACAGACTTCTTGAGGCGGATGCGGCGTACACGATCGCGGTGCTGTAATGCAAAAACTATTCCCTCTTCGTCTTCTGCGGTGATGTCATGATATTTGTCGATGTGATGGTCGATGACGAGGGGAAGGGGGGGTGAATGCGCCAGCATGTCTGCTACTGGTGTCCCGCGGGTGCAAACAAGGGAGAGATGCAGGTAGGATGTTGACCCAAGCACGAGGTATCGCCATCTACGACATACGTGCACAAGCCTGTACCACCATCGTTCGCGGTGCCACTCCCCGCCCTCTAAGAACCGGTCGTTGTCGACCTCACTTTCGTCCAGAAGAGCTGGCCGACAGAAAGAAAACATGTTAAGGAGGGAATAATCGTCGAGAATGTGGACGGGTGGACTACGTGGACCGTTGTCAGCTGAAGAAACTGATGACACACTGAACAGCGGACCTCGGGTACTGAAAATCACGACTGGGTCCACCTTTGCTGAGTTTTCCGGTGAATTCCATATCGGTCGTTGCAGTAGATGAGTAGTGAGTCATGGAAGTGGTGAGTACTGGTGAGTGTTGACGATGTAGTTACAGTAAAGAAAGACAGCGCGTGATCAGACGATTGACGCCGACGCCGTATTCATCTTCCGACACGTCCTTGGACACGTCTCACTCGTCGATACCATCCATAGTGACTATCGCTGATGCTCACTGGTGCGATTTTAAGTCCTGGAGATCTGCGGCAGCCCTGCTGTCGTCAAGCAGCCATCATTGCGCACAAACCTCTATGGGGCACAAGACGTGACTTTCGACCGCCCTCATGATGCACGTCAACCATACAGAATGGGGCACTGTGTACCAATCACAAGCGTATGATAAGACTGTACGACGAGGCGATCGTCGGTGCTTTGCGTGGACACATTGCTAGCCAATGATGATGATCATATGCGTACTTGACTTGTTCATGACAGGTTCTAGAGAGTATGTGTGATAGAGGGCCTAAGTCAAATACGATAAAAGACCCAAAGCTTCGTTATTGTCGTACTCAGGGTTGCTGGATGATACGACACTGAAGACTCAACCACACGATGCTTTTGTGTAAAGTAAAGTGGTTCTACGTTTCAGAGTCCCTAGGGGAAGCTTGAAGAGAAGAAAATTTCTTCGGGTGTACATAAGGGGGAAGCGGCGTATGTCAGATGCAGCGCTAAGATCTCGGTGACCATTGGGCGACGTTGATCCGGCATCTAGGCTGAACTAATCGTTAACCTGGGATAACTATTCGTGGTCGCCATTCGGGTGAATCATGGGAAAGCGAATCCAAGCCGGTGAGAAACCGCCTGAGAGAAGCAGCTGTCACTGCAGCTCCACCGTACCTGTGAGACCAACGTCTTGACAAAAAAAGATGCCTGGTTCTTGGAAGTGCCCCACAGGGAAGTGCAGTTCGGAAAACGAATGCGTGTGCGACGAATCAGGCAATCTTGCGGTGAAACAAATCGACCATAGGATTGCAAATGCTGCGCCTTGAAGCTTGAAATTTCTTGAAAGCTTGCGATCACTGGCGGTGGCACTGCGGTGCTGCGTACAAAGCTCGACCACAGTCACGTGGATATTTACACCTAGGGCCATCACGCCTCCCTCGAGCTCCTTCAGACTCACAATATCCTGCTAGAGATTCGCTTCACATTTCCCTTTCCCTGGATTGTTCAGTTGGTACTCGCCGTAGTAGTCACCTCATTTTTTCCTCTCTGCTTATCTTCGTGAGATCTGCTCGCGCATCGGGCGTCTGCCGGTGGCTAGAACTTGGAGCTGAAGGGGAACGAAGGAAGGATCTTCCTCCGCAGCTGTGACTGTTCTCACACAGAGCATTCAAGGCGCAGTTCCCCGACTTCACTGTGGCCCACTCGCCTCCTGACTAGGCCTGACTCTCCAACCTACATGTATCCTCAAATGACGATTCAGGGAAGCTTCAAGTTACTCCACGGCGGAGTATCGATACTCCAAGTCCGGCCTCTCTAAATAGCCCGCCGATCCTTGCCGCTTAACAAACACGCGTATGCACAGGCCAATGCAGCCGGCACCTCGCGAGCAGTGCCTTTGAGGATGGCTCTGCTCCGAATCTTCCAGAAAACCATAAAGACTTGCACAGTACGCGGTCGGCAGCGCTTGTCTTGGAGTTGGGCGCATCGCACAGCTCTTGATCGATAATGAAATCGATCGGATATGCCAAATGAGGGGGAAACCGTCTGATTATCAGCCTAACTGAGAGGGCTCGTCTGCTGGGGTATGTTCATCTCGTTCACTCTCTGTGCCACTCTACATCATCAACGGCATCAATGACTGACAGATGGCGGATCTGTACAGAAGTGACTGCAAAGGGACGTTATTTCGGTTCCAGCGGCCGGCAAATTTCCCCAAAAGGAAGGCCGCGCGGCCCGCACCATCTCGAGCCGAAAGGGAACAAAATGAAATAGGAGCCCGCATCGAGGAATTCTCGCCTCTCATCTCTTTGCTTTACAACCACCATGGAATCCCCTCCCGTCTTTCCACCTGAGCTCCTTGGGGCGATTGTAGCGCATGTTCAGTCCCCCTCCGATCTTCTGCAGCTTCGTGCGGCCAATACCACTCTGAACACATTCGCCACTCCCCGCGCATTTCGATCTGTTTGCTTGGTGAACAGAGATGACAAAATCCGACTGTTTAATCAACTCGCGAGCTCCAGGCTCGCGCCTCATGTTCGCGAGGTTATATTTCAATATATGGAGGCGGATCCTGGTACGTTTGTTCAACATCGTCTAATCCACTTATCCAGCTTTAACTTTGCGACTGGGCGTATGAACACAGACAGGGAAAGCGGACCTTTACCCGATCATGTACCGCGAGGATATGATGGAACAGCTTTTGTGGGAGCACTTGCCCACATTATACATTTTCCTTCCTTGGAGTCTTTGGTCCTCAGTTTCAGGGAGAACGATGGCCCTTTCAAGTCTGACTCCGCTGGCGATGCCCATGAGAGGCAATTTCCCAGCGAACTTATCCTTCAGTTTCTTATCTTCAAGGCTCTGGCAGAACTACCCATTCGTTTTCTTCCGCCTTTAAAGTCATTGACTGTGGACAAATATCTACCACTTACCAACCCAGCTATCAAGGCTCCGTCCGTCATAGCACTCCTCAGCAAATTGAGTCATTTAGCCATCAAAACGACCACGCCATGCGCTGCTTTTCCAGTGACTGATCCACGACTTGAATCGTATTTTGCAGAATCCCTTTTCGTAAAGGAGGTCGTGCCAACCTCGCTGGTGACTCTAGAACTGCATCACGCCTGTGTCCGACCCGCCGATCTGGTCATTCCGATATCAGACCTTCACTTCCCACATTTGGAATCGCTTTCGCTTCAAAGAAACTATTTCGGCGACCCGAGTGAATTCAATGATTTGGAAGGTTTCATCGCCGCCATGGCCGGTCTCTCCTTGATCTGAAACTCTTCCTATGCCCGATGGCAATGTCCACATCGATGATCCAAAATGTCCGTCCCGCGCATTTCCGTCGATGGTCACAGTTGTGGGAACGCCTCAACGGTGACATGAAGGTGCTCAGGAATCTAGTTGTATCAGAACGACATGATTCGAAGGGTGTCGAGTATGACGATGTGGCGAGGTATGTGGACAACTGCCATCATCTCAATGCGATGGAGCTGGATGAGGCGGAGGATGTGGAAGACGATGATGCATTAAGCCGATTCCAGAAGATTGTCGAGTCGAGATTGAATTGTCAAATGTAAAAAAAAGAGCTGTACAGTAGCACGTGCACCAACGAGCATGACTTTTCTCTCTCGGCACACCACACACCTCTTCCTCACTGCAGCTGCAACTGCTCTCGCTACTTATTCCCTTCTCTCTCTCTATCACTATCGCTCTCGCAGGTCCCGCCGTGCAGACCTTGCGGACCACATCACTCGTGCTCTAGCTTCGGGCGCAGCAGATGCCCGCATACAGCAACCCTCCCCGTCTCCGCCCCCACCCATCCCCGACACAGACCCAGACCAAGAGCCATCAGAATATGCAGAGGAACTCGTGCGCGAACAGCTAGCGCGAAACTATGCCTTCCTCCGCGAAGACGGCGTCGCGCGCGTGCGCGCAGCCTCGGTCGTCATCGTCGGCTGCGGCGGCGTCGGGAGTTGGGCGGCAGTCATGCTGGCCCGCTCTGGAGTCGCCAAGCTGCGCATCGTTGACTTTGACTACGTCACACTCTCCTCGCTCAACCGCCATGCGACGGCCGCCCTCGCTGACGTCGGCACGCCTAAAGTTCTGAGCGTCGCGCGCGCGCTGCGCGCTATTGCGCCTTTTGTGCACGTTGACCCGCGCGTGGAGCTTTGGCGTGGTGATGAGGACGGCGCGGAACTCCTTAGGGGCGCTGATTGGGTCATTGGTGTGTTTATTATCGTAACGTCCCTCCTAGCCAGGCGAGACTGATGGGGATCTGTCTGCAGACGCGATTGATAATATTGGAACTAAGGTCGAGTTGCTGGCGTACTGCGTGCAGAATGATATAAAGGTGTTCTCGTCTATGGGCGCGGGTGCCAAGTCCGACCCGACGCGCATACAGATCGCGGACCTCTCTGCGACGCACTATGACCCTCTCGCTCGCGCAGTGCGTCAGCGCCTCCGAGCCACCCTCTCCAAGTCTTCCCGTTCAGTCCCCTCTACACCCCCCTTGGACCCTTCCACCACCACCACCACCACCACCACCACCAGCGCCGAAGACGAAGCCGAAGCCGAAATCGACTCGTCGTCACCCAACTCGACGACAACGACAACGACAGCAGCGCGCGAATACTCCATCCCAGTGGTCTACTCCACCGAGGTGCCGAGCGACGTGGCGCTGCTCCCCTTGGCAGATGCCGAATTGGCCAAGGGGTCCGTGGACGAGCTCGCGCCGCTGCGGGATTTCCGCGTGCGCATCTTGCCTGTGCTCGGTCCGCTCCCGGGGCTCTTCGGGCTGCACATCGCGAGCTACGTGCTTTGCGAGATTGCGGGCCGGCCGCTCGAACGGCCCCTGCCCGTGCGCTATCGCAAGAAGATGTACGAGCGTATGTGGAAGGACTTGCTCCACCGCGAGTCGCGCATCGCGCACAAACAGATCAAGTGCGTCCGCGCGCTATATCTCCCTTGTCCAAAACTAATAATCATCTCATGTGTGTGTGTATGTGTGCGCGCGGTATATAGTACACTCCCTCTGACGACGGCGGACATCGCGTTGTTGTACGATGACTTTGCGCTCGGGCGGTCGATCGTACCGCCTCACGCGGCTTGCGTGCGTCCGGCGCTCGTACGATGGGACCCGCGCGCACCACTCAGCCTCGAGAACTGCGTCGTAGCGGAGATGAAAGAGGTCGAGCGTGTGATGTGGAACGTCTTTGCGGTACCTGAAGCGGGCATCGTATACCCAGTAGGTTCACGACCGGACATGGACGACTACGTCGATGCACTCGGAGATCCGATCTATCGTGACACTTCTGCTCCTAGTAGATTTATCATCAGAAGCCCTGAAGAGGTGTGGGGTGTCGAGGCTGCTCGGATCGCGCAATCCCGCATCGCACAGGCGAGGCGATTCCGCGAGTGGGCATTGGAATGAAAAAAATACAACGAAAAGTTTGGTTGTCTCAGTTACGCACTTGAGTTGAAAGTATCGTTTTGTAAATTACTACTACAGTACTGTTAAAATCGCACATCACAGTGGGAATTGTTGGTTGAAGTCAGCCGAGACCAGCACAGTGCTCACGAAATCGCGAGGCAAAAATATCACTTCCTTAAAAAAACGTGTTTATACGCAACTGATGATTGTAAAGCAGAGGGAGAAAAAAATAAAGTCCAAGATACAACCCTCAATAGATGGGGAGTGGCCCTGGGTCGGAGTCGTCGGAGTCGTCGGAGTCGTAGTCGTCCCAGTCGTCACAGTCGTCGTCGGATTCCCAATGACGACGCGGCAATGTGGGGTATTCATCCGATAGGTATTTACACTTGCGCGAGAGCCGTGCGCAATGGCTAAACTCAATATTAGTTTTTCCAACTTCCCCGACGAGCATCAAAGAGGCGCAACGTACTTGCATGTCATATCAGCGCTTCCAACGGGTGGCGCAACGCACGCGATCTTATGCTGACGGCAGAACAGACAGGCAAGCCGCGCTCTCCCCTTTGTCGTCGGTGACTCCAACACGCCTCGTCCTGGAAATCTGCCCCATGGGGAAACTGCTATATGGTGACCGATGGCCTGTCGCATGGCAACAAACTGCCAAATGCCATGACGGACAGGTCCTGGTGGTTGGAGTTGCTCCAACAAAATATTCTGCAGGGTGGGCAACACTGCCATCATTCTGCCCTCAATGAGCTCTTGCAGGGCAAGTACGATACGTGGCGCAAGTTCCTCGGATAGGTAGAGTTTCTTCACAGCGGTAAATGGGTTTAATAGTTCTAGCCACAGCGTGTTATCGGTGTTGCCTGGCCAATGTGGGTCCGAAAGTACTATGTGGTGATAGATAGAGAGGTTCTCCAATGTCGATAAGGGCGGCAAGCACCAGGTACAAACCTGCTCCAAAGACGAAACTTGCCAATCGAACTCTCGGCATGAGATTCTCACCTCGAGCGATCCGTAGCTATATATCTGTGATGAGAGGTTGATCCTAGCAGCGCGATCCTCAAAGACCACATGGGCTTCTTCGAATGCCTTCAACGTCGGCGTCCGACTGATGAATTGAATGAACTGTGGTGTGTCGAATAAGATTTGATTAAAGAAGGTTATAAACAAGTTGACTTGAGGGGCATCGATGTGGGCCACGAGGTTGTCCAAGTATTCACAGGCCCCTTTGAACCAAAAACTTGTGAGAATGGGGAGGATATGGCGTGTCAGGGGAGGCGGACGTCGGTTTTCTGGGTCAGGGCGGGATTCAGGGGATCGGAATCCGAGGGAAAGTGATCCGAGGTTGGTCAATGTGGAAAGAGCAGTAGCCATCGCGTCGGGTGAGATGTACCCGGAATGAGGAATCTCCAAAAGGTGAAGATCGACGAGGTGAGTGGCAGTCGGAAGTAGCTTCGTTAATCCTGGATATGGAACACCATCCAACTTGAGGAAATAAAGACGTAGGGCAGATCCACCCAAGAACAAACCGGGGTTGACTGGCAACGTTTCATCGATTTCATCACGTGACGTGAGCAGTAGATGTGTTAGCTCCGGGAATGGCTCCTGCATTACTGAGAAAATCTTCTTCAATGGCGAACTATTCACTTTACAGAGTTCGATTCTATACACGCGATCCCTGCGCTCCAATACCGCAAGGATGTTGTCCACGCCTTTTGTTGTTAGGCTGGCATTGCTCTGAATGACGAGAGGCAAGGGCGGCCAGACATCCAACGTGTCCCTCGCAGGTGTATTTTCTGTGCAAATAAGCCGGAGGTTGAGGCGACATGGTGAGACAAAAACAACGCATCGCCATCGCCGACAGACGTGCACCAGTGCCTGCCACGCCTCCATCCGTTTTTGTGTATGTTGAAATTCGCCATCACAGAAGTTATCAAATATTGCTAGTAGGACATCATCAGGGAGAATGTCGATTGATGACACCTGGCCTACATCGCATCAAGTCAGTCGGCAGCTGTCGCAAGATGTTGCCCAACAAAAGACGTACGTCGACTCTGCTTAGTTCGTTTCTTCCTAGTCCGAAAACGATTCTTTGCCACAAACGAGCCTTCAGAACGTGAAGCTATTGGGATCGACGACCCAGGGCGAGTAGGAAATGATGGAGGGGGGAGGGCGGTGCTGGAGTATGGTAGAGAGACTTTATGACGGGCACGCCTTCGAGCGGGGCTATTTGGGAATTCGTTAGCTACTTGATCAATGCAACGGATCTCGCTTGACATACAGCTGACAGGTCATCGATGGGGATTAGGCGTTGGGGGGAGTAAAGATCTTGAAGAAATCGTTGCAAATTTACAGAGCCTCGCGGCCATGCGACCACAGAACTGCGGCGGGCGGGGGCGGCCCGCCAGCCCCAATTCGACTTCAACCGCGCCGCAATCACATCAACCTATCGCAAAGAAATCCCCTTTATTTCAGACAAAGTTCAATCAGGACAGGTCCCACAACACCTTCCTCTTCTTTACTGTAATACAGCAAACAACCCTCGCATGTTGTCTATGTGCAGTACAATTGGCGGCGATGAACCTTCCTGCGATGTGTGATGGAAACTTCTCGAGCTTCAGGAATGGTATCCGCTGGAGCCATCCGCCACTGAGGCCCGAAGCCTGAGGTACTGACCAGTACTGACCGCTCGAAACTTTCGAAAGCATCCCCCGGCCACCTTTGGTAACTTGGCTAGGGTTCTCCGAGCTGCTAAATATGGGCTGGTCGCTTGACTGACATGCGCTCCGCCGGCGCACATACGCTGGGACCCGCTCGCACCGCTCAGCCTCAAGAACTGCGTCGTAGCGAAGATGAAGAAGGTCGGGCGTGCGATGCGGGGGTCTTTGCGGTACCTGAAGAGGGCGCGCCTTACAAAGCGGTTTCCTAGTCGGACCACTCCAGTGGACGACTACGTCGATGCACTCAGAGAAGATCGTGACGCTTTGCTCGCTGAGAGTATCATCATCAGAAGCCCTGAAGAGGTGTGGGGCATCAGGGCTGCTTGGATCCCGCAATCCCGGATTGCACAGGCGATGCGATTCCGCGAGTGAGCATTGGAATGAACGAAATTTTGGTTGTTTCACTTACGCACTTGAGTTGAAAGTATCGTTTGTAGATTACTACTACAGTACTACTAAAATCGCACATCACGGCAGGTTCAATGGTTGAACAACTTCCTTAAAGAACATGTTTTATAAGCCGCAGCTGACAATTGTGACGCAGAGAGAGAGAAAATAGAGTCCAAGAGACAACGCTCAATAGATACGTGGGATTCCAAGTGGTATATGTTTGTGCGTGTGCGTGTGCGTCCTGGGTGGTACGAGGGGATCTCTAGCTACTATGTAGTCGGCACAAAACCTGCGTCCTTGGACTCCTCGAAGTATCTGTGGTGACCCCCGCCATTGTCATGACGCTTATGAAGACCCCGCCGCGTCATTGTTGGGCATTCACACTTGTGTGAGCGCCGTGCGCACTGGCTAAACTAAATGTTAGCTTTCCCGTGTCCACGATTAGCACCAAAGGGGCACCAACGTACTTGCATGTGGTACCGACGCTTCCAACGGGAAGCGAACCACACGCGATCTTACGCTCGTCGCAGAACAGACAGGCGATCGCGGATTTGCGCGCGCGCTCGGCTTTGTCGTTGGTTTGCTTCAACACGCATTGTCCTGCCTTGGGATTGGGCACCGGTTTCGGCGTTGGGATTGATGACAACGTCGGTGTTACCCATGAGTTTCAAGCATGATGTAGGCGTTCCCGTATCGGATGACAACGACAATGAGAGCAGAGTGGGGATACGATCACCAGGCGAATATGAGTGAGGTCCACTCTTATTGCCCCGGTGGTGGGTGCCTCTATAAGATCTTCATGACGCAGACGGTCGAACGCCTCTTCGGCAGACTGACCCACTATCAAATCTGTCTTACCACGGTTACACAACTAGACAGACTAACTTAGATGGATGAGCATGTGTAAGCTATCGTGAGTTAGTAACATACTTTGGCTGATGAAGCAAATACCGGATATTATTTCTCCCAATGGGAAACGGTTATAGAGTGACCAAAGAGCTGTCGCGCAGCAACGAACTTCCCAATGCCTTCCTGGACAGGTCCCGATTCCAGTCCCTCCAAGAAAATATTTTGTAGGGTGGGCAGCACTGCTGTCGTTCTACCCTCAACGAGCTCTTTCAGGGCCAGCACGATACGTGGCGCAAGTTCCTTGCATAGGTAGAGTTTCTTGACAGCAGTAAGCGGGTGTAAAAGCTCCAGCCACAGCGTGTTATCGATGTTGTCTTGCCGATGTGGGTACAAAAATGCGTGCCCGTAGCCTCGGATATAGAGGCACTCCAATGTGGGAGGCAAGCACGAGGTACAGACTTGCTCCAAAGACGAAACTTGCCAATCGGACTCTCTGCATGAGATTCTCACCTCGAGCGATCCGTAGCCAGATGTCTCTGATACGAGGTAGATCGCAGCTACGCTATTCCCAAAGGCAACACTGGCATTTTCTAGTCGTTTCAACATTGGTGTGCGACTGATGAATTGTATGAATTGTGGTGCGTCGAATACGATATCATTGAAGAAGGTTACAGACACGTCATGGAGTCGAGGGGTGTCGATGCGGGCCACGAAGTCGTCCAAGTATTCGCAGACCCCTTTGAACGAGAAATATGTGAGAACAGGGAGGACAGAGCGTGTCAGAGGAAGCAGACGTTGGATTGCAATATCAGGGTGAGATCGAGGAGATTGGAATTGAAGCCGAAGTGATTGGAGGCGGGTCAAAGTTGAGAGGGCAGTGACCACCGTATCGGGTGAAATGTATCCGGAATGAGGAATATTCCAAAGTCGAAGATAGACAAGGTTCGTGGCAGACAAAAGTAGATTCGGTAAACCCGGAAATGGAATGCCATCCAACTCGAGGAATCGGAGACGTGGGGCAGATCCACCCAAGAATGAATCAGGAACGATTGGCACCGTTTCTTCATACGACTCGAGTCGCAGATCCTTCAGCTCCGGGAATGGCTTCTGCATTGCTGCCAAAACTTTTCCCAACGCAGAACTATTAACCGGCCGAAGATAGATTTCATCCACGCGATCCTTGTGCTCGAGTACCGCAACAATGTTGCGGAAGTCCACACCTTTTGCTAGGCAGCCGCGAATGACGAGGGGCAAGGGTGGCCAGATATCCAGTGTATCCCTCACAAATGTTTCTTCTGTACTAACCAGACGCAGATTGAGGCGAAGTGGTGATCCAAAAACAAGGCTTCGATATCGTCGACAGACGTGCACCAGAGTCTGCCACGCCTCTATCGGTTTTTTTAAATTTGAAATCCATCACCATGGAAGCCCACGCGGACGTGGACAACACTCAAAGTCACGCGGAAACTGACAAGAACGCGGTATCCAATTAGAGGAAGGATAAGGAGAAAGCGCTTATACGAAGGTAGAAAGGGGAAAAGCAAGAGTAAGTAAGTACCCTGCCCGAGTGCGAAGGCGAGGGTTATAACCTGTGGCGGTCCATATCTAATTGCCGGGCGAAGCAAGCCTGCGACATCTCTGTGCGTCATGCACGTCATCACAATCCAGAAAGGGCGATGGGCTCGACGAACGGCGTGATCGGAGCCCGATGAGGATAAGGAGTGACCATAAGTAGGGTAAGTAGGTAAGTATTACTTACACACCACAGAAATCAAAATATCTAGTACAGGATGTCATCAGGGAGGATGTCGATTGACGTCACCTGGCCTACATTGCATGATTTGCATCAAGTCACTCAACAGTTGTTGAAAGATGTCACCCAACAAAAGACGTACATTGAGTTGAGAGCTCATCAGTCATCGATGGGGATTGGGCGTTAGGGGAGGGGGGGTTGAAGAAACCGTTGCAAATTTATACGAATAATACGATACACAGAGCCAATTACACAGCCCTGCGAGGCTGTGTCACGTACAGTAGTGGCTCTATTAGCATTTCATTAGGCTGCCAAAATGAAGGCATAAGCGCGTGATCTAAAGACCTTAGGCCTGCTTACGCCTTCATTTTGGCAGACAGCTTCGGCTGGGACCGGGGACCCGATCGGGGCCCTTACAGTAACGGTAACCCATCGCAATGAACCCCCCTTTCATTTCGGACAAAGTTCGATCAGGACAGGCCCCACAACCACTTCCTCGTTCTTTACTGTAATACAGAAAACAGCCACTGCCTATGTGCAGTACAATTGGCGGTGATGGACCTTCCTGGCATTGCTGGCAATCATGTGATGGAGAACTTTTCGAGCCTCAGGAATGGTATCTGCTGGAGCGATCCGCCACTGGCGTACTGACCCTTTGAAAGCATCCCCACCTTTCGTAACTTGGGGGAGGGGAGGCAGGGTTCTCCGAGCTGCCAAAGGACCGACCAACCTCGGCGGCGTCGGTGCCGATCATCCGGCACTGGCACCCACGCGGAGAGCTTGTCAATCACGCGAACAGCTCATATTCTGCCAGTGATGAATGAAGAGGACGGCGGTGGCGGCGGTGGCACCGGTGACTGTAGGAACTCGGACGGTGCGCACAGGCTGCATTACTTGTATTTGCAGTCTTGCATGAGCGTTTATTCCGTTCTCCTGTACATCTTGTTGTACATTACAGTAAACTCTCGCATCAAACTCTTCCATGACTTTTCGTTTGGGTGGTCAATCGTACAGTGTCTCGTGTGGTTTGCGTGCGTCGCTTATACGCTGAGACCCGTGCGCACCGCTCGGCTTCGACAACGACGACGAGAACTGCGTCATACCGGGGATGAAGGAAGCCGGGCATGCGATACGGAACGTTTGCGGTACCTAAAGAGGGCGCGCCTTACAAAGCGGTTTTCCCAGTCGGACCTCACTCCAGTGGAAGACTATGTCGACGCACTCGATGATGCGATCTATAGTGACGGTTTGCTCGTTGCGAGTATCGTATATCATCATCAAAAACCCTGAAGATGCGCGTTGAGGTACCTCAGATCGCGCAATCCCGTATCGCGCGAAGGAGCTTTTGAGCTGAAAAACAAAGCAACGTTTTGTAGATTACTACTACTACATGCAGCACTACTAAGGTCACACATCACAATAGGTTCATGACATTCAATATTCAATGGCTGGTTAACCTCCTCTTTGATACCAAGTTCGACCCTGAATATGGTGCGATTGAATGTGGTCATCGTGAGATCTGGTCGCGGATCCGCGATTCCCAACCATCAGGGCGACGTTCCTCTGTCAGGAACATATAAATATCGCCATTGCATTGGCATGCGTCCGCCAAAGATTGTCGCCACCTTTGATTGCGCTAATCGCCATAACCAAAGCAAAGGACAAAAATGAGCTCCGTCACATACAGATGATACGATGCACACACAGCACACTCTTGGACGAGCCAAACATCTTATGTCCAAAGTCCTGCGAATACTGGCTGTACGTCACCCGGGCTTCACGACGACCCTCGCCCAGACGCCGGGAGAGATCTGCGCGCGTGAGGTGTGGTTGGGACCGAAATCGGTAAATGCCTTTGCTACGTGTGCCGCAACTGTGAAATAGAGTGAATCGTTCGGCGGGAGGGGTCCTGTATTGGCTTGGTAGGTTGCAATTGCTGCTTTGAAGAGGGTGGCGGACCCGTGTTGATTTTATCAATACGGCTATTGATGACATGCCTCGGTAGAATTGTTGATATCTTTGTGAGTCACGCGAGGTGCTATGTGATCACATTGGATGGCGCGCCGCATTGATGGTGGAAGGATTGGCGCGCCGGTTATGAGTCTGAAAGGAATCCTCTGACATCATGGAGTAATTACTATTTACACGGGTTTGTCTATTATTTGACTGCACAGCAAAATGGGCGGGAGCGCGTAGCGCTTCTCGGTCGAAGATGAAGGCTGCGTGTCCAGGGGCGAGCTCGCGACGGGTGGGTGGGCCCACCTGAAGCGGGCTGGTTGTCCTTGGACCGCGAGGCTCATCATCGACAAATAATACGATTTGTTTAAGATTCAGAAACTGGGAGTGGCGGGCGGGCAAAATTGAAAGCGGCCGGGAGGTTCTTTGAACCGTCCGAAGTAGGAGAGAGGATGGCGGCAGAGACGACAAGACGAACGCGTCACGTGCCGCCCTCTATGCTAACACGAAGACCCCATTCTGGGCCGGCGTCGGCCGCCGGCCCAGAATTCCCATATGCCGCACCGTGACATCGACTTGCCTAAGCGCCATGCACCTCGGCTAAACCATGTGTTAGTTTCCGATCTCCCCGATTGGCACTTCAAAAGGGCACAACCTACTTGTGGTATTGGCACTTCCAACGGGTGGTGCTCCGCAACGGTCCGCACGCGATCTTACGCTCACGGCAGAAAAGACGGGCGATCACGGGTTTGCGCCGCGCGCGCTCCGCTTTGTCGACTGTGACTTTATTTACCCGTTGGAAAGGGAAATATCAAATACCCTGTCTCTGCCCCAGTCGGAAACTGCTATAGAGTGACCGGTCACCTGTCGCATGGCAACGAACTGCTGAATGCCTTCTGGGACTGGTTCCGATGGCTGAAGCGTCGCCAAGAAAATATTTTGCAGCATGGGCAACACCTCTGTCGTTCTGCCCTCAACGAGCTCTTGAAAGGCAGGTACAATATGTCGCGCAAATTCCTTGGATAGGTAGAGTTTCCTCACAGCGGTAAATGGGCGTAATAGCTCTAGCCACAGCGTGTTTTCGATGTTGTCTTCCGAACGTGGGTACGAAAGTTTGTGGTCGTAGATAGAGAGGTCCTCTAATGCGGAAAGGGGAGGCAAGCACAAGGTACAGACCTGCTCTAGAGACGAAACTTGCCAATCGAACTCTCTGCATGAGATTCTCACCTCAAGCGACCCGTAGACAGATGTCTGTGATGAGAGGTTGATCTTAGCAGCGCAATCCTCAAAGACAACATGGCCGGTTTCGAGTGCCTTCAGAGTTGGTGTCCGACTGATGAATTGGATGAGTTGCGGTGAGTCGAATACAATTTGATTGAAGAAGGTTATAGATAAGTCATGGAGTCGAGGGGCATAGATGCGGGCCACGAAGTCATCCAAGTATCGCAAACACCTTTGAATGAAAAAAATGTGAGAGCGGGGAGGACAGCGCGTGTTGAGGGAAGCAGAAGTCGGATTGCCTGGTCGGGGTGAGATCGGGGGGATTGAAATTCAAGCCGAAGTGATTCGAGGGTGGTCAACGTGGAGAGGGTAGTGACCATCGAAGCCGGCGAAATGTATCCGGAATGAGGCATATTCAAAACATAAAGAGTAACAAGGTGAGTTGCAGACAAAAGTAGATTCGGTAGACCCGGAAATGGAATGTGATACAACACGAGTGTTCGAAGGCGTGGGGCAGATCGACCCAGGAATGAATCGGGAACGACTGGCACTGTTTCATCGATTTCATCGAACGACTCGAGCCGCAGATATGTCAGTTCGGAGAATGGCTCCTGCATTACCGCCAAAACGTTTTCCAATGCAGAACTATTAACCTGCCAGAGACGAATTTCATCCACGCGATCCCTGTGCTTGAGTACGGCAACGATGTTGCTGAAGTCCACACTTTCTGTTAGGCCGCCCTGAATGACGAGGGGCAAGGGTGGCCAGATATCCAGTATGTCCCATCACGGGTGTTTTTTCTGTAATAAGCAGTCGCAGACTGAGGCGACGTGGTGATCCAAAAACAATGCTTCGCCATCGGTAACACACATGCACCAGTGACTGCCACTGTTTTGTTGAAATTTGAAATTCATCATCACAGAAATCAAATATTGCTAGTAGGACATCATCAGGGAGGATGTCGATTGATGTCATCTGGCCTACATTGCATCGAGCTGGTCAGCAGTTGTTGCAAGATGTTGCCAAACAAAATATGTACATTGACTTTGCTTGGTTCGTTTCCTTGTTCGTTTCGTCCAACTCTGGTGATGATTCTTTGCCACCAACAAGCCTTCATAAAAAGCATAACGTGAATCTATTAGGATCGATAACCGAGTAGGAAATGATGGAGGGGGAGCAGTGCTGGAGGATGCTGGTAGGGAGAGTTGATGTCTCAGACGGCGGGCACGCTTTCGAGCAGGGCTATTTGAGAATTTGTTAGCTACTTGATCAATTCATAGGGTGAGTTTCGCTCGACATACGGCTGAGAGGTCATTGAACAATGATGGGGACTAGGGGTGGGGGGTGTGTGAAGATTTCAGAAGAAACCGTTGCAAATTTATACGTGCCAGTGCACAGAGCCAATTAGTAATTACACGCACTGGCAGGCAGTGGCGCAATATTAGCGCCTTACCGTAAGAGTAACCCCTTTCATTTCGGACAAGGTTCAATCAGAAAAGCCCTCACCTAGGCCCCCACAACCCTTCCTCGTTCTTTACTATAATACAGCAAACAGCCACTGCCTATGCGCACTACAAATGTACAATTGGCGGTGATGGACCTTCCTGGGAATGTTGGCGGAGAACTTTTCGAGCCTCAGGGATGGTATCCGCTGCAGCGATCCACCACTGAGTCACTGACGTTGAAAGCATCCCGACCTTTGGTAACTTGGGGGAGGGGAGGCTGGGTTCTCCGAGCTGCCAAAGAACCGGCCAACATCCTCCGATCATCCCACACTGGCACCCACATAGTACAAGACTGCAGGTACAAGTAGTGCAACCAGTGTACACCGTCCGCGTTCCTACGATCACCACTACCAGTGTACCACCACCGCTACTTGCGTGCATCCAGCGCTCACACGCTGGGACCCGCGCACACCGCTCAGCCTCGAGAACTGCGTCGTAGGCTCGTAGCGGAGATGAAGGAGGTCGGGCGTGCGATGCGGAACGTCTTTGCGGTACCTGAAGAGGGCGGGCCTCACATAGCGGTTTCCCAGTCGGACCTCACTCACTCCAGTGGATGACTACGTAGACGCACCCGAAGATCTGATCCACCGTGACGCTTTGCTCCCTGCAAATTCCATCACCGGAAGTCCCGAAGAGGTGTGTCGGATCGCGCAATCCCCGAGCGGACAAACGAGGCGATTCCGCCAGTGGGTACTGGAATGAAATATAAGAGCTATTTTGAGTTGCAAAACCAAGCATCGTTTTGTAGATTACTACTACTACATACAGCACTACTAAGATCACACATCACAGCAAATTCAATGGCTGGTTTACCTCCTCTTTGATGCCAAGTTCGACCCTGAATACGGTGCGATTGAATGTGGTCATCGTGAGACCCATCTGGTCGCGGATCCGCGATTCCCAACCATCGGGGAGACGTTCCTCTGTTAGGAACGTATAAATGTCGCTTATGCGTCCGCCAAAGATCGTCACCAGCGTCGATGCGCTAATCACCACCAAAGCAAGGCAAAAGAAATGAGTTCCATCCATACGATGCACCAATAGATACTCACTTGGACGAGCCAAACATCTTATGTCCAAAGTCCTGCGAATACTGGCTGTTTGCCGCCTGGGCTTCACGGCGACGCTCGCCCAGACGCCGGGAAAGATCGGCGCGGGTGAGGGTGCGGCTGAGATCGAAATCGGCCGTCGCCTTTGCTACGTGCGCTGCGACGGTGAAATAGGGCGACTCGTTTGGCGGGAGAGGGTCCTGCGCCGGCGGGGTAGATTGCAATCGCAGCTTGGAAGAGAGCGGCGGGCCCGTGGCCGACCTTATCAATGCGGCTACCAATGCCCCGTCTGGCATGCCCTGGTGGAATTGTTGGTATGTGTCACGTCCTGTCCACAGAAGAGTTAGCCTCAGCCCATGCAGGGTTCCGCACTGGTTCCGCAAGCGGAAATGAAAGTGGGAATAGATGATAGATGGAGGATGTTTGTCTTTTGATACTTACGTACGAGAGAAGCATCATGTTCGATTCCGTTATGAACGTCAATGTCCGACAGGTCGAAGCGCCCGGTGTTGTATGAACGGTTGAGAATTTTGGCGATGTAGCGTGGTACGTAAAGGCTGAATGAAGGAGAAAAGTTGTAGGTTGCTCGGACCTGTGCCGATAGCTCGCGGAAAGAAATGTTGCGTCCGTCGCGGGGGAGGATACCTAAGGGGAACGACAAAGCGATTCAGAAAGAGGAAATGCAACGTGGTGTGGTAAGGGGTATGACATCTATCATCCATTTCCGGCCGGGGAGAGGGGGGCCGGAGGAGGGGGGGGAGAATGACGAAATGAAAGAATAACGAACCATGGTTCGCCATTGCGTTGAGCGCAGGGCACGAGCACCGACTATCACCCTGCCGAGGGGGATGTACTCAGGCCAAATGCCACCTTCGCCCGGCTGACCCTTGGGCGTGACGCGGCCGACCCTGCGCTTGAACGTGATCAAGTTCACGATAATGAGGGAAAAATCCCAGCCCATCAAGCCGAGGAAAAACATTCCATCGAAAAGCTTCGAGAATGTCCCGCGACCGATGCGGCGGAGGGCGGTGATGATGAGGACCATGGGTAACCAGGACCAAGGGGTACGAGTGGGTGAGGGCTACGCACGACTCGAGCGCAAGGGGAGAAGGAAACATTGAGTCATTGACTCCACGAGTTTATATATCGCAGCGTGCCTGTCAAATGATGTTTGCTGCTTTGAGTACAGCGCGGTTTCGCTTCTGAATCCATGCCTCACGTCTCTGCGCCAAGCCTCGAGTCCGCCGGCTGTCAAAATAGACCGGCATCGCGGTCACGCGACGAACCAAACAATGACATTGGCGCGTATGGCGCTTATCACTCCCAACATCGCAGAAATGTAACCGTACGCAAATCCTCTAGAAATATGCAGGCGAGGTATCCGATGCAAAACTATTATCTTAAGGGCGACTCAAGAACGAGAACATCCTCTGGCCTGGGGGACGATACGGAATAGGAGATTCTTCGGGCGGAGGTGGCAATCTCGTACGAGTCTCAGCTATCAAGCTCGCCGACGGGCTCTCATGAAAGCCGAACCCGGGCCCAGGCGATGGCGGCGGCGGCGGCGGTGGCTGTATGTCCACTGGTGAAGGCGTGCGCTCAGGACTAGGCCTGCGTTGCACCGAGGCGGGAATATTGGCATTCTGGGACATGTGGAACACACGATGGAAGAACCGTCGATGGATGTTGTTGCGCGCGGGCCGCGGAGGAGCAGGTGGAGGAGAAGGGGAAGAAGGAAGAATGATGGTGCGCGATATCACCGCGGCCGACGACGCTGCCTCACGCTGCCGCGCCTGCCGTGATCGTGACCGGGAAGAAACGAATGCCGGAAGACGTCTGGTATCGGCCGCCGAGGGGGGCGAGGGGGGCGGCGGCGGCGGGGTGAGGAGCGGAGGGAGCCGTGCGCGGCTGTTGGCGAGGAGATCGGATGGGCTCACCATTCTCCTCGCACCACTGACAGGGCCACGCGCCGGGTACGGCGGCAACCTCGTTGCGCTCCTGATCCAAAACCCATTCATGAGTCCATCCGCCCGTATCTGGAGTCCACCACCTCCCGCCAT
The DNA here is from genome assembly GCA_022376525.1 of Russula vinacea. Taxonomy (NCBI): domain Eukaryota; kingdom Fungi; phylum Basidiomycota; class Agaricomycetes; order Russulales; family Russulaceae; genus Russula; species Russula vinacea. Next base: position 389,615 of record WTXL01000012.1, on the reverse strand, counting down.
TGCCGCCTGTCGTACTCTCTCCGTCTCCTGCATAGCTCCCACCATCCGTACCAGCTCGTCGACCATCGCCTTGAACTCCTTAATGCGCCGCTCGATCTCACTAATCTCGTTGCGGATCTTCGCGAACATCTCGTCCATCTGGGATTGAGTGTCGTTCATCTCGTCGACTCTGACGAGTATGTATCGGTGCCAGTCCTCCAGGTGGATCCGCCGCGTGATCTCGCCCGGACTGATGCGCTCGCGGAATGTGTAGATGGTGTCGATGTAGTTCTGCAGCGGAGGCACATCGTCGCTTCGCGCCGCCACTTCGCATGCCATCAGGATCGACGAGAGCGTCTGTATGCGCGCGTATGTGTGAATAAGGGAGAGAGAGATGGGATCAGCTCGCAAAGGGCTAGCCCGGAAAAATCCACCATACATGGTCAACGTACCTTCAATTCAAAGAATACATGATTCCGAACTTTATCAAGGACGAAAGAGCGGAACGCATGATAGTCTTGGTGATCGACAGACCCAAATTGCTTCCACTCGGCGATGCGGTAACGGAGGTACTGGAGCTCGCGCTCCCATTCGCTGAGACGAGCCTTCATCAGGACGCCACCTCTTCGGTGCAGCTCGCCACCATAGAGGTTGAGATAGCTCATGCCGGGAAAGAAGGCCATTGCGCTGGGGGATGCAACTGGGAGACTATGAGCGCCAGCGCTCCATCCAACGTTAGAAAACTCATAGCTTTATTTCGGGCTGGACTGAGAGTCGACCTAGTACCTGTCCGGTTCATACTCTAATACGGCTACTCGGGCTTGTTGCGTTGCTGAGACCGTCAGGAAAGGTTTGAAATGAGCCTTCTTTATGAACTACGGACGCGAAGCGTTCGACCAGACATGATGGAGAGTATATGTCATAGGATCCATAGGACCTGGCGTAGAACCGCAGAAGGCTGGGAGATTGTGTTATTTCCCGGGAGGCGCGGGGGCGTTGTTGATTGTCTGCGTTTGGTAGTATTTACAGTAAAAGCCGCCGATCTCATGTGCACTGAACCGCATCTGCAATCTCACTTCTTCACCGGCTTCACCCCTCAACGTCCTCAACATCCGTCTCAAACTTTCAACTCCCAAACTATATCGACGAGCCGTATGTCTAGCAAAGTTTACCCGCTAGTAACTAACAAATCTTACTGTGAATAGCCCTGCTCGAAAGTCGAAATCGTCAGGTCTCCCTACCATACTCCCGCACCGCGCTCCCTCCATTTTCTATCGCCCAGTGTCGTTAACCCCGTTCTGAAGGCTTATTGCTAACAGAGAATCGTCGCCAGACTCGGAAGAAACGAACCATGCAAAGTAGACGTGAGTCTTTTGTTCTCCACCATCCCGCAACAACTGCTGACCGACTCGATGCGATGTAGGCCAGGTGAAATCAATTGACATGCTCCCTGATGATGTCCTACTGGAAGTATTTGGGTTCCGTATGGATGGAACGGTTTTACCGATGATGGGGGCAGAGTCGTGGCAGTCACTGGCGCATGTCTGTCGGCGATGGCGAAGCGTTGTTTTTAGATCATCACGTTGCCTCAAACTGCGACTTCGTTGCACGCTCAAAACACCTGTACGGGACACGCTGGATATCTGGCCACCCTTTCCTCTCGTCGTTGACGACATCGGCGGCCCAACAGAAGATATAGACCACCTCGTTGCAGCGCTCGAGCGCCGGGATCGCGTGGATAGAATCTATCTCAGTGAGGTCATTGGTTCCTCATTCGAAAAAGTTTTGGCGGCAATGCAGGAGCCATTCCCGGAGCTGACGTTTCTGTATCTGGACCTGTCATCCAAGGAAGAACCTGTGCCAATCGTTCCCGATTCATTCTTGGGTCGATCAGCCCCACGTCTCACATTCCTCATGTTGTGTGGCATTCCATTTCCGGGTTTACCGAAACTACTTTTGTCTGCCACGAACCTTGTCAGCCTCCAACTTTTTAGTGTTCCTCATTCCGGATATATCTCACCCGATGCGGTGGTCACCGGCCTCTCTGCGTTGACCAGCCTCGAATCACTTGACCTTGGATTCCAATCCCCTCGATCTCACCCCGACCAGACAAGCCGACTTCCGCCTCCCCTGACACGCACTGTCCTTCCTGCTCTCACAGAAATTTCGTTCAAAGGGGTCTGTGAATACTTGGACGATCTCGTGGCCCGCATCGATGCTCCTCAACTCGATAACTTGGATATAACATTCTTCAATGATATTGTATTCGACGCACCACAACTTATCCAATTCATCAGTCGTACATTGAGTGCAGTCAAAAATACACATATTGTCATTGTGCATGACAGAGGTATCGTCAACTCTTCATCACAGAAATCCCGCTACCATGTGGAAATTCTCTGCAGGGAGTTGGATTGGCAAGTTTCATCACTCGAGCAGGTCTGTACTTCGTGCTTGCCCCTTTTTACCACGGAGGACCTCTACATTTACCAGTACCCACATCCGAGTCCGCAACCAGATTGGCAAGACAACATCGAGAACTCGCTTTGGTTGGAACTATTACACCCGTTTAGCACTGTGAAGAATCTCCACCTATCCAAGGAATTCGTGCCACGTATCGCGCCTGCACTGCAAGAGCTTGCTGAGGGCAGAACGATGGAAATGTTGCCCACCCTCCAGAATATTTTCTTGGAGAATCTTGGTCCATCGGGACCTGTGCATGAAGGCATTGAGAAGTTTGTTGCTGCGCGACGGCTCTCCGGTCACTCTATAACAGTTTCCCTCTGGGAAAGGTCGGTCGCGGAGGTCGATCGATGATTGATAAATTGCCCTCTGCTTTCATGTACCGTTATCGCTTCGGGTTGTCTACTTACTTCCCTCCGAATTGTTGTTTCTTGGTATCACCGTGATTTAGTCTGATTGCATGTCGTCCGTCGAATGAAAACAACGTACTCATAAAATTGAAGGGAGATCTTATAAAACTGGCCCTCTATCTAACCTTCTGTTTGCGACGTTGTATATTTTTCTGGCTACCGCCCCAGGGCAGCACATCGTACAGTGGCGGACACTTGCCGCTAACCAAGCAAGCCTTTGCGCTGGTTTGAAACGAAAGCCACTTCTGGCTGGGACCAAGTACTGTATCTTTTCAACAACAAGCAGCCGAACACTTTGGGAAACATCACAGCTTGGCCAACGCAGACCCGGATGGGCCGTATTGCCCTCGTCCATATCTTCCAGCACCACTGACAGACTCGTTTCTTTTTAGCCAAAATCTATTGCAGACTCGATGCGCGCCTTAAAATGCGATACTACGTCCAGAGAAAAACAAAAGATGCCCGGTCAGTGTGAGAGCACCAGTTTTTCGTTTGATGGCCCGCTAGGCCCGATCTGGGACCTGGGGGTGCGCGCGTACAAACACGCTGGCGGAAGTAACAGGCTAACAGCAATTGCCACGCCTCGGTGGCCTCGATATCCTGTTTTGTAGATAGGTCTTTCGTCCACATGGAAATGTCTAGTCATGCATTATCAGAGAGATACTGCGCAACTGATCAGCGCGGCAGGAGAATTTCTTTTGGCATACGGCTGGAAGCACAAAGCCTAGACGCTTTCACTTCTTTATCACGTACGGTAACCGAGCACCCAGCTTGATTTCCGATGTACCATGGAAAATGATGTATTGCGCGGCAACTACTGTATGGAAGATACAGATGAATGACGATCATTCACATGAGTCGCATCTAAGGGTCCTGAAGCTTGAAGCTTGAAGTTTGAAGGGGTGAACGTAAAAAACCCGTTATGCTACAGTAAATGCTGAACAACTGTGACGCCAGGTCTGTACAGACAAGTGCCTTCCCAGTCCATTCACTGGCAGTTCACGCTTTGCGGGTGTGGGCTCGGAGCAGCGGGTGTGTTATTCGGTTTAGGAAAGTCTGCGCTGAAGAGGAGGCGGCAGCGGTAACGGGGCAGTGCGGAAGGCAGGCACAGGTAGGCCTGACCTATTGAATGTAGTACACAAACTTCCACCCCACCTTGGTAGCTGAGGGGAAGGGGCTTTCCGGGTTGCTTGGTAGCAGGCGAAGAAGGATGCCTCGAAGGCAGGGTCGTCATCGTTGGCATTATTGTGATCTCTGAGCAAGTGTTGTGCGTCGACGAGATGGTCGCGGAGCAGCAGGTAAACGGCCTTTTGTGCTGTGATGTCCCTGTCTGCTGTGGCCATCCTGACGAAGAGACGTCGGACCGCGGCTTTCGGCGCATGCGGGCGCAGAAGTCGTCCAAGGCGTGGTTGGTATCCGACGGAAACGGTTTCAGGCTCGCTGGCATATTCGCTGATGTACTTGATCGCAGCGTCGCGATCGAGGCGGGGTTGCAGGTCGACCTTGGCACTCCATCCCAGCAGGACCAGTTTCAGAGATTGAGCCACGGGTCCTCGCGAGCGGAGAGAAGTGCTTACCTGAGCGGCATCAACGACATTAAGCGAAATTTGTCGGGGGTGCATGGATAGTGAAAGAGACAGGAGCCACGCTCGTGGAAGAAAGAAGGGTCGTAGAGAGAAGAGATGCAATAATTGGGCGTCGCGTACACTTGCGCATTAAGAGGAGTTGGACCAGTCGATGTTGTCGATGTCGAGGGCGCCAGCGACTCGGAGCCTCCGGCATGAACAGGGGAGCAAGAGCGGGGAAGGGGACTTACGGAATCCGCGAGCCTACTATTCGACGCGGGAACCAGAAGTCATCCGCCCCTGCATGTCCAGTGAGGTCAAGGTGATGTCCAAGCAAGCGGTGTTTGGCGGACAAGTAGGTGAAGACGATGTGAGCGGTTGTTCGCGAGGTTGCGAGACCAGATCGGATTGGAAAAAAGGTCCCGTGCAAGTCCGCATTTTCAACCTCCATATACTGTAACTTCATAACTTCATCCCTCAACGCCTCAACATCCGAGTCTCAACGCTCAGCGCGTCATCTACCACCACCCACTATTTTTCTTTACATTTGTTGTTTCTTGACATCACTGTGACTTAGTTTTCTTCGTCTAACTAGATCTAACTGCTTGTCGACGGAAGCTCCGCTTTGCGGCATCTCTGTATATTTCATCTTTGTGGCTGTTCGTTCGGCTCCAGGGCAACACACAGATGCTCTTGCATGCTTGTAATCAAAGCTCGCGTTTGTCGCAGCCAGGGCCAGATGTTTCCTCAACAGCCAACGGCCCATCAGTTCGAGAAGCACCACAAGATACAGTACTGCAGCTTGGCCAATGCAGACTCGGATGGGCCATTGGCGAGGGCAGATAGCGGATGCCAAGTTACGCCATCAGTCTGGCAATCGCCCCCAGCGGACGCCGTTCCTGACGCTCGAAAAGTTCTCCAGGAGGGTCCACCACCGCCAATTGCACTGCGCAAACCGGACCTGTGAGAGTTCACGGTATCAAAAGTACGAGAAAGAGGCGTGGATAAAATGATTGGATGGCGTTGAGGGTGTCCTGAGTCGGGGAGCTCTGTGCGATAGGTCGATATGTGACCAGGGTGCCTAGAGAAAATTCAGATACAATTGAGGCACGGAGATACAGATACATATCGTCAAACTGCTACAGGCATACAAACTATTTGATGTTACAATTCAAGTCTCGTCGTGAAAGGAAGCGCTCTGAGATGGCAAAACTCCTCCCGGCGGGCCTCAACGTACATTCCCTTCTGGACGGCGTAACGGTCGAAGTCGAACGAGTGCAGTCTTGACCCGTGGACCGGTTTTACAAGGGAGAGAACCACAAGCGCCGTGAGGCCGGACGGGAACACTTTGCGACCGAGGTCGACGGTGATCCGGTCCAACGTCCTCCGTTGGGCCTTGGATATCGTGATGGCTCATGCGAGTGTGAGCGGCATCCCTTTACAATTGGGAGCGCGAATCTGCGTGATCGGGATCATCATTGGGTGGTCCGGAGAGAGGGTCGGGCCACAGCAGGCGGAAAAGTCGACCATGGTGACGCGCGCGTTGCGGGCGTCGTCAAGCATGGTGATGTCAACGACGATGCCACAGGTGCCGTTGACGAGCGCAGCCTCTGTACAGAGGTTGTAGTCTTGTAGGTCAACATGAGCTCGGCTCCGACTGCAAACTGCTGAGTGTCGTCGCGGCCAGTGCGTTCGACGTCATTGTTGTCGTCTCTGTCGTATGCGCATATGTCGGCGTCGCAGTCGTCGATTTTGAGCACGGGAGAGAAAGAGGGTGAGCCGTTCATAGATGAGGCGTTTGCGGAGGTTGTTGCTGGCCACGACTTACTCGCACGCGTCAAATTGCGCAGTGAGGCGCTCGCCGAAGACCTGCCCGACGCAAGAGTGGAAAGCTCTTCGACCGCGCGGAACGGCTTGTGCAGTCGTAGTTGGGACAGGGCCCATACGTCGAAGTGGGCGAGCGGTCCGGGATGGCGTTGGTGCGAGGCCAGGTGCGAAAGACGACGTGCTTCCGGGGAGTGCGGTACACAATCTGGCCGGCTTCTAGAGCGACGAAGGTGTAAGGGGAGGATGGGAGGGCGGGGCGGGGCGGACGTGCGGCCATCCTGGTGCTGGTGAAGAAGCGCCGGACCGCGTTTTCGGCGGGGAGGACTTAAGGCATGCGGGCGCATCGTTCAAGGCGTGGTGGTATCCACCGGAAATGGTTTCGGGCTCGCTGGCGCATTTGCTGATGTACTTTATCACAGCGTCGCGATCGAGGATGGGTTGCAGGTCGACTTTGGCCCTCCATCCAAGCAGGACCGTGATGATCGAATATTGAATATTGAATCACGGGTCCTTGCGAGGGGGAGAGAAGCGCTTGCGTGAGCCTGATTCGGAATAATTGATGTAGGCGAAATCGTCGGGAGTGCATGGGTAGTGAAAGCGGCAGGAGCCACGGAAAGAAGGGTGCAGAGAGGAGGGATGCAGTAATCAAGCGCAACGCACGCTTGCGTGCCAGGGGGGTCGGACTAGTGATGTTATCGACGTCGAGGGTACCAGCGAGCCAGAGGAATGCGTGTATGTGCCCTGTACAAACGGGTAATCATCAGAGTGGAGCCAGAGTGGGGAGGGAGCCTACCATTTGAAGCGAATACCAGAAGTCGTCCACCTTTGCATGTCCAGCGAGGTCGAAGTGCTAAAGGGTGGTGAAGCGGTGTTTGGCGGACAAGAACGTGGAGACCAAGGTGGAGACGATGTGAGGGTTGTTCGCGAGGTTGCGAGACCGGATAAGACTGGGAGACCAGAGGATGTTGACTTGCCGCGTCTGCAATCTGCAATCCTTACCTCTTCACCGGCTTCACCCCTCAACGTCCTCAACATCCGAGTCTCAACGCCCAATCTATATCGACGAGCTCTCAAGCGTATGTCAAGCGAAGTTCACCTGCTACACTGATCAAGTAACCAACAAAATCAAATAGCTTCGCTTGAAAGCGTGCCCGTCATCAGATCTCCCTTAGACTCCCTACCATACTCGCACACCGCGCTCCCTCCATTTTTCTCGATCCCATTCGGAAGGCTCGTCGATAGAAAAGAATCGTCGCCAGAGTGGGAAGAAACGAACCATGCAAAGTCGACGTGCGTCTTTTGTTGTGCACCATCCTGCAACAATACTGACCGACTCGATGCGATGTAGGCCAGGTGAAATCAATTGACGTTCTCCCTGATGATATTCTACTAGAAGTATTCGAGTTCCTTATGGATGAAAATCCAATACCAACATTGGGGGCGAAATGGTGGCAGTCACTGGTGCATGTCTGTCGGCGATGGCGAAGCGTTATTTTCAGATCACCACGTCGCCTCAAACTGCGACTGCGTTGCACAGCCAGAACACCTGTGCGGGACATGCTGGATATCTGGCCACCCTTTCCTCTCGTCGTTGACGACATCGACGGCCCAACAGAAGATATGGACAACGTCGTTGCAGCGCTCGAGCGCCGGGATCGCATGGATAAAATCTGTCTCCGTGTGGTCAATGGTTCCTCATTAGAAAAAGTTTTTGCAGCAATGCAGGAGCCATTCCCGGAGCTGACGTTTCTGCAGCTGTCATGCAAGAAGAACCGGTGCCAATCGTTCCCGATTCATTCTTGGGTCGATCTGCCCCACGTCTCAGATTCCTCATGTTGCATGGGATTCCATTTCCGGGTTTACCGAAACTACTTTTGTCTGCCACGAACCTTGTCCGTCTTTATCTTTTGAATATTCCTCATTCCGGATATATTTCACCCGACGCGATGGTCACCGCCCTCACTGCGTTGACCTGCCTCCAGTTTCTCGACATTGGATTCCGATCCCCTCGATCTCACCCCGACCAGGCAAGCCGACTTCCGCCTCCCCCGTCACGCACTGTCCTTCCTGCTCTCACAGGAATTTTGTTCAAAGGGGTCTGTGAATACTTGGACGACCTCGTGGCCCGCATCGATGCTCCTCGACTCTTTAACTTGCATATAACGTTGTTCAATGACGTCGTATTCGACGCACCACAATTCATCCAATTTATCAGTCGTACACCGACGTTGAAAGCAGCCGAAAACGCACATGTTGTCTTTGGGGATGGCAAAGCTATCATCAACTCCTCATCACAGACATCTCGCTGCGAGGTGGGAATCTCATGCCGAGAGTTGGATTGGCAAGTTTCGTCTCTGGAGCAGCTCTGTGCCTCGCACTTACCTCCCCTTTCCACCTTGGAGGACCTCTACATCTACGAGCGCCTGTATGGGCGGCAACCAGATTGGCAAGACAACATCGAGAACACGCTGTGGCTAGATCTATTACACCGATTTACCACTGTGAAGAATCTCTACCTATCCAAGGAATTTACGCAACGTATCGTGGCTGCTCTGCAAGAGCTCGTTGGGGGAAGAATGACAGAAGTGTTGCCCACCCTGCAGAATATTTTCTTAGAGGAAGTCGAGCCGGGTGGGCGTGTCCAGGAAGACATTGAGAGGATCTTTGCTGCGCGACAGCTCTCCGGTCACACTCTAGCCGTTTCCCATTGGGAAAGAGACCCGATGCAACAGTGGGACTTGTAGATGATTGATAAGTGCCCTCCGCTTTCTAAATTCTGTCGCATTTTTCGTTTGAATCGTTTCGTGTCGCCTACCTACTATTTCCCTCTGCACTTGTTGGAATCACGGTGATTTGGTCTGATCGCATGTCGTGTAGAATTGAAGCATGCCATTCTCTGAAAGCAAGTGGGGTTTCTACTTCTTTTTGATATTTCTACGTCTACTACACTAAGATGTCCTACTTCAAGTCTTGTTGAATAAACGGTATGTCTGCGACGGAACCGCATTATGGCCCATGGTGGATGTTGGCGGGGGATCCTGGTGAGCGCGGTAACTTTGAGGGTGGAGGTTGGGGCGCGGTCCGTGAACAGCTGCCGGATCACGTTGATGAGGTAGGACTTGCCAGTCCCGGCCGTACTGACGACAACTAGTTGGACATCTTGAGAGGGTCCGAATGTGTGGGGCGTGGAGAAGAATGCCTCGAATACAGGGACATCGTAGTCAGCCTTGTTGTGATCTCTGGGCAGGTGTCATGCGTCGATGAGGTCGCTGAGCAGGCGATGAAAGGCCTCTTGTGTCCCTGTCTGCGGCCATCCTAGCGAAGAAGCGCCGGACCGCGTTTTCGGTGGGGAAGTCTTGAGGCATGCGGGGACAAGAGTCGTCCAAGGCGTGGTGATGTCCATCAGAAACGGTTTCGGGCTGGCGTATTTGCTGGCGTACTTTATCGCGGCGTCACAATTGAGGACGGGTTGCAGGTCGACCTTGGCCGGTTGGCCCTCCATCCCAGCAGGACCCGTTGGAGTGATGATCGAGCCACGGGTCCTTGCGAGCGGGAGAGAAGTGCTTACCTGAGCCTGATTCGGCATCATCGACATAAGCGAGATCGGTGTATGGGTAGTGAAACTGGCAGGAGCCACGCTTGTGGCAGAGAGAAGGGAAGCATCAAGTGAGAGAAGTGGTTACACATGTTTGCGCACTGAGCGGGGTCGGACTAGTCAACGTTGTTGACGTCGAGGGCACCAGCGAGCCGGAGGAAGCCGTTTATGTGCCCTGAACAAATGGGCAATCATCAGAGTGGAGCGAGAGTGAGGAGGGGACACTGATCCGCGAGCCTACCATTCGACGCGGGTACCAGATGTCGTCCACCCTTGCATGTCCAGCGAGGTCGAGGTGCTAGAGGGTAGTGTCTCTAAGAAAGCGGTGTTTAGCGGACAAGTAGGTGGAAACGATGTGAGGGTTGTTCCAAGGTCGTTCGCGAGCTTGCGAGAGCGGATCACATTGGAAGGTGCGAGGCCGGGAAAGGCAATAGTTCCCATTACTTGACTTAGTCAGCTCCAAAACTGATCTCAGCTGCGTCAAGTGAAGTTCACCGGTTCACCCGCTACAGATCAAGTAACCAACAAAAGCCCAAATAGCCTTGCTTGAAACCGTGCCCGTCATCACATCTCCCTATTATACTCCAGCACTGCCCTCCCTCCGTCATTTTCTACTTGCCCTGGGTCGTCGACGCCAATATATTCCCCATTTCCCCTTCGGAAGGCTCGTTGATAGCAGGGAATCGTCGCCAGAGTGGGTTAGAAACGAACCATGGAAAGTCGACGTGCGTCTTTTGTTGTGCACCATCCCGCGACAACTGCTGACCAACTCGATGCGATGTAGGCCAGGTGATATCAATCGACATCCTCCCTGATGATATCCTACTAGAAGTATTCGAGTTCTTTATGGATGAAGCTCCAATGCCAATATTGCGGGCGAAATGGTGGCAGTTACTGGTGCATGTCTGTCGGCGATGGCGAAGCATTGTTTTTGGATCACCACGTCGGCTCAATCTGCACTTTCTTGCACGACCAGAACACCTGTGAGGGGCATGCTGGATGTCTGGCCACCCTTTCCTTTAATCATTTCCGGCATCGCCACCTAACAGAAAATGTGGACAACGTCCTTCCAGCACTCGAGCACCGGGATCGTGTGCATGAAATACATCTCTCTCTGGCTAAGGTTCCTCATTAAAAAAGTTTTGGCAGCAATGCAGGAGCCATTCCCAGAGCTGACAGTTCTGCAGCTCGACTCGTATGGAGAACCGGTGCCAATCGCTCCCGATTCATTCTTGGGTGATCTGCCCCACATCTCTATCCCTGCGGTTGCATCACATTCCATTTCCGGTTTACCAAACTACTTTTGTCTGCCACGAACCTCGTCTATCTTTATCTCTGGCGTATTCCTCATTCCGGATATATTTCACCCAATGCGATGGTCACCGCCCTCTCTGCGTTGACCAGCCTCCAGGTTCTAATCCTTGGATTCCGATCCCCTCGATCTGACCCCGACCAGGCAAGCCGACTCCCGCCTCCCCAGAGACGCACTGTCCTTCCTGCTCTCACAGAATTTGTTTTCGAAGGGGTCTGTGAATACTTGGACGACCTCGTGGCCCGCATCGATGCTCCTCAACTCAATAATTTGTATATAACGTTCTTCAATGATATCGTATTCGACGCACCGCAATTCATCCAATTTATCAGTCGTACACTAACGTTGAAACCACTCGAAAACGCACATGTTGTCTTTGGGCCTTCCAATGCTATCATCAACTGCTCATCGCAGACATCTCGCTACCAGGTCTCAGTCACGGTGGGAATCTCATGCAGAGAGTTGGATTGGCAACTTTCGTCTCTGGAGCAGCTCTGTGCCTCACACTTTCCCCCCCTTTCCACCTTGGAGGACCTCTACATCTACATGCCCCTGGATGGGGAGCAACCAGATTGGCGAGACAACATCGAGAATACGTTATGGATAGATCTATTACACCGATTTAGCACTGTAAAGAACCTTTACCTATCCAAGGAGTTTGCGCCGCGTATCGTGGCTGCTCTGCAAGAGCTCGTTGGGGGCAGAACGACAGAAGCGCTGCCCACCCTGCAGAATATTTTCTTGGAGGAACTCGAGCCAAGTGGGCGTGTCCAGGAAGACATTGGGAAGATCGATGCTGTGCGACGGCTCTCCGGTCACACTATAACCATTTCCTATTGGAAAAGAGACCCGATGCACGAGCGGCACTTGTCCTACTGGTAGGAGATTGATGATTGATGAGTGCCCTCCGCTTTCTGAATTGTCGCATTTTCATTTCGTGTCGTCTACCTACTATTTCCTCTGCACTTATTGGAACGACAGTGACTTGGTCTGATTGCATGTCGTAGAATGGGGACAACGCAGCAGTGCCATCCTTTGAAAGCAAACGCGCATTGCTCTAAACTAGTGGAGTTTCTACTTCTGTTTGACATTTTTACGCCTACTAGTACAGTAAGGTGTCCTACTTCAAGTCTCGTTGAATAAACTGTATGGTCTGCGGCGGAATTGCATTGTGACGCGTGATGGATGTTGGCAACGGCGACTTGTGTCCCGGTGGGCGCGCTCATTTTGAGGGTGGAGGCTGCAGCGTGGTCCGTGAACAGCTGCCGGATCACGCTGATGAAGTAGGACTTTGCCAGTCCCGGCCGTACCGACAATGATGACAAGTAGTTGGATGTCTTAAGAGGCTCCGAACGTGTGGGTGTGGATGATGTCGAATAAGTTACCATTGTAAGGACGTCGCGCGCTGTGCGCATGCCACATACATTGTGTCATTTACTTATTGTTCGGCTTTGTGTCTTGTAGTCATCCCCTCCTGTATATAAACCTACTACTTCTCTACAATCTTTAGTGTGTGTTTTACCTCCACTCCGAGTGTGATCCACTCGTCCATTTCCCTCTCTCACTCGCGCCCACTCCCTTCACCATTCGTTGCATTACCGACAAGGGACATGGAAGACGTGGCAGAATGACGGTGGACGCATTTGTTGCAGGCAGGCATCGAAGGAGAGCATTGAAGCCGACGCCGTGTCGGGAGTTGAGCCACACGTAGACAACATCCAACTCGCGCGACCCCATCAAAGGGACGATGTCATCCCCAGCGCACCCGGAGATCTTGGGTTGTTGGGGGTTGTCTTGCCTCACGCAACTGTCGACGGTGGCGTTGTCCATCATGCCAAAGTCCAGTTCCGAATCGGTGTCGGAGTCGGTATCCGTGTCCTGTTGTGCGTGGCGGTGGCGGCGGAAGCCACCAGCGGCAAAGTGCTCACCGAAGATGTGTACGGTGGAAAGCTCCTCGACCGCGCAGAACGGCTGGAGCAGTCGTAGTTGGGACAGGGCCCACGCGTCGAAGTGGGCAAGGGAGCGGTCCGGGATGGCGTTGGCGCGAGGCCAGGCGCGGACGATGACATGCTTCCGGCTGGCGCGGTACATCGTCTGGCCGGTTTCTAGAGGAGGGAGGAGCGCGATTAGCGAATAAGAAGCAAGAGGGGGGCGGGGCGGACGCACCAGTGACGGGGTTGAATCTGCCGCAAAACTGCACCGTGCGCTTTTGCAGTAGATCTAACACTGTCACGGCACTCAAGTTCTCCTGAGTGGCTGGGCGTGCTTGGTAGCGGGCTCAGAAGGATGCCTCAAAGGCAGGGTCATCATCATTATTGGCCTTGTTGTCTGTGATCTCTGAGTAAGTGTTGTGCGTCGACAAGATGGTCGCCGAGCAGGAGGGTGAACGTCCTCTTGTGTGGAGATGTGTCTGCGGTCATCCCGGCGAAGAGACGCCGAACCTCATTTTCGGCAGGGAGGTCTTGAGACATAGCGGGCACAAAAGTCGTCCAAGGCGAGGCGGTACCCGTCGATCTCAGGTTTGCTCGCGCATTTGCTAATGTTCTTGATCGCGGCGTTGCGATCGAGGACGGGTTGCAAGTCGACGTTGGACGTTGGCCCTCCATCCGAGCAGGACCGGTTTGGAGTGATGATTGAGCCACGGCCGTTGCGAGCGGGAGAGAAGTGCTCGCGCGAGCCTGATTCGGCGTCATCGACGTAAGTGAAATCGTCGGGAATGCATGAGCAGTGAAAGCGACAGGAGCCACGCTCGCGGCAAAATGGAGGGTGGTAGAGAGAAGGGATGAAGTAATTGAGCGCGAGTATTCGCTTGCGCACTGAACGGGGTCGGACCAGTCGATGTCGTCGATGTCGAGGGCGCTAGCGAGGCAGAGGAAGCCGTGTGTGTGCCCTGGGCGAACGGGCAGTCATCAGAGTGGAGTGAAAACGGAGAGGACCCACGAGCCTACTATTCGATGCGGGTACCAGAAGTACCCTTGCTGGAGGGTGATACATGTGATGTCTCTAAGGAAGCGGTGTTCGGCGGACAAGTAGCCGTGACCAAGTCCGAGTCGCAGTGGTGCCACATCGGAACTCAACCAAGAAGCACGTCGGAGAACCTAGGAGAACCCACGGACCGGCGGAATCAGGAGCTCTCTCCGAAGCGGGCTGGTGATTGTCAGTCATCGATCCGAAGGATATTCTGGGTGTGAAGGGTGGGCTATTTGAAAGATGGAAGGAGTTCTTTGAACCCCCGAGGGATGGCGCGGATGGGTGGAGGCACGGTAGAGAAAGACGCGTCGCACTCCGCTCACTGTTCCGTGCCGTACTTCGGCTCAGAACACCCAACTCCCATCACATTTTACCTGCCCGGGGAACCAAGCAAAACTCGGCGTACTTTGGCACAACACAGGTGATACCAATCGACACACTTGATTTCTAAGCGGATGATGATCTACTCATAAGACAGGTGGAAATCGCCGGAGTATGTCTCCGCCTCCACGCGATACAGTTTCCTGTTTCTCTCATGAGACAGTAGTATCGCCGTTCTTCAGGCGCGCAGCGAGTCTGAACATTTCTGGAATCGGGGCCAATGGGGCAACAAATTTTAGGCAAAGGGAAGACGAGTCGGTCAGTCACTGGTGCTGGAAGATTTGGGTGTACGAAAGCAATAACAGTACGGCACATCCGAGTCTGCGTTGGCCAAGCTGCGGTAGTGTATCTTGTGATGCTTCCAGAATTGTTGGGCTGTTTGTCATCTACCGGCTGTGCTGCACAAAGGCGAGCTTTGATAATGCCGCAAAGCGCAGATGAACCACGGACCTCATGATGGTCGGATAGACAGTCAGTCATCAGTACACGGACAAGATCAAATCTATGGCTAGTTGCGACGTTGCCTCGACGTGACATACAATCAAATAAAGAAAACCGGGTCACATTGATGCGAAGAAAAAATGAATGTGAAGAAAAAATGTGGGTGGCAAGTAGACGTAGACGACGCGAAACGTTAAAGGGACAGAAGGCGAGGGCATTTATCAATATCTGACCCAACGGGAAACTGCTATAGGGTGACTGGTGACCTGTCGCATGGTAACGAACTGCCGGATGCCCTCCTGGACAGGTCCGGATGCCTCAAGCCCCTCCAAGAAAATGTTTTGCAGGGCGGGCAACACTTCTGCCGTTCTGACTCCAACGAGCTCTTGCAGGGCAGGCATGATATGTGACGCAAATTCCTTGGATAAGTAGAGATTTTTCACGGCGGTAAATGGGTGTAATAGTTCCAGCCATACCGTGTTCTCAATATTGTCTTGCGAACATGGTGACGGAAATAGGTCTCGGAAGATGTAGAGCTCCTCCGACGTGGAAAGCGGAGGTAAGCACGAGGTACAGACCTGCTCCAGAGACGAAACTTGCCAATCCAACTCTCTACATGAGACTTTCACCTCGAGTGATTGTAGTCAGATGTCTGAGATGAGAAGTTGATGAAAGCTGCGTGATCCCTGAAGACAACACGGGCGGCTTTGAGAACTTTCAACGTTGGTGTGCGGCCGATAAATTGGACGAATTGTGGTGTGTCGAACACGATGTCATTGAAGAAGGTTATATCCAAGTTGACTCGAGGGGCATCGATGCGAGCCACGAGGTCGTCCAAGTATTCGCAGACCCCATTGAACGAAAAATGCGTGAGAATCGGAAGGACAGTGCGTGTTGTGGGAGGCAGACGTCGGAATGCCCGGTCAGGGTGAGATCGAGGGGATCG
This sequence comes from Russula vinacea, assembly GCA_022376525.1. Taxonomy (NCBI): domain Eukaryota; kingdom Fungi; phylum Basidiomycota; class Agaricomycetes; order Russulales; family Russulaceae; genus Russula; species Russula vinacea. The sequence goes on along the minus strand of WTXL01000012.1, from coordinate 373,726 downwards.
AAATCGAAGCGAAAGCTCTCTGAGGCTGGTCAACGTGGAGAGGGCAGTGACGATTGCATCGGGTGAAATGTACCCAGAATGAGGAATATCGTCAAGGTAAAGAGTGTCGAGGCGAGTTGCAGACAAAAGTAGATTCGGTAAACCCGGAAATGGAATGCCATACAACCAGAGTAATCGAAGACGCGGGATAGATCGACCCAAGAACGGATCGGGAACGACTGGCAGCGTTTCATTGATTTCATCATCCAACCTGAGCCGCAGATCTGTCAGCTCCGGGAATGGCTCCTGCATTGCTGCCAAAACGTTTTCCCATGTCGAACTGAAGGAGTTCGATTCCATTTATGCGATCCCTGCGCTCGGCGAGTACAGTAATGACGTTGTCCACGCGTTCTCTTAGGCTGACCCGAATGACGAGAAGCAAGGGTGGCCAGACATCCAGCCTGTCCAGAAGGGTTTTGTTTGTAGCAACCGGTCGCAGATTGAGGCGACGTGGTGATCCAAAAACAATGCTTCGCCATCGCGGACACACGTGTATCAGTGACTGCCACGTCTCTATCTGTTTTTTTGAAAGCAGAAACAGGGATGCAGCCAAACAGAAATCAAAAATTTCTAGTATGACTTCATCTGGGAGCATGTCGATTGATGTCACTTGGCCTTCGTCGCATCGGGTCAGCCATCAGTACATCAGTAGTTGCAGTACAGTATGATGCGAAAGACACACGTCGACTTTGCTGAGTTTGTTTCTTCCGAGTCCAGCGATGATCATTTGCCATCAACGAGCCTTCATAACGCGAATCTATTAATATTGATGGCTCAGGGCGAGACTGGCGAGTAGGATATGATGGAGGGGGGAGGGCGGTGCTGGAGTATGGTAGGGAGAGTTGATGACGGGCACGCCTTCGAGCGGAGCTATTTGTGCTTTGGTTTAGTTACTTGATCAATGCAGCAGAATTTTGCTTGACATACAACTGAGAGCTCATCGACGCCATTTGATCCGATGGGGGATGGGGCGTTGGGGAGTGAAAATTTGAGATGGCAAATTTATACTGACGCGGCGGAAAACCCAATTACACAACCCTACACGGCCCCAGTGGGGCTCTGCCATTTCCACCGCACGGTTGGCGTCCTCAATGCGTTCAAAAGACGCTTACTGCAATCACCCATCAACCATGCCAAAGAGCTCCATTTCATTTTAGACAGTCAGCGCCACTTCGCGTCAACTTCGGTTATACCCACATCCACACCATCCGCCGCATGGCCCGCATCCCTTCCAACCCACTGCTTTCCCTGCCAGAGCTCTCGCCTCACTCGCCCGACTTCTCTCACGGTGACCGCCTCAGCCAAGAATGCCTCGACGAGCTGAAGTTGAAACAAGACGCTTTCCTTTGGCGGCCTGGGGCCGAGAGGCAAAAAGCTTTTGCACCACATTCTCAGACTCAACGAGCTCGGCATAGGTTGGACTGAGAAAGAGAAAGGGCGTTTTCGGGGGTCAGGACGACCACTTCTCGCCGGTCAAGATACCTGTCATCGAGGGCCGATCGTCCGACCACGATTTATGGGTCTTGCTTGTGTTTTTAATGCTATGCGTGGTTCATTTGGGGGTGTTGCCGGTGATGGACTGGCCTGCCAGTGGGGAGTGGTTCATAGCCTCAAGCATGGCGTCCGCTGGAGCGATCTCCGCCAGGCTGATTTTTTAAGGGAGCAATTTGACATCTACTCTTGCATTTACCGGTGACTACAAGGTTCTTTGGGTTTCCAAAAGACTGACCGAAATCCTCGGCGCCGATCATCCAACACACAGATTCTCAACTCGCCCAAGTACAATTGAAGCAGGCTTGCGCCGTCCGCACTGCCCTGCCGCTGCCGCCACCACCTCCTCCTCAGCGCAGACTTCCTTGAACCAAACAACACATCCGCCGCTCCGAGTCCGTCTCCGCCAAGCGCGAACTACCAGTGAATGGACCGGGACTCTAATGCCTGTCCGTACAATACTGACATCCAAGTTGTCCGACATTTTACACAACGGCGCCTTTCGCTTTCACCCTTCCGGAACCCTTAGATCTGAATAGTCATCACTCAATTCGACGAATTTAAAACCCAACTGTGCATAGAAACTCATGACTTTATTTCGGGCTGGACTGAGAGTTAGAGAGTGGGTCTGGTGTCTGGTCCATACTCTAATTCTACTGCTTGGGCTTGTTGCGTTGTCGAGCCCGCCAGGAAACGTTCCTCTCTTTATGGGCTACAGAGTCCAGACCGCGACGCAATCACCGCATGATGGAGTTTATACGGCATTGGACCGGGCGCAGAGGGCTGCCACAGCCTGCCAGTGGTTGGTTGTGACATTTTTCTCCCGAATCACCCAAAGTTAAAGCAGGAAGTTCGTTGCATTTGATTGACAACTATCTAGTAAAAAGCCCTGGTCTGTTCATGTGCACTGATTCTCGATGCCAGTGCGCGACGTAAATATAGCCTCCTGTCTTTGTCATTTCGTCAATGAAGAATTCCCTGTCGTTCGAGTGACAATCATGGAATGGACATCCAGTCCCGCTCCGCCATGGCTAAGTACCAAGTTGCAGTAGTACCACATCCGCCGGATGTCCGAATTATGTACCAGACGGGCTGATAGCGAAAGGAGGCTCCAAGTCTTGTCCGAGTCGCGAAACGCAATTACGCAAACAAGCAACCCTAGCGGACATGACCGTTGAGCCTGAATTACGACGGGCGGGGAATTCGGAGCGTAGATATAAGCTCTCTTCGGGAGATTGAGAAAGACCCTGGCTAGAAGCGCATGATATATGAACACAGCAAGAATTTTCGGTTGCTCAGGTCGACTGGTGTTGATGCATGTGCGACAATAAGTGCCGGAAGCGCCACGCCGCCAGCATTTGCCTCCTTCGCCCATGCCAGCGCGTCTCACTGGCATCGGGGCCACAGAGGGCGAATACGAGAAGGGCATCATCCCCGGTTCTAGGGCCTTGGCCCTATAACTGACGGTCAGGTGTGTTGCCTCCATTCGACGCGACATCCAACTAGACCAGATCACTGTAATTCCAAGAAACAACGTGTTGAAAGGGAAATGATGGGTAGCAAGTAGACGACACAATGGGACAAATTTTAGAAAGCGGAGGGCATTTATCAATCAACCTCCCTCCTACAACCACTCCCACCGCGGGAACAGCTTTGGGTCTCTTTCCCAGCGGGAAACGGCTATAGTGTGACCGAAGAGATGTCGCGCAGCAACGAACTTCTCAATACCTTCCTGGACAGGCCCAGACGGCTGGAGACCCTCTAAGAAAATATTCTGTAGGGTAGGTAATACTTCTGTCGCTTCGCTGCTCTCAATGAGCTCATGCAGGGCCGGCACGATGTGCGACGCAAAATCCTTGGATAGGTAGAGATTCCTCACAGTAGCAAATGGGTGTAAAAGTTCCAACCACTGCGTGCTCCCGATGTTGTCTCGCCAATCTGGGTGGTCGTAGATGTAGAGGTCCTCCGTGCTGGAAAGGGGAGGCAAGCACGAGGTACAGACCTGCTCGAGAGACGAAACTTGCCAACCCAATGACCGGCATGAGATTCCCACCTTGAGTGATCGCTTCTCATTTGTCTGTGATAAGAAGTTGACGCTAGCTGCGCGATCCCTAAAGACAACATGCGCGATTTCGAGTGCTCTCGACGTTAGTGTACGACCAATGAATTGGATGAATTGTGGTGCGTCGAATATGATATCATTGAAGTAGGTTATCGACAAGTCGTTGACTCGAGGGGCATCGATGCGGACCACGAGGTCGTCCAAGTATTCGTAGAGACCTTTGAATGAAAAACGTGTGAGAACGGAGAGGACGGTGCGTGTCAAGGGAGGTGGACGTCGGCTTGCTCGGTCAGGGTGAGATCGAGGGAATTTGAATTCAAGGGAAAATTCGGCGAGGCTGGTCAATGTGGAGAGGACGGTGACTATCGCCTCGGATGAAATGTACCCAGAATAAGGAATATTCACAAGGTGAAGATACACGAGGTGAGTGGCAGATAAAAGTAATTTCGGTAAACCCGGAAATGGAATGTTATGCAAGGCGAGGTGAATGAGATGTGGGGCGGATTCACCCAAGAGCGAATCGGGAATGACTAGCATTGTTTCAGTATGCGACTCGAGGAACAGATATGTCAGCTCCGGGAATGGTTCCTGCATTGCAGCCAAAAACAATTCCCATGACGAACTGTTAATAGGACGGAGTTCGATTCTATGCACGCGATCCCTGCGCTCGAGTGCGGCAACGATGTTGTCCGCGCGTCCTGTTGGCCTGTTTCCGTGGAATAGTCCGCTCTGAATGACGAGGGGCAAGGGTGGCCAGATATCCAGCATGTCCCTCAAACGCATTTTTGCTGTGCAAACAAGTCGCAGATTGAGGCGACGTGGTGATCCGAAAACAATGCTTCGCCATCGCTGACACACGTGTACCAGTGACTGCCACGCCTCTATCCTTTGTTTAGAAGGCGGATGCGTAGATGTATCCGGACAGAAATCAAATATTTCTAATAGGACTTCATCAGGGAGGAAGTCGATTGGTATCATCTGGCCTACATCGCATCGAGTCAGTCATCAGTAGTCGCGGTATAAAGCGAGAGGCGCACGTCGGCTTTGCTCGATTCGTTTCTTCCCAGTCCGGAGACGATTATTTGCCATCAACGAGCCTTCGTAACGCGAATCTTATAAAATTGATGCCCCAGGGCGAGTACTAGGACTTGATGGAGGGGGAGTGCGCCGTGCGGTGCTGGAATATGGTAGGGAGACTTGATGAGCGGGGCTATTTGGGATTTTGTCAGTTACTTGATCAATGCAGCGGAATTTAGCTTGACATACGGCTGAGAGCTCATCGATGGGGGATTGGACGTTGGGGACATGCGGAAGGCAATTACACCGAATAGGTCACGTGATAGTTCGCTCCAAGGTTCAGTTCGGGGAATGTCATCCAAGCGACCTTACATCCTTGTTGGCATCCGCTACTGACCTAGTGTACAAATTCTCACTACCATGGTAGCTATGTGGAATGGTTCTCCTAGTTGCTAAAAGACCGACCGACATCCAGGCGCATCCTCCGATGAATCTCGACGATCCTCGACTCCCCGGCGCCGATCATCCAACACCCAGATTCTCGACCCGCTACTCCGAGCCCATTGCGAAGTGCTAGTGAATGGAACGGGATTCTGATGCTTCTCTGTACAAGACTGACCGATATTTGACATAACGGCGATTAAGGCCCTTAGATCTGAACCATCTTCATTCATCTGTAACTAGCATGCAGTAGTTGCCGCGCAATACATCATCTTTCATAGGACATTGGAAATGAGCCTGGCTGGGTGCGTGGTTACCCACTGTGCATGATGGAGAAGAAGTGAAGGCGTCCATTAGGCTTTGTGTTTCCAACCGCATGCCAAGGGGAATTCGCCTGCTGTATTAATGAAGTAACCTCATCAAGTCTATTTTCGCCCTCGCATCTCCATCGTCTCCTCGCCGCCCTCGGCCATCAAAGTCGATGTGCGTCTTTTACCGCGCAACATGATGCCAACATCCTGCAAGGGCCGCAACGTCACGGTAAGTCACTTATTGACATACTCCTTAATGATGCACCACTAGAAATTTCTTGTAGACGAAAGATCTACCTACAAACAGGCGTGGCAACTGCTGGTGCACGCTATTCCTCTGCAAGCGTGTATGTGTACGCGCACTCTCCCAAATGTCGGGCTTGAGCAGGTCGTCAAGCCAAAAACTGGCGCTCTCACGCTGACACCGGCAGGCATCTCTTGTTTCTCTTCTGATATAGTATCTCAGTAACTCAATGGTGCTGGAAGGACGAGGGCAATACGGGCCATCCGGGTCTGCGTTGGCCGAGCTGCAGTATTATATTTTCTGATGTTTCCCAAAGTATTTGGCTGTTCGTTGTTGAGGAAAAACAGCACCTGATCTCGGGTGGAGCTTTCGTTTCAACTTTCAAGCCAGCGACAAAGGCATGCAGTGTGCTTGGTTAGCGTGCGTCAAGGCAAGCATACGGACCCAAGGTTCGACCGACGACTCGAGCCGCAGAAATGTTGGCTTCGGGAATGCTTCCTGCATTGCTGACAAAACGTTTTCGCATGGCGGCGACCTACCAATATAATCGAGTATGATTCTATCCACGCAATCCCTGCACTCGAGTACTGCAAGGATGTTGTTATTGAACTACTGCAGCGACAGGGAAGGTGCCGAGCGGTGTTGGCAGTAAGCAGCGAGCTGCCGAGTGATCTCGGCAGCTCAGCGGCAGCTGTAAGTCATCACGAAGACTTAGTCTCGGTAGCCAGCACAACTGCCATACTCTCAAACCAAGCATACTCTAGCACCGCCGTCGAGTCCTTCCCCTTGCATCATGTCCAACTTGTCCCGGGCCATTGATCCTAACAGATTCGCGTTATGATTCTTATGAAGGCTCGTTGATGGCAAATAATCGTCTCTGGACTCAGAACTTGGAGGCAAACGAAGTTGACGTGCATTTTTTGTTCCAATTGTTCGCATAATCGCATTGTACTGCAACCACTGACACACTGGTAGCTGACACTTGGCTGACTCGGTGACTCGACGCGATGTACGCGACAGTAGGTGAGGTGATATCAATTGACATACTCCCTGATGAGTGAATGATAACTGCTGAGACAGGGTGCCTGCGAGTCGTGACCCTGAGGTGGTGGAGTGATGGCGAGAGCGGCCGGAAACACAGGTTTCAAATATGTAAGCTCAGCAACACCTCATCAACACTGCTCTCCTCATTACTTAACTTCAACACGTCAACCTACGCCAAATCACCCCCGATGAACTCCCTTCTTGAACTTGCATCCAGAATTGAAGCCGCTGTAGAGAGTTTCATCGGCATTCAGCAGAATACAGATAGAGATGAATGGCAGGCGAGTTTTCAGAGGGAAATTGTAAGTTAATCCTCTTGCTCCAAGTCTCCTTCTCTTGCTCCTGCTCGCCTCCCCTTCTCCTTCTCCTCCTCCCTCTTCCGCTCCCTCTCCTTCTCCCTCTACCAGACTGCCACTCACTCAGCTTCTTTTCTTTCTACCTCTGACTCTTGTCTCGTTCCTCTGCAAACAAGGTCAAGCTTGTTAGTGAAGGCTCGACACGAGCACAGGAACCCACGGAGCAGGAGGATGCTGAGATGGAGGAAGAGAGTCACTCTATGTTGGTGCCTGCAGTCGCTGGTGCAGTGAGTACTAATTATTGGCCTTTTTCTCAAATTTCTGAGTTTCTCTAAAAGCCCGTGCGGCGTCGTGGGAGGCCACCAAAGGCTGCATTCAGCAGAGTTGCTGGGAGAAGTACTGGGCCAGCCACCAGGAAAGCTGCTGAGAAGGGGACTGTTTCGAGTTCAAGGAAGCGGAAAGCTGCTTCGCCACTGGCGGAATCACCACTGCCTTGCAGGCCTATGAAGCATCACAGTGGCATTATGGGCTCCGAGTTGGAGGTGTCTGAATGTGAAGCCGAGAATCCAGAGATCAAGGTGAGTCATTAATACACTTTATCGCATTAATTGCTCAGAGCTCATGAAATAATTCAAAAGTGTGCCAGGTGCGTCGAAAGAGGCGTGCACTGCCATGTGGACCCGAAGGGGCCATGTAGGCGGTGCAAAGTGCACAAGCTAGGGTGCAGCCTGATGCCCTTCAACCCAGCAACAGGCAAAACTGATCGGCACAAGTATACGGAACAACAACTCCTGGAGTTCCGGTCGCAAGTGAGAGAAGGGGCCCCAAAGGGGAAGAAACCGGCGGCATCGCTGGCATTCAAACCCTCAGAGTCTCATCAGGAGCAAGCACCATCTTCAATGCCATCAACTTTACTTCCGCTGAATCTGCCCCCGAGACTCCGACTGCCGCCAAGCACTTCATCTCCTGCTGATGCCACTGCCACAGACACGCGTGAAGATGCCCCTGCGGGGTCCTCTCCTAGCTCACCCGATCATCCCAATGACAATCTGCCTGCTGCCAATGTCCGTAAACGTCGTGCTGCTCCCAAGCTCGCTACCGCCACTGTGACCGCCCACACATCCGCAGTAGCTTCTACTTCACGTCCGCCCCCCTCCCGCGGTAACTCGGACTCGGAACCATCTCATCTTCCTCCATGGCTGCAGCAGGCGGGTTCGCATTTGCAGCCCTCTTGTGGTGACCAATCACAAGCAAGGGATGATGGAGACAGCGCTGCAGCCAACGACCGCAAGCTGAAAGAAAGGTTAGATGCAATTGAGAAACGGCAGCGCGACATAGATCGCCGGTTGAAGAAGGCACAGGCACTCTTATCTCTGTAGTAGCCTAGGGGAGGGTTCTCCGAGTTGCCAAGAGACCAATCGATGTCCTCCGCGCCAATGAACCAATTCCCAGACCTTCTCGACTCGCCCACATACAAGACTCATACAAGTTCTCACAGTACAAGTCCCGCCGTCCGCACTCCCTCGCCGCCGCCGCCGCCACCTCCCCTTCAGCGCTCTTCAAGCCGAATAACACACCCGCCGCCCCGAGCCCGTCCCCGCCAAGCGCGAAGTTTCAAACTGCCAGTGAATGGACCGGGGCCCGGATGCTTGTTTGTACAACACAGACGTCACGGCTATTCGACATCTAACCATACTAACGACGCTTTCAAGTTTTGCATTTGCCTGATCGCCATTTATATGTAACTACCGTACTGGCTGCCGCGCAATACATCGCTTTTCATAGGACGTCGGGGTGCACAGTCAACCTACCGTACGTGATAGAGAAGAAGTGGAGGCATCTAGGCATTGTGCTTCCAGCAGTATGCCAACGGAAATTCTCCCGCCGCCTTGATCAAGTAACGTCTGTTGCACGCTATTCCTCCGCCAGGGCGCCAGCATTTGTGCGTACGCGGACTCTCCCATGCCGGGCCTGGCATGCCATCAAACCAAAACTGGCGCTCTCGCGCTGACTGGGCATCTCTTATTTCTCTTCGGACATCGTATCCGAGTGACCTATTCAGGCGCGCATCGAGTCTGCAAATCTCGGGGTATAACACGCAATCGATTTTGGCTTACGAGGAAACGAGTCCAGCGTGTCAGTGGCGCTGGAAGATATGCGAGGGCCGTACGGCTCCGGGTCTGCGTTGGTAGCCAGAAAGGCGATCTTATAAAACTGGCCATCTATCCAACCTTATAACTTATTAGTAGATGTTGGGTATATATCATTTTTCAAATTTATGGCTACGTTGTTTCCATTTGACGACTATATGTAATCAGACCAAATCACAGTAACGCCAAGAAACAAAGACTCGGAGGGTAGTAAGTAAACACCACGAAACGATAATGGTACAGTATATAGAAAGCGGAGGGCACGTTATCTTTCCCAAAGGGAAACGGCTATAGAGTGACCGGAGAGCTGTCGCGCAGCAACGAACTTCTCAATGCCTTCCTGGACAGGTTCCGATGGTTTGAGTTCCTCCAACAGAATAATCTGCAGGGTGGGCAACACCTCCGTCGTTCTGTTTCCAACAAGCTCTTGCAGTGCAGGGGCGATGCGTGGCACAAATTCCTTGGATAGGTGAAGACTCTTCAAGGCGGTAAATGGGTGTAATAGTTCCAACCAAAGTGAGTTCTCGATGTTGTCTTGCCAATGTGGATGCGAATATGGGTCCGAGTGGATGTAGAGATCTTCCGTTCTGGAAAGAGGAGGCAAGCACGAGGTACAGACCTGCTCAAGAGACGAAACTTGCCAATCCAACTCTCTGCAAGTGATTCTCACCTCGAGTGATCCGTAGCCAAATGTCTGTGAGAAGCTGACCCTAGCCGCGTGATACCCAAAGACAACATGCGCGATTTCGAGTGGCTTTAACGGAGTGCGACTGATGAATTGGATGAAATGTGGTGCGTCGAATATGATGTCATTGAAGAACGTTATATACAATCTATTGAGTTGAGGAGCATCGATGCGGGCCACGAGGTCATCCAAGTATTCACAGACCCCTTTGAACAAAATTATTGTGAGAGCAGGAAGGACAGTGCGTGTCGAGGAGGGCGGAAGTCGGCTTGACTGGTCGGAGTGAGATCGAGGGGATCGGAATCCAATGTCCAGACGCTGGAGGCTGGATAACGTAGAGAGGGCAGTGACCACCGCATCCGGTGAAATATATCCGGAATGAGGAATATTCCAAAGATTAAGATGGACAAGGTTCGTGGCAGACAAAAGTAGTTTCGGTAAACCCGGAAATGGAATGCCACGCAACCGGAGGACTCGGAGACGTGGGGCTGATCGACCCAAGAATGAATCGGGAACGATTGGCACCGGTTCTTCGTCGGATGACAGGCGCAGAAACGTCAGCTCCGGGAATGGCCCCTGCATTGCTGCCAAAAAAATTTCTAATGAGGAACCATTGACCTCACAGAGCCAGATTCTATCCACGCGATCCCGGCGCTCGAGCGCTGCAACGACGTTGTCCATATCTTCTGTTGGGCCGGCCATGTTATCAACGACGAGAGGAAAGGGTGGCCAGATATCCAGCGTGTCCCGCACAGGTGTTTTGGCCGTGCAACGAAGACGCAGTTTGAGGCAACGTGATGATCTAAAAACAACGCTTCGCCATCGCCGACAGACATGCACCAATGACTGCCACGACTCCGCCCCCATTATTGCTACCACCAGTTCATCCATACAGAACTCAAATACTTCCAGTAGGATATCATCAGGGAGCATGTCGATTGATTTCACCTGGCCTACATTGCATCGAGTCGGTCAGCAGTTGTTGCATGATGGTGCACAACAAAAGACGCACGTTGATTTTGCATAATTCGTTTCTTCCACTCTGGCGACGATTCTCGACCTGCTGAGGGCCTAGCAGGGCAAGTAGGAAATGATGGAGGGAGAGCGGTGCTGGAATATGGTAGGGAGACCTGATAATGGGTACGTTTTCAGGTGAGGCTATTTGGAAGTTTGTTGGTTACTTGGTCAATGCAACGGAATTTCTCTCGACATACGGCTGAGAGCTCGTTGATATAGATTGGGCGCTGAGAGTCGGAAGTTGAGGACGTTCAGGTGAGATTGCAGATGGGGAAAGTCTATTACCTCTCTCGGCCTGGGAGGACTCGCAGTCTCGCACCGGATATTTTCGAACCTGATCCGGTCTCGCAACCTCGCGAACCACCCTCACATTGTCTCCACCTACTTGTCCGCCAAACACCGCTTCCTTAGAGACACCACCCTCCAGCACTTCGACATGCAAGGGTGGACGTTCTTCTGGTGCCCGCGTCGAATGGTAGGCTCGCGGATCCGGATCTGGTGAGTCCCCCTCCCCACTCTCGCTCTACTCTGGTGACTGCCCGTTTGTTCAGGGCACATACACGGCTTCCTCCAGCTCGCTGGTGCCCTCGACGTCAACAACGTCGACTGGTCCGACACCGCTCAGTGCGCAAGTATGCGCGACTACAGTAGAAATTGTCATAACGCATAGCGTTCGTTCCAGCCCAAAACCCATGCATTATGAGATTTATGCATTATAGTGGAGATTTTCAGGGGACAATGCCATGTTTGGACAGTTTGGTTCCAAGAAAAACCCATGCAATATGAGATTTATGCATTATCATTCTATGCATTATGACAATTTCTACTGTACTTCTCTCGCTTGATTACTGCTTCCCTTCTCTCTGCCACAAGAGTGGCTCCTGTCGCTTTCACCACCCATGCACCGATCTCGCTCATGTCGATGATGCCGAATCAGGCTCAGGTAAGCACTTCTCTCTGCTCACAAGGACCCGTGGCTCAATCATCACTCCAATGGGTCCTGCTGGGATGGAGGACCAAGGTCGACCCAACCCGTCTTCGATCGCGACGCCGCGATAAAGCACACCAGAAATTGCTCCAGCAAGATCGAAACCGTTTCCGACGGATACCACCACGCTTGGACGACTTCTGCGCCCACATGCCTCAAGACCTCCCTGCCGACAATGCGGTCCGGCGTTTCTGGACTTCTCCGCACAACAGACCCTTCACCTCCAGCTCGGCGACCATCTCGTTGACGCGCGACACTTGCTCCGAGATCACAACAAGGCCGATGACGATGACCCTGCCTTCGAGGCTTCTCTTCTTCGCCCGCTACCAAGTACGCCCGGCCACTCAGGATAATTTGAGTGCCGTGACGGTGTTAAATCTGCTGCAAAAGTGCGTTGTGCACATTTGCAGCGAATTCAACATCGTCACTGGTGCATCCGCCCCGCCACCCCTCCTGTCCTCATCTTGCTCCTTCGTTAATCGCGCTACCCCGTCCTCTAGAAGCTGGCCAGAGGATGTACCGCGCCTGCCGGAAGCATGTCGTCGTTCGCGCCTAGCCTCGCGCCAACCCCATCCCGAACCGCTCCCTTGCCCACTTCGACGCGCGGGCCCTGTCCCAACTACGACTGTACAAGCCGTTCCGCGCCGCCGACGAGCTTTTAACTCTGACGTTGGGCAGGTCTTTGACAAGCACCTCACCCCGGTGGCTTCCCCACCTCCGCTGCGCATAGCGGGAGATAAACCCTGACCCTGACACCGATTCGGTGGAGCCAGACGTTGGCACGATGGACAACGCCACCGCCGACAGTTGCCTGAGTCAGGACGACTACCACAACTCATGACCTCCGGGTGAGCTGTGGGTGACATCACCCCTTTGCTGGGGTCGCGCGGATCGGATTCCATACACTGAGGCCTAACTCCTGGCACGGCGTCGGCTTCGACGCCCTCCACCCTCAAAATGACCGCGCTCACCGGGACACAAGTCGCCGTTGCCAATATCCATCACGCGCCACAATGCAGTTCCGCCGCAGACCATACAGTTTATTCAACGAGACTTGAAGTAGGACACCCTACTGTAGCAGACGTAGAAATGTCAAACAGAAGTAGAAACTCCACGAGTGTAGAGCAATGCGCGTTTGCTCTCAGAGGATGGCACTGCTGCGTTGTCCCCATTCTAAGCGACATGCAATCAGACCGAATCACTGTCATTCCAACAAGTGCAGAGAGAAATAGTAATAGGTAGACGACACGAAACGAAACGAAAATGCGACAATTCAGAAAGCGGAGGACACTTATCAATCATCAACCTCCTACCAGTAGGACAAGCTCCGGTCCTGCATCGGGTCTCTTTTCCAATGGGAAATGGTTATAGTGTGGCCAAAGAGCCGTCGCGCAGTAACGATCCTCCCAATGTCTTCCTGGGCACGCCCAGCTGGCTCGACCTCCTCTAAGAAAATATTCTGCAGGGCGGGCAACACTTCTGTCGTTCTTACCACACCGAGCCCTTGCAGAGCAGCCACGATACGCGGCGCAAACTCCTTGGATAGGTAAAGGTTCTTTACAGTGCTAAATCGGTGTAATAGATCTAGCCACAACGTGTCCTCGATGTTGTCTCGCCAATCTGGTTGCTCCCCATGCAGGGGCTCGTAGATATAGAGGTCCTCCAAGGTGGAAAGGGGAGGAAAATGCGAGGCACAGAGCTGCTCCAGAGACGAAACTTGCCAATCCAACTCTCTGCATGAGATTCCCACCTCGCAGAGATACGAGGAGTTGATGATAGCTTTGCGATGCCCAAAGACAACATGTGCGTTTTCGCTTGCTTTCAAGGTTGGTGTACGAGTGATAAATTGGATAAATCGTGGTGCATCGAATATGACGTCATTGAAGAAGGTTATACACAATTTATTGAGCTGAGGAGCATCGATGAGGGCCACGAGGTCGTCCAAGTATTCACAAACCCCTTTGAACCCAATTTTTGTGAGAGCAGGAAGCCCAGCGAAAAACCCGCTGAATGAGGTCGACTTGAGTCGAATCGAAGTCGCGTAGTTCGAATCAGAGAACGTTGTATCGATAAAGCCAATAATCCAATTGTGTTGATTAGATGGAATCGAATCATTTGATTGCCATCGGGCCAAGCATCGGGCGAATTATTACTTATTGATACGTGCACCTGTCTATCGGTAGTATCGGTAGGCTACCCCTGTATGCACACCGCACGCTTCTGTGTTCGAATTAGTATTATTTTGTAAGTCCTCGCCGAGTCGTTTACCTTGTCACTGTTTTGTTGGGCCGTTGGCGACCCCTCCCCCAGGTATTCACTAGCCACTAGCCTAGTAGCCTCGTAAATGTCCTCCGGGACGTTTTATTGTGACTGCGATCGACTCTGCAAAGGCAAGAGAAAATCGGTATCAAAGACAACTTTCTACAAGCACCGCAAGTTGTTGAACCCAGTCAACAAATTCTCTCCGCGTTTCCAAGACTTCTTGAGCAAGAATCCTGTTGTTCCTACATCATCACCGAGTACCTCTCGGATCTCTCGGACGTCCCATAGGCATGCAACTAGAAATCCAGATGGAATCGCAGACGTTCGTAGTATGAGTGGTCCTCCGCCTCAGGGAGAAGGTCACGGTGCACACGGTTCGGCACACCACTCAATGGATGACACCAACCAGGATGTGGAGAACGTTGTTGGTGTACTGCTACCTCAGTACATCCACAATGCTGATGGTTACTCATTAGGACAATATAACTTTTGTATCGCCTCCCGATCCTTCAGTGGGGCCCATTTTGGACCCTAACGAGACGCGACTACTATCCCAGCAAGGCCCGGACAATCAAGGCCTGGATCTTGGCCCTTGCGCTTCAACCACGCCTGATGTTCCACCGGGCGATGCTGAGGATCTTTGGTATCAGGGGACGATCCATCTCAACAGCCTTAGGTTGACGGCTGAATTCACCAAGGGACTTCAGAATGCCACCTTGGACAATCCTGCACTTGGTCATTCCAGCGAGGCAATCGAGCGCCTTCGTAATCCGCTCCATGCGCCACCTAACCTAGTTCTCGACCAATATACTCGCCTTGCCCTTAATTTATTTCTCAGGAATCCTTCTGAGGCCACTTATGACACGAACCGCACAGCTATTTTGCAATCTTTTCCTGACGCAGACCTTCTTAGCTATTATAAGGCTAGGCGTTTAGTTGCTGATACAACTGGGATCGATTCCATCGTGCACCACATGTGCATCAAGTCATGCCTCGCGTACACTGGCCCCTTCCAGGAACTTGATGCCTGTCCTATGTGCTCTGAACCACGCTACGACCAATTTCAGCTCGAGTCCAGCAATGGGAAAACAAGGATACCCCGTCAAGAATTCCATACGATCCCAATAGGCCCACAACTTCAGGCGCTGTATCGTGATCCCCAAAGCGCAAGGCATGCACACTATTTACGGGACGAAAGATCTCGTGTTCTTGCGGAGGTCCAAGAACAGCGTTGTCTCGAGGAGTACTCCGATGTCCTCCATGGCTCCGATTTGATTGGTGCTTTCCGTGATGGACGCGTTTCAGAGGACGACATAGTCCTTATGTTCTCTATAGACGGCGCTCAATTATATGCAAAGAAAGCCTCAGCGTGCTGGATCTATATCTGGGTATTGCTCAACCTCTCGCCGACTAGACGATACAAAAAGAAGCATGTTTTTATTGGGGGATTTATACCTGGTCCAAACAATCCCAAAAACACGGACTCCTTCCTCTTTCCTGGTCTTTATCATCTTGCTGCTCTCCAGAATGAAGGTCTCAGACTCTGGGATGGTGCATTTCAGCGTGCGATACATTCCAACATCTTTCTCGCGCTCCTCACTGCGACGGGCCTGGTATGATGCATATTACTGGCCTTGTGGGCTACCACGGCAAGCATGGTTGCCGCCTATATTGTGGTCTGTCTGGGCGTCGGGAAAGGCATGGAAAACAGTATTTTCCTGCCCTGCTAAAGCCAGCAGACTACGATGTAGATGGGTGTATGCACGGGGACATCGATATTAGAGCTCTCCCAACAGCCTCATGCGAACACTACAACACAAATCTACGCTATCTTGTCGAGTCTCCCAATGATACCCAGTATCGTGCTCGACGCCTGGAGACAGGCATATCGAAACCCTCCATTTTTTCGGCACTGAATCGCACATCCTCCCTCCAATTACCCAAATCAGCAGGTTCAGACATCATGCACCTTGGTGCGCTTAACCTTACAGACTTGATGATCAGTCTGTGGCGTGGAACAATTGACTGTACCAAGCCCGACGATAAATCAAGCTGGTCTTGGGCAGTGCTCCGAGGCGACGTCTGGCAGGAACATGGCAGGGCGGTCGCGGATACACTACATTTTCTTCCGAGCTCATTTGACCGTCCTCCGCGCAACATTGCAGAAAAACTTACAAGCGGTTATAAGGCTTGGGAGTTTCTCCTTTATCTGTATGGCTTGGGACCTGGACTTCTCTATGGTGTGTTACCGGAAATGTATTACACCAACTATTGCAAGCTCGTCTTTGGAATGCGGCTCATGAATCAGCACAAGATCAGCTGGAAAATATACGCGATGCACATGAGGCATTGTGCTCTTTCGCCCAGGAGTTCGAGATTATTTATTGTCAGCGTTTACCCACTCGCATACATTTTGTGCGCCCATGTGTCCACAGCCTTGTGCATCTACCACGTGAGGTACTACGGCTTGGGCCACCTATCTGTTCATCTCAGTGGACGCTCGAACGTACTATTGGGAACCTGGGGGAAGAGATCAAGCAACACTCGAATCCTTTTGCCAATCTCTCCCAGCGTGGTATCAGGCGGCTCAAACTAACGCACTGATGGCTATGATACCAGAACTTGATGTGGATCGATCAGCAGAATCACATCTCCCTCGGGGTGCCATAGATCTTGGAGATGGGTTTGTTTTTCTTCGTGCTCGCGACGAAAGAGGGCACCCTCTCCGAGAATGTGAGGCAGCAGCATTGCGCACATTCCTAGGGCTGGCTCCAGTGGCTGGCGAAATATTAGTGCGGCAATGGGCAAAACTCCGGATCCCTACTGGCCAAATCTGTTATAGTGCATGGAAGGAGAAAGAAAAGCCACTTGAGAAACGTCGGACAGCGCGCAATATCAAGGTATGTTTGCTTTATGTTCATTCTTTATAAGTTCAGTCGATTGCTCACCACTTAGCCATTAGATACTTCTAGATGGCGAACTATACATTGCTGAAGTATACTTCTTTGTCCTGTTGTCTCAAGAATACCAAGATCTTGCTGTAGCTCTTGTGTCCATCTATTCAAAGCCGGATCCGACTCTTCTTCACCTCTCGGTCAACACGCTTTGGTCCTGTGAATATCTAGGTGATTCCGAGTCTGCACTTAGGTTCATCGACGTCAAGACCATACAATCGGTTGTTGCGATGATACCACATCACCCGACCATAGGGGGGCGGTCGCTACCCAATCGTTTCTTCCTTGTGGAGAAACCAGGGCTGGACGTTGCTTTGATGGGTGGGATTGAAGATGACATACCAGGAGAGGACAACGGAAGCACACAAATATGATTGTATTGTCAGCTAGATCACTGGCTCGAGTTGTGTGCTAGCATTCAATAAAACTGCACGCAACTTGTGATGCAAGCGGTGAGATTGCTGTGCCTAATGTTTGTGGTGGTCTATTTGTGTTGACCTGCCGGCAGCCGACTTATCTGTGCTCACAATGTCTCGTATTCGGTATACCCCCCTACGTCCACGCAACATTATAGGAATGCGACATGGTGTCACCGTTCGTCCTCACCTCATCTGAGTCATATTGTCCTGGAACACGATGTGGTGTCATGTCCCTTCACGTAGCATCGCGTGCGTTAACGCACACTTCATTCTGGGACGTGGCTGCCGACATTGTCCCGAGCTGGTCAACACAGATCTCACGCATCTGTCACAAGATCCTCCCACTAGTAACCATTGAGGATAGTCTGGCCTCCAAGCTCAGCGCTGGCATCACTGTCGCTGCCAGTCGCTCTGGCGTATTCATTCGTGACGGCTGGCAGTCTATCGTAACCCTGATAAGTTCCTGGGCTGCATATTACTTCCGCTCAGGCCCTTGTCAAACCGGAATGTCATTAACAGTGACCCAGTCAAAACTCTGGATGCTCCCTTCCCTAGCCGGTCATGCTTTTGGTACGTCGACCACATTAGTTTAGGCCTGCAAGCTTGTACATTACTTTCTCTGCATCAACGCCTTAATGTCATCACTTGGCATATTATTGCATATCAGCAACACCTGTGTCGTATGAATACGAGAGCGCTGTGTGAGTAAGGTTTGTCAAATAATGCGTATGGGGTCAAGCACGTGATACATGCACTTGGTGGGGTCGGTCCAATTTTTTCACGACAGGTTCTCCTCACCGCATATACTTGCCAGGAAAATGTCCCACACTCCGCATTCTATGCTCTCACGAGTCTCACGTACTGGAGGCTTTGACACAAACTTGTCAACGCAGCCTGATGTCTCTCAAGTGTCATTTTCCCTACTTCCTTCCTCACTGGACGATTATTCTATGGGTGGCACGTCTGTCCCAACTCAGTTCCTGGAGGCTGCATTACTGTCACCTACACAAGACTCTCTAGGCGCGTCGTCCTCTCCGGAATCCACAATAAACTTCAATCGAGGAACTCTGGGCGCATACAATCACGACTCCCATTTTGTAACTGCGTATCAGCAGTGCAAAATCGCTAACTCAGGCAACCGACGCACTTCAGAGATGTGAAGCGCAACGAAAACAGTTATTTCTAGATCATGAGCGTCTCAAGTACGTGCTAAAGATGTTGTCACTGTGTTGCTCCCTTAATATTTGGCGCGTCGTTCTTTCTATTCAGGTCAACTCACGAGGACCTTGTCACAACACACAAGATACTCGTACACAAACTTCTGAATAGGTCAGCCGAGGACATGGGGGAACTCCGGCAGAGTCTACATGCAGATGGGCCGCTGCCGCTCTTGGCCCTCTCTCGGTCGGCCTGCTCTAGGTCTGACTCTACCAAGTTTATCACGCAGGACCCCCCTCCCACAACTTCCGAAGTCTGACTATCCCTACATCCGATTCTGGACCAAGGAGAGTGGTCCAAGCACAAGAACAATACTGACAACTCTTCTGACATCGGAAAGAAAAGGGTATACGAGGAGGCACCAGAGCATCTCAAGGCGAGAATGTGATGCTCCTCTTTGTAGAGGACATAACTGGCACACCAGTTGATGGGTTACTCGCGTGCAAGATCAGGGACCATGCCAGGTCCATCTGGGTGAGCTTATATTCGCGAGGGATGGCCCCACAGACTTGGGGAAGTGCACCCATAGAAAGCAAGGACGAATACTACTATGAGATGGAGTACAAGTATCCCTGTCTGCGCTACTGTGAAGACCACTGGAAGGCCCATCACGTTGGACAAACAGCATATTCACAGTGGTACCGGACATACGACAAGAACATGAAAGCGGCCGCCAAAAGGGAGGCGAAAAAGAGGAAATCGAAGACGCTGACGATATGGACACTACCCATCCAGGGATTGAGCCTGGCGATGACTTGGACGACACAGGCAATTCAATGTGCTCGCACACAAGTGAGGATCCTCAACATTCCTATCAAAATTCGGCAGTGACCTCCGCACACGACGAACTTTCTATAAAGATCCTCTGTACGTTCTCAATTCCCTATTGTTCTGATGCTAACTTGGCATTTATGCAGCGCTGATGTCTTTGACGGGAACCAGCAAAATCTGACACGAATCCGACGATTCATAGTATTTGATCGCGCCCCAGATGTCAATACAATCAAGAACACGATTGGCCAATCGTCTCGTCCCAATGCCAGTGTCTGTGTGGACAGGGCTGAGCCGACACTTCCAACAGCACCCGGGCCCCCACCTACTGCGTCCGAAGTCTCAACACTTCCAGGACCCCCACCTGTTTTGTCAGAAGTTTCAACACTTCAGGCTCCAGGACCCCCGCATGTTTCGTCCGAAGTTTCAATGCCTCAGGCTCCGGGGAGTCCGGGACCCCCACCTGCTTCGTCCGACATTTCACTGGCTCCAGGACCCCCACCTGCTTCATCTGAAGTTTCAACGCTTCCAGCACCCCCACCTGATCCTGATGTGTCTGAATGTTCAACGCTTCCATCACCCCCGCCCGATAGATCCGAAGTTCAGACACCCGTCACACTCCCAGCTGCACTGCCCAGCGCTGGCATGTTGCATGATCAGACTATCCTATTTGCATCACCCGTGACTGCAGAATCCGAGTCTGTTGTCCCGACACTCACAACAGTTACCTGGCCCGGAAAGGGGGAAAAAAAGAAAGCGGCGAAGATGCAGCCCAAAGGTATATGCACAGCAAAGTAAGCCTTCTATTGTGTTCTAGTACACTACTAACGCTCTGGGTATTTGGACAGAGACCTATGTGCAGTGGAATGGTGCGCGTCTAACCCCGAGGGAACCACTGCAGAATTCAACAAATTCTGGCTCAGATTAGAGCCAGACACTAAAGCAGTACGTTTTTATCCTCATCGAAGCAGGTATCTATTCTCACAGATACATATCTAGGCCTACAGAAAACGAGAACAGAGTGAGCGTGGTGCACTTACACAGGGTCCGAGTCGGAACACCCGGAAGCAAGCTAAGTAGTAACAGTAATAGTTATTGTAAATCGTAAACGTGTCTAGTACGTGTAATTGATGTGATTCTTTGTGATTCTTTCCGATGGGATTCGATACCATTCAGTCTGATTCTTTTGCGTGGGATTCGATACCATTCGATATGATTCTTTTGAATGAGATTTGATACCATTCGAAGGATCGAATCCATAAGATATCCAGTAAAAATCGAATGCGTGCAATTAATCGTTGTGGTTCTGTCAGATTAGGAGCGATTCGAAAAAATCGAAGGGAGTCCGCTTTTTATATTCATATTGAATCACTACAATCTAATCGACATAGTTCTTAGTGTATCGCACTCATTCGCGTCGTTTCTGGCTGGGCAGGAAGGACAGTGGCGTGTCGAGGGAGGCGGAAGTCGGCTTGCCTGGTCGGGGTGAGATCGAGGGGATCGGAATCTAAGCTCTAGTATTGGAGGCTTGTCAACGAAGAGAGGGCATCGGGTGAAATATATCCGGAATGAGGAATATTCCAAAGTTGGAGGACGACAAGGTTCGTGGCAGACAAAAGTAGTTCGGTAAACCCGGAAATGGAATGCGCAGACAACTGGAGGTGTGAGACGTGGGCTGATCGACCCAAGAATGAATCGGGAACGATTGGCACGGTTCTTCATTGGACCACAGCAGATTCGTCAGCTCCGGGAATGGCTCCTGCATTGCTGCCAAAACTTTTTCTAATGAGGAACCATTGACCTCAGAGACGATTTTATCCACGCGATCCCGGCGCTCGAGCGCTGCAACGACGTTGTCCATATATTCTGTTGGGCGGCGTGTCGGTCAATGATGAGAGGAAAGGGTGGCCAGACATCCAATGTGTCCCGCACGGGTGTTATGGCTGTGCAACAAAGTCGCAGATGGAGGCGACGTGGTGACCTAAAAACAACGCTTCGCCATCGCCGACAGACATGCACCAGTGACTGCCACCAATCCATCTCCGTTTTCGAAAGTTGGTATTCATCCACACAGAAATCAAATACTGCTAGTAGGATATCATCAGGGAGGATGTCGATCGATATCCCCTGGCCTACATCGCATCAAGTCGGTCAGCAGTCGTTGCAGGATGGTGCACAACAAAAGACGCACGTCGACTTGCATGGTTCGTTTCTTCCCACTCTGGCGACGATTCTTTTCTATCGACGAGCCTTCCGAATGGGATCGAGAAACTGGATGGAGCGCGGTGCGGGAGTATGGTAGGAAGATCTGATGGGCACGCTTTCAAGCGAAGCTATTTGATTTTGTTGGTTACTTGATCAGTGTAGCGGGTAGAACTTTGCTTGACATACGCTTGAGAGCTCGTCGATATAGATTGGCGTTGAGACTCGGATGTTGAGGACGTTGAGGGTGAAGCCGGTGAAGAGGTAAGGATTGCAGATTGCAGACGCGGAAGGTCAACCGGTCAACATCCTCTGGTCTCCCAGTCTGATCCGGTCTCGCAACCCCGCGAACAACCCTCCACTTTGGTCTCCACGTTCTTGTCCGCCAAACACCGCTTCCTTAGAGACACCACCCTCGAGCACCTCGACCTCGCTGGACATGCAAAGGTGGACGACTTCTGGCTTCAAATGGTAGGCTCCCTCCTCACTCTCGCTCCGCTCTGATGATTACCCGTTTGTACAGGGCACATACACGCATTCCTCTGGCTCGCTGGCGCCCTCGACGTCGATAACATCGACTAGTCCGACCCCCCTCGGCACGCAAGCGTGCGTTGCGCTTGATTACTGCATCCCTTCTCTCTGCACCCTTCTTTCCGTGGCTCCTGCAGCTTTCACTACCCATGCACTCCCGACAATCTCGCCTACATCAATTACGCCGAATCAGGCTCACGCAAGCGCTTCTCTCCCGCTCGCAAGGACCCGTGATTCAATATTCAATATTCAATCATCACGGTCCTGCTTGGATGGAGGGCCAAGGTCGACCTGCAACCCGTCCTCGATCGCGACGCTGTGATAAAGTACATCAGCAAATATGCCAGCGAGCCCGAAACCATTTCCGGCAGATACACCACACCTTGAACGATGCGCCTGCATGCCTCAAGTCCTCCCCGCCGAAAACCGCGGTCCGGCGCTTCTTCACCAGCACCAGGATGGCCGCACGTCCACCCCGCCCCGCCCTCCCACCTCCTCTTACACCTTCGTCGCTCTAGAAGCGCCCAGATTGTGTACCGCACCCCCGGAAGCACGTCGTCTTTTGCACCTGGCCTCGCGCCAACGCCATCCCGAACCTGCTCCCTCGCCCACTTCGACGCACGGGCCATGTCCCAACTACGACTGCACAAGTCATTCTGCTCAGTCGAGGAACTTTCCACCCCTGATGTCGGGCAGGTCTCAGACAAGCACGTCACTGCCGGTGGCTTCCCCCACATCCGCTGCGCACAACAGGACATGGACGCCGATTCCGACACCGATTTAGACCCGGCCTTTTTGGCACGATGGACAACGCCACCATCGACAGTCACCTGAGGCAGGACGACTACAGTGCCAACAGCTCATGAGCGCTTGAGCTCCGGGTGCGCTGGGGGTGACTAGGGTGTGTCACGCCATATGTGCGGAGTAGTCCCACTGCGCCATGGCTAGCGGTGCCAACTTCCAGATGTCTGAATTCTGGGCTGAACCGGCCGATAGCGACCGAGTCGCTCTCGCTAAGAAATTCAAATAAGCAGCCCTAGCGAACACGACCATTGGACTACGACGGACTGGGAATTAGGAGCACGAATATGAGCCTCTCTCCGGGCGATTGTGAAACAGTGAAACACCCTGGCTAGAAGCACGAAATGTGAGCAGTGACAACTTTCCGTTGCTCAGGTCGGGTCGACTGGTGTTGATCTATGCGTAGTAACAAGTGCGTTAGCATTCGCCATGCCAGTGCCTCGCCGGCATCGCGGCTGCAGAGGACCAACGCGCGCATACCTGGTTCTAATAGTCGTAGAGTCATCTTACATATAAAATGGTCACGAACTTTTCCAATATATCAGAAGTACGGAATAGCTACATATCAGCAGTCAAAGTGCACGCCAGGAGCGGTTCCGAGTCGTGAACCTACAGTTTATTCAACTTGAAGTAGGATACCTCAGTAAAATATCAATCAGACAAAATCGTTGTGATTCCAAGAAAACCCGAGTGCAAAGGGAAATAGTAAGACACGAAACGAAAATAAGATAGAATTTACCAGTAGAAAAGCAGGCCGAGGGCACTTATCAATCATCGACCTCCTAGGACAAATACCTCCCCCGCCATAGGCCCCTCTCCCAGTGGGAAACGGTTATAGTGTGACCAGAGAGCCGTCGCGCAGCAACGATATTCCCAATGTCTTCCTGGACACGCCCACCTGGCTCGACTTCCTCTAAGAAAATATTCTGCAGCGTGGGCAGCACTTCTGTCGTTCTGCCCCCAACAAGCTCTTGCAGAGCAGCCACGATACGCGGCGCAAACTCCTTGCATAGGTAAAGGTTCTTTACAGTGGCAAATCGGTGTAATAGATCTAGCCACAGCGTGTTCTCGATGTTGTCTCGCCAATCTGGTTGCATCTCATAACGGCGCCGGTAGATGTAGAGGTCCTCCAGCGTGGAAAGGGAAGGTAAGTGCGAGGCACAGAGCTGCTCCAGAGACGAAACTTGCCAATCCAACTCTCTGCATGAGATCTCCACCTCGCAGTGAGATGTCTGTGATGAGTTGATGATAGCATTGGAATGCCCAAAGACAACATGTGCGTTTTCGAGTGGTTTCAACGTTGGTGTACGACTGATAAATTGGATGGATTGTGGTGCGTCGAATACGATGTCATTGAAGAACGTTATATGCAAGTCATGGAGTCGAGGTGCATCGATGCGGGCCACGAGGTCGTCCAAGTATTCACAGACCCCTTTGAACCAAAATTCTGTGAGAGCATGAAGGACAGTGCGTGTCGGGGAGGCGGAAGTCGGCTTGCCTGGTCAGGGTGAGATCGAGGGGATCGGAATCCAAGGTCTAGAAACTGGAGGCTGGTCAACGTAGAGAGGGCGGTGACCACCGCATCGGGTGAAATGTATCCGGAATGAGGAATATTCCAAAGTTGGAGGTTGACAAGGTTCGTGGCAGACAAAGGTAGTTTGGTAAACCCGGAAACGGAATGCCATCCAACACGAGGAATCTGAGACGTGGGGCTGATCGACCCAAGAATGAATCGGGAACGACTGGCACAGGTTCTCTCTTTGATGACAGCCACAGGAACGTCAGCTCCGGGAATGGCTCCTGCATTGCAGCCAAAACTTTTTCTAACGAGGAACCATTGACCTCACGGAGACAGATTTTATCCACGCGATCCCGGCGCTCGAGCGCTGCAACGACGTTGTCCATATCTTCTGTTGTGCCGGCGATGTCGTAAACGACGAGAGGAAAGGATGGCCAGATATCCAGCGTGTCCCGCACAGGTGTTCTGGTCGTGCAATAAAGTCGCAGTTTGAGGCGACGTGGTGATCTAAAAAGAACGCTTCGCCATCGCCGACAGACATGCACCAGTGACTGCCACCATTTTGCCCCCAATGTTTGTATTAGATTTTCATCCATAAGGAACTCGAATACTTCTAGTAGAATATCATCAGGGAGAATGTCGATTGATTTCACCTGGCCTACATCGCATCGAGTCGGTCAGTAGTTGTTGCAGGATGGTGCACAACAAAAGACGCACGTCGACTTTGCATGGTTCGTTTCTTCCCAGTCTGTCGATGATTAATGATTATTTGCTATCAACAAGCCTTCCGAAGGGGATCGACGACCCAAGGCGAGTAGAAAACGATCAAGGGCGGTGCTGGAGTATGGTAGGGAGACCTGATTACGGGCACGCTTCCAAGCGAGGCTATTGGGAGTTTGTTAGTTATTTGATCAATGGAATGGATGGACTTCACTTGACGTACGGCTGAGCGCTGAGATCTCACCGACGGGGATTGGGCGTTGGGGGGTGAAGCAGATTGCAATTTACAGCCTCACTCGGGCCAGACTGTAGTCACGTCGAGTCAGTTGACAAAGCGTGGCACTCCGAGGCTCTTCGTTCCGCGGCTCTACGTTCAAAAGACGCTCACCGCAATCACACAACCATCAGAGATTACTCCCCTTTCATTTCAGACAATCAAGACAGGCCTCACCGCGCCACCCGATTATCGATTATCCTCCGTCTGGATCCATCAATGATCCACACCTGGCGGCCCGGCGGTGACCACATCGGGTGAAAAGTATCCGGAATGAGGAATATCCGAAAGGTGAAGATAGAAAAGGTGGGAGACAAAAGAAGCTTCGGTAACCCCGGAAATGGAATGCTCCAGACAACGCGACGAAGACTCGGCGTGGAGCAGATCGACCCAAAATGAATCGGGAACGACTGGCAGCGTTTCATCGAATTTCATCACGCGACAAATCTCGCAGATCCGTCAGTTCCGGGAATGGCTCGAGCATTGCTGCCAAAACAGTTTCCAATGCCGAACTATTAGCCCGCGAGAAATAGATTTTATCCACGCGATCCCTGTGCTCGAGTACCGCAATGTTGTCGCCCACACCTTCGCTTAGGCTGGTGTGAATGACGAGGGGCAAGGGCGGCCAGACATCCAGTGTGTCCCTCACAGGTGTGTTTTGCAAACAGCCGGAGATTGAGACGACGTGGTGATCCAAAACCGATAGTTCGCCATCGCCGACAGACGTGTACCAGTGACTGTCACTCCTCTATCTCTTCTTTTGTATCTTGATATTCAAACGCACAGAAATCAATATTGCTAGTAGGACATCATCAGAGAGCGTGTCGGTTGATATCACCTGGCCTACATCGCGTCGATTCAGTCAGCAGTTGTTGCAAGACGTTGCCCAACAAAAACGCACGTCGATTTTGCTCGGTTCGAGTCTTCCAAGTCCGGCCACAATTCTTTGCTGTCAACCAAGCCGTTAACGAACATTCAGGACGGGAATCTATTTGGATCGATGTCCCAGGGCGAGTACGAAATGATGGAGGGCAGCTGGAGCATCGAAGGGTGACCTGACTGAGAGCTTGTCAATATAGATTGGGCGTTGAGATCTTTGAGATTCGGATGTTGGGGACGTTGAGGGTGAAGCCGGTGAAGTAGCAGATGCGGAAAGTCTGTTGCCTCTGCAGGACTTGCACGTGCTCATGCCAACTCGAACAACCCCTCACATCGTCTTTGCATCGTCTCCACCTACTTTTCCGCCGAACACCGCTTCCTTAGAAACCGCCCTTCAGCGCTTCAGCGCTTCAGCACTTCGATCGCTCGACATGCAAGGGTGGACGACATCTGGTACCCGCGTCGAATGGTAGGCTCACGGATCCGGTGTCCCCTCCTCACTCTCGCTCCACTCTGATGATTGCCCATTTGTTCAGGGCACATAAACGGCTTCCTCCGGCTCGCTGGCGCCCTCGACGTCAACAACGTCGACTGGTCCGACCCCGCTCAGTGCGCAAACATGCGCGACCACTTCTCTCGCTTGATGCTTCCCTTCTCTCTGCCACAAGCGTGGCTCCTGCCGTATTCACTACCCATACACCGATCTCGCTTATGTCGACGATGCCGAATCAGGCTCAGGTAAGCACCTCTCTCCGCTCGCAAGACCTGTGGCTCAATCATCACTCCAACGGGTCCTGCTGGGATGGAGGGCCAAGGTCGACCTGCAACCCGTCCTCGATTGCGACGCCGCGATAAAGTACACCAGAAAATACGCCAGCAAGCCCGAAACCGTTTCCGATGGATGCCACCACGCCTTGGACGACTTTGTGCACGCATGCCCCAAGACCTCCCCGCCGAAAACGCGGTCTGGCGCTTCTTCGCCAAGATGGCCGCAGACCGGGACATCCTCACACAAGAGGCCTTTTCTTCCTGCTCGGCAACCATCTCGTCGACGCATGCCGCTTGCTCAGAGATCACAACGAGGCGATGACGATGACCCTGCCTTTGAGGCATCCTTCACTCCCGGCCACTCAGGGGAATTTGATGGTCGTGACGGTGTTAAATCTGCTGCAAAAGTGCGTTGTGCACTTTTGCAGCCAATTTAACATCGTCACTAGTGCATCCGCCCCGCCCCTCCCTTCTTCCTCTTGCGCCTTCGCTGATCGTGCTCCTCCCTCCTCTAGAAACTGGCCAAATGGTGTACCGTGCCCGCTGGAAGCACCTCGTAGTTTGTGCTTGGCCTCGCGCCAACGCTATCCCAGACCGCTCCTTCGCCCACTTCGACACGTGGGCCCTGTGCCAACTACGACGGCACAAGCCGTTCCGCGCAGTCAAAGAGCTGTACCCCTGATGTCAGGCAGGTCTTCAACAAACGCCTTACCGCCAGTGGCTTCCCCCACCTCTACTGCGCACAACGGGACATGGACGCCGACCCTGATACCGATCCGGAACCGGAATTTGGCACGATAGACAACGCCACTGTCGACACCCACCTGAGGCAGGACAACTAAAGTACCAGCAGCTCATGAGCTCCGGGCGTGCTGGGGGTGATGTCGCCCCTTGCTGGGGTCGCGCGAGTTGATGTCATCTGCATGTGGCCCAACTCCCGGCACGGCGTCGACTTCGACGCCCTTTTTCGATGGCTGCCTGCAACAAAGGCGTCCTCCGCCATCCTGCCACCCACCCTCTCACGTTCCTTGTTGGCAATGCAACGAAACGAAAGCTGTTCGACATCATCCACGCCCACGTGTTCGGACCCTCTCAAGACGTCCAACTGTTCATCGTCGTCATCGGTACGGCCGGGACTGGCAAGTCCTACCTCATCAACATGATCTGGCAGCTGTTCACGGACCACGCTGCAGCCTCCGCCCTCAAAGTGACCATGCCCACCGGGATACAAGTCGCTGCCGCCAACATCCACCACGGGCCACGATGCGGTTCTGTCACAGACATACAGTCCATTCAACGAGACTCGAAGTAGGACACCTAACTGTAGTAGACACACTAGTGTAGAGAAATGCGTGTTTGCTTTTAGAGAATGGCACTGCTGCGTTGCCTCAATTTTACGCGACATACAACCAGACCAAATCACTGTGATCCCAACGAGTGCAAAGGGAAATAGTGGGTAGATGACACAAAACAATTCAAATGTAAATGTGACAGAATTCAGAAAGCGGAGGGCATTTATCGATCATCAACGTCCTAGTAGTAGCCAGATCCACTCCCGTATCGGGTCTCTTTCCCAGTGGGAAACGGTTATAGTGTGACCCGAGAGCTGTCGCGCAGCAACAAACCTCCCAATGTCCTCCTGGACACGCCCACCTGGCTCGACCTCCTCCAAGAAAATATTCTCCAGGGTGGGCAACACTTCTGTCGTTCTGCCCCCATCGAGATCTTGCAGCGCAGGCATAATATGTCGCATAAATTCCTTGGATAAGTAGAGATTCTTCACAGTGGTGAATGGGTGTAATAGTTCGGGCCAAAGCAAGTTCTCGATGTTATCTTTCCAATGTGCTTGCAAATATGGGTCCTGGTAGATGTAGAGGTCCTCCGTGGTCGAAAGCGGAGGCAAGCACGAGGTACAGACCTGCTCGAGTGACGAAAGTTGCCAATCCAACTCGCTGCATAGGACTACCACCTTGTAGCGAGATGTCTGGGATGAGGAGTTGACGATACCTCTGTCATGCCCAATGGCAACATGTGTTTTGTCGACTACACTCAACGTTGGTGTACGACTGATGAATTGGATAAGTTGTGGTGCGTCGAATACAATATCATTGAAGAAAGCTAGTTCCAGGTTGATAAGTTGAGGGGCATCGATGCCTGCCACGAGGTCGTCCAAGTACTCGTGGACGCCTTTGAAGAAAAATCGTGTGAGAGCGGGGAGGACAGTGCGCGTCAGGGGGTGCAGATGTCGGTTAGCCTGGTCGAGGTAAGATCGAGGGGATAGGAAATGAAGCGAAAGTGAGCCGAGGCTGATCAACGTGGAGAGGGCAGTGACCAACGTATCCGGTGAAATATATCCGGAATGAGGAATATTCGAAAGATCAAGAACGACAAGGTTCGTGGTAGACAAGAGTAGTTTCGGTAAACCCGGAAATGGAATGCCATTCAACACGAGGTATCGGAGACTTTGGGCAGATCCACCCAGTGGGGCAGATCCACCCAATAATGAATCGGGAACGACTGGGACCAATTTGTCATACGACTCGAGCTGGAGGAATGTCAGCTCCGGGAATGGCTCTTGCATTGCTGGCAAAACTTTTTCGACCTGATAGAGATGGATTTCATCCACGCGATCCCGACGCTCGAGTGCTGCAACGACATTGTTCACATCTTCTGTCAGGCGAGTGCTGCCCAAAATGATGAGAGGAAAGGGTGGCCAGACATCCAGCGTGTCCCGCACAGGTGTTCTGTTTGTACAACAAAGTCGCAGATGGAGGCGACGTGGTGATCCAAAAACAAGGCTTCGCCATCGCCGACAGACATGCACCAGTGACTGCCACCACTCCCTCTCCATTTTCGAAAGTTGTTCTTCATCCGCACAGAAATCAAATACTGCTAGTAGGATATCATCAGGGAGGATGTCGATCGATATCCCCTGGCCTACATCGCATCAAGTCGGTCAGCAGTCGTTGCGGGGTGGTGAACAAAAGACGCACGTTGACTTTGCATGTTCGTTTCTTCCCAGTCTGGCGACGATTCTTTGTTATCAATAAGCCTTCCGAAGGGGATCGACGACACTGGGCGAGTAGAAAATGGAGGGAGCGCGCGCGGGAGTATGGTAGGGAGACCTGATGATTTCGACTTCCGAGCAGGGCTATTTAAGATTAGTTAGCGGGTGAACTTTGCTTGATATACGGCTCGTCGATATAGTTTGGGCGATGAGATCGTTGAGATTCGGATGTTGGGTACGTTGAGAGAGAGTGATCGCATGCGGAAAGTCTATTGCCTCTTTTGGACTTGCCAAACACCCTCCAACAACTCGACCTCGCTGGACGACTTACTGACGACTTCTGGTACCCGCATCGAATGGTAGGCATGCAGATCCGATGTGTCTCCCTCCCCACTCTCGCTCGGGCCACATACACGCATTCCTCTGGCTCGCTGGCGCCCTCGACACCGACAACATCTAGTGGCACGACCCCGCTCAGTGCGCAAGCGAGCGCGACTATTTCTCGCGCTTGATCACTCCATCCCTTCTCTCTACCACAAGCGTGGCTCCTACCGCTTTCACTACCTATGCACTCCCGATTATCTTGCTTATGTTGGTGATGCCGAATCAGGCTCAGGTAAGCACTTTTCTTGCGCTCGCAAGGACCCGTGGCTCAATCACGAATTCAAACCGGTCCTGCTTGGATGGAGGACCAAGGTCGACCTGCAGCCCGTCCTCGATCACGACGCCGCGATAAAGTACGCCAGAAAATATGCCAGCAAGCCCGAAACCATTTCCGATGGATATCACCACGCCTTGGACGACTCTTGTGCCCGCATGCCTCAAGACTTCCCCGCCGAAAACGCAGTCCGGCGCTTCTTCGCTAGGATGGCCGCAGACAGGGACATCCCCACACAAGAGGCCGTTCATCGATGTTCATCTCTTGCTCAGCGACCGTCTCATCGATGCACAACACCTGCCCAGAGATCACAACAAGACTGACCACGATGACCCTGTATTCGAGGCATCCTTCTCCACGCCCCACACATTCGGACCCTCTCAAGACGTCCAACTCGTTCTCGTCGGTACGGCTGGGACTGGCAAAGTCCTACCTCATCAACGCAATCCGGCAGCTGTTCACGGACCGTGCCGCAACCTCCACCCTCGAAGTTACCGCCCTCACCAGGATCCCCCGCCAACATTCACCATGGGCCATAATGCGGTTCCGTCCCGGCCACTCAGGGGAATTTGAGTGCCGTGACGGTGTTAAATCTGCTGTATAAGTGCGTTGTGCACTTTTGCAGCCAATTCAACATCGTCACTGGTGCATCCGCCCCGCCCCGCTACCCCTCCCGTCCTCCTCTTGCGCCTTCGCTAATCGCGCTCCTCCCTCTTTTAGAAGCCGGCCAGGCTGTGCCTCGCCCACTGGAAGTACGTCGCCGTTTGCGCCTGGCCTCGCGCCAACGCCATCCCGGACTCCCTCGCCCACTTCGACGTCCAGGCCCTGTCCCAACTACGACTGCACAAGTCGTTCCGCGTGATCAAAGAGCTTTCCACCCCTGACGTTGGGCAGGTCTTCAACAAGCACATCACCGCCATTGGCTTCCCACACCTCCGCCATGCATAACAGGACATGGATGCCGATTCTGGCACCGATTCGGAGCCGGACTTCGGCATGATGGACAACGCCACCGTCGACAGTCGTGAGGCAAGATGACTACCAACAGCCCACGGGCTCCGGGCGCATTGGGGGTGACATTGCCCCTTTGATGGGGTCACGCGAGTTTGATGTTGTCTACGTGTGGCCCAACTCCCGATACGGCGTCGACTTCGATGCTCTCCTTCGATGCCCGCCTGCAACAAATGCGTCCACCGTCATTCTGCCACGTCTTCCATGTCCCTTGTCGGTAATGCAATGAATGGTATTCGACATCATCCACACCCACACGTTCAAACCCAGAGCTCAAGACATCCAACCTCATCAACACGATCCGGCAGCTGTTCAAACGTTCACGGACCACGCTGCAGCCTCCACCCTCAAAATGACCATGCCCACCGGGACACAAGTCGCCGTTGCCAACATCCATCACGCGCCACTGCAGTTCCGCCGCAGACCATACAGTTTATTCAACGAGACTTGAAGTAGGACACCTTACCGTAGTAGACGTAAAAATGTCAAACAGAAGTAGAAACTCCACTAGCGTAGAGCAATGCGCGTTTGCTTTCAGAGGATGGCACTGCTGTGTTGTCCCCATTCTACGCGACATGCAATCAGACGAAATCACTGTCATTCCGACAAGTGCAGAGGGAAATAGTAATAGGTAGACGACACGGAACGAAAATGCGACAATTCAGAAAGCAGGGCACTTATCAATCATCAACCTCCTACCAGTAGAACAAGTTCCGCTCCTGCGTCAGGTCTCTTTCCCAATGGGAAACGGTTATAGTGTGACCGGAGAGCTGTCGCGCAGCAACGATCTTCCCAATGTCTTCCTGGACACGCCCAGCTGACTCGACCTCCTCTAAGAAAATATTCTGCAGGGTGGGCAACACTTCTGTCGTTCTTCCCCCAGAGAGCTCTTGCAGAGCAGTCACGATACGCGGCGCAAACTCCTTGGATATGTAAAGGTTCTTTACAGTGGCAAATCGGTGTAATAGATCTAGCCACAGCGTGTTCTCGATGTTGTCTCGCCAATGTGGTTGCATCCCATAACTGCGCTGGTAGATGTAGAGGTCCTCCAGCGTGGAAAGGGAAGGTAAGTGCGAGGCACAGAGCTGCTCCAGAGACGAAACTTGCCAATCCAACTCTCTGCATGAGATCCCCACCTCGCAGTGAGATATCTGTGATGAGGAGTTGATGAAAGCATTGGAATGCCCAAAGACAACATGTGCGTTTTCGAGTGGTTTCAACGTTGGTGTACGACGGATAAATTGGATGGATTGTGGTGAGTCGAATACGATGTCATTGAAGAACGTTATATGCAAGTCATGGAGTCGAGGTGCATCGATGCGGGCCACGAGGTCGTCCAAGTATTCACAGACCCCTTTGAACCAAATTTCTGTGAGAGCAGGAAGGACAGTGCGTGTCGGGGGAGGCGGAAGTCGGCTTGCCTGGTCAGGGTGAGATCGAGGGGATCGGAATCCAAGGTCTAGAAACTGGAGGCTGGTCAACGTAGAGAGGGCGGTGACCACCGCATCGGGTGAAATGTATCCGGAATGAGGAATATTCCAAAGTTGGAGGTTGACAAGGTTCGTGGCAGACAAAGGTAGTTTTGGTAAACCCGGAAACGGAATGCCATCCAACACGAGGAATCTGAGACGTGGGGCTGATCGACCCAAGAATGAATCGGGAACGACTGGCACCGGTTCTCTCTTTGATGACAGCCACAGGAACGTCAGCTCCGGGAATGGCTCCTGCATTGCAGCCAAAACTTTTTCTAACGAGGAACCATTGACCTCACGGAGACAGATTTTATCCACGCGATCCCGGTACTCGAGCGCTGCAACGACGTTGTCCATATCTTCTGTTGGGTCGATGCCGTGAACAATGAGAGGAAAGGGTGGCCAGATATCCAGCGTGTCCCGCACAGGTGTTCTGGTCGTGCAATAGAGTCGCAGTTTGAGGCGACGTGGTGATCTAAAAATAACGCTTCGCCATCGCCGACAGACATGCACCAGTGACGGCCACCATTTTGCCCCCACCAGTGACTGCCACCATTTTTCCCCCAATGTTTGTATTAGATTTTCATCCATAAGGAACTCGAATACTTCTAGTAGAATATCATCAGGGAGAATGTCGATTGATTTCACCTGGCCTACATCGCATCGAGTCAGTCAGTAGTTGTTGCAGGATGGTGCACAACAAAAGACGCACGTCGACTTTGCATGGTTCGTTTCTTCCCAGTCTGTCGATGATTAATGATTATTTGCTATCAACAAGCCTTCCGAAGGGGATCGACGACCCAAGGCGAGTAGAAAACGATCAAGGGCGGTGCTGGAGTATGGTAGGGAGACCTGATTATGGGCACGCTTCCAAGCGAGGCTATTGGGAGTTTGTTAGTTATTTGATCAATGGAATGGATGGACTTCACTTGACGTACGGCTGAGCGCTGAGATCTCACCGACGGGGATTGGGCGTTGGGGGGTGAAGCAGATTGCAAATTTACAGCCTCACTCGGGCCAGACTGTAGTCACGTCGAGTCAGTTGACAAAGCGTGGCACTCCGAGGCTCTTCGTTCCGCGGCTCTACGTTCAAAAGACGCTCACCGCAATCACACAACCATCAGAGATTACTCCCCTTTCATTTCAGACAATCAAGATAGGCCTCACCGCGCCACCCGATTATCCTCCGTCTGGATCCATCAATGATCCACACCTGGCGGCCCGGCGGTGACCACATCGGGTGAAAAGTATCCGGAATGAGGAATATCCGAAAGGTGAAGATAGAAAAGGTGGGAGACAAAAGAAGCTTCGGTAACCCCGGAAATGGAATGCTCCAGACAACGCGACGAAGACTCGGCGTGGAGCAGATCGACCCAAAAATGAATCGGGAACGACTGGCAGCGTTTCATCGAATTTCATCACGCGACAAATCTCGCAGATCCGTCAGTTCCGGGAATGGCTCGAGCATTGCTGCCAAAACAGTTTCCAATGCCGAACTATTAGCCCGCGAGAAATAGATTTTATCCACGCGATCCCTGTGCTCGAGTACCGCAATGATGTCGCCCACACCTTCGCTTAGGCTGGTGTGAATGACGAGGGGCAAGGGTGGCCAGACATCCAGTGTGTCCCTCACAGGTGTGTTTCTGTGCAAACGAGCCGGAGATTGAGACGACGTGGTGATCCAAAACCGATAGTTCGCCATCGCTGACAGACGTGTACCAGTGACTGCCACTCCTCTATCTCTTCTTTTGTATCTTGATATTCATCCGCACAGAAATCAAATATTGCTAGTAGGACATCATCAGAGAGCGTGTCGGTTGATATCACCTGGCCTACATCGCGTCGATTCAGTCAGCAGTTGTTGCAAGACGTTGCCCAACAAAAAACACACGTCGATTTTGCTCGGTTCGAGTCTTCCGAGTCCGGCCACAATTCTTTGCTGTCAACCAAGCCGTCAACGAACATTCAGGACGGGAATCTATTTGGATCGATGTCCCAGGGCGAGTAGGAAATGATGGAGGGCAGCTGGAGCATCGAGGGGTGATCTGACTGAGAGCTCGTCAATATAGATTGGGCGTTGAGACGTTGAGACTCGGATGTTGGGGACGTTGAGGGTGAAGCCGGTGAAGTAGCAGATGCGGAAAGTCTGTTGCCTCTGCAGGACTTGCACGTGCTCATGCCAACTCGAACAACCTCACATCGTCTTTGCATCGTCTCCACCTACTTTTCCACCGAACACCGCTTCCTTAGAAACCGCCCTTCAGCGCTTCAGCACTTTGATCGCTCGACATGCAAGGGTGGACGTTCTTCTGGTGCCCGCGTCGAATGGTAGGCTCGCGGATCCGGACCCGGTGAGTCCTCCTCACTCTCGCTCCACTCTGATGACTGCCCGTTCGCTCAGGGCACACACACGGCTTCTTCTGGTCCGCTGGTGCCCTCGACGTCAACAACGTCGACTGGTCCAACCCCGCTCAGTGCGCAAGCATGCGCGACTACTTCTCTCGCTTGATTACTGCTTCCCTTCTCTCTGCCACAAGCGTGGCTCCTGCCGCTTTCACCATCCACCGATTTCGCTTATGTCAATGATGCCGAATCAGGCTCAGGTAAGCACTTCTCTCCGCTCGCAAGGACCCGTGGCTCAATCATCACTCCAATGGGTCCCGCTGGGATGGAGGACCAAGGTCGACCTAACCCGTCTTCGATCGCGACGCCGCGATAAAGTACACCAGAAATCACGCCAGCAAGCTTGAAACCGTTTCCGACGGATACCACCGCGCTTGGAAAACTTCTGCAGCCACATGCCTCAAGACCTCCCCGCTGACAACGCGGTCCGGCGCTTCTGGACTTCTCCGCACAACAGGCCCTTCACCTCCAGCTCGGCGACCATCTCGTTGACGCGCAACACTTGCTCAGAGATCACAACAAGGCCGATGACGATGACCCTGCCTTTGAGGCATCTCTTCTTCGCCCGCTACCAAGTACGCATGGCCACTCAGGATAATTTGAGTGCCGTGACGGTGTTAAATCTGCTGCAAAAGTGCGTTGTGCACTTTTGCAGCCAATTTAACATCGTAACTGGTGCATCCGCCCCGCCACCCCTCCCGTCCTCCTCTTGCACCTTTGCTAATCGCGCTCCTCCCTCTTTTAGAAGCCGGCCAGGCTGTGCCTTGCCCGCTGGAAGTACGTCACCGTTTGCGCCTGGCCTCGCTCCAACGCCATCCCGGACTCCCTCGCCCACTTCGACGTTCAGGTCCTGTCCCAACTACGACTGCACAAGTCGTTCCGCGTGGTCAAAGAGCTTTCCACCCCTGACGTTGGGCAGGTCTTCAACAAGCACCTCACCGCCGTTGGCTTCCCCACCTCCGCCGCATAACAGGACGTGGATGCCGACTCTGACACTGATTCGGAGCCAGACTTCGGCATGACGGACAACGCCACCGTCGACAGTCGCGTGAGGCAAGACGACTACCAACAGCCCACGGGCTCCGGGCGCATTGGGGGTGACATCGCCCCTTTGATGGGGTCACGCGAGTTTGATGTCGTCTAGGTGTGGCCCAACTCCCGATACGGCGTCGACCTCCTTCGATGCCTGCCTGCAACAAATGGTATTCGACATCATCCACACCCACACGTTCGGAGCCTCTCAAGACATCCAACTACTTGTCGTCATCATCGGTACGGCCGGGACTGGCAAAGTCCTACCTCATCAGCGCGATCCGGGAGCTGTTCACAAACCATGCTGCAGCCTCCGCCCTCAAAATGACCGCACAAAACGGGACACAAGTCGCCGTTGCCAACATCCATCACGCGCCACAATGCAGTTCTGCCACAGACCATACAGTTTATTCATCGAGACTTGAAGTAGGACACCTTACTGTAGTAGACGTAGAAACTCCACTGGTGTAGAACAATGCGTGTTTGCTTTCAGAGGATGGCACTGCTGCGTTGTCCCCATTCTACGCGACATGCAATCAGACGAAATCACTGTCATTCCAACAAGTGCAGAGGGAAATAGTAATAGGTAGACGACATGAAACGAAAATGCGACAATTCAGAAAGCGGAGGGCACTTATCAATCATCAACCTCCTACCAGTAGGAGTCTAGGAGAAGTGCCGCTCCTGCATCGGGGTTCTTTCCCAATTGGAAACAGTTATAGTGTGACCGGAGAGCCGTCGCGCAGCAACGATCTTCCAATGTCTCTCTGGACACGCCCACCTGGCTCGACTTCCTCTAAGAAAATATTCCGCAGGGTGGGCAACACTTCTGTCGTTCTTCCCCAACGAGCTCTTGCAGAGCAGCCACAATACGCGGCGCAAACTCCTTGGACAGGTAAAGGTTCTTTATAGTGGAAATCGGTGTAATAGATCTAGCCACAGCGTGTTCTCGATGTTGTCTCGCCAATCTGGTTGCTCCCCATGCAGGGGCTCGTAGATGTACAGGTCCTCCAAGGTGGAAAGGGGGGTAAGTGCGAGGCACAGAGCTGCTCCAGAGACGAAACTTGCCAATCCAACTCTCTGCATGAGATTCCCACCTGGTAGCAATATGAGGAGTTGATGGTAGCTTTGCGATGCCCAAAGACAACATGTGCTTTTCGACTGCTTTCAGGTTGGTGTACGACTGATAAATTGGATGAATTGTGGTGCATCGAATACGACGTCATTGAAGAAGGTTACGCAAGTTATTGAGTTGAGGAGCATCGATGCGGGCCACGAGGTCGTCCAAGTATTCACAGACCCCTTTGAACCAATTTTGTGAGACAGAAGGACAGTGCGTGTCGGGGAGGCGGAAGTCGGCTTGCCTGGTCGGGGTGAGATCGAGGGGATTGGAATTAAGCCTTAGTGTCTGAGGCAGGTCAACGTGAGAGGGCGGTGACCACCGCATCGGGTGAAATATATCCGGAATGAGGAATATTCCAAAGATAAAGAGCGACAAGGTTCGTGGCAGACAAAAGTAGTATCGGTAAACCCGGAAATGGAATGCGAGACAATCGAGGTATCGAGACGTGGGGCTGATCGACCCAAGAATGAATCGGGAACGATTGGCACCGTTCTTCATTGGATGACAGTCCAGAAACGTCAGCTCCGGGAATGGCTCCTGCATTGCTGCCAAACTTTTTCGAATGAGAACCATTGACACTGAGACAGATTTATCCATGCGATCCCGGCGCTCGAGCGCTGCAACGACGTTGTCCATATCTCCTGTTGGGCCGGCGAAGTCGTCAACGACGAGAAGAAAGGGTGGCCAGACATCCAGCTGTCCGCACAGGTGTTCTGGTGTACAACAAGTCGCAGATGAGGCGACGTGGTGATCCAAAAACAACGCTTCGCCATCGCCGACAGACATGCACCAGTGACGGCCACCATCCCTCTCCGCTTTCGAAGTTGTTCTTCATCTCACAGAAATCAAATACTGCTAGTAGATATCATCAGGGAGAATGTCGATCGATATCCCTGACCTACATGCATCAAGTCGGTCAGCAGTCGTTGCGGGGTGGTGCACAACAAAAGACGCACGTCGACTTTGCATGTTCGTTTCTCCCCTCTGGCGACGATATTTTCTATCGACGAGCCTTCCGAATGGGATCGAGAAAAATGGAGGGACCGCGGTGCGGGAGTATGGTAGGGAGATCTGATGACGGGCACGCTTTCACCAGCGAAGCTATTTGATTTTGTTGGTTACTTGATCAGTGTAGCGGTAGAACTTTGCTTGACATACGCTTGAGATTGAGCTCGTCGATATAGATTGGGCGTTGAGGAGACTCGGATGTTGAGGACGTTGAGGGGTGAAGCCAGTGAAGAGGTAAGGATTGCAGATTGCAGACGCGGAAAGTCTGGTCTCGCAACCTCGCAAACAACCCTCACATCGTCTTCACCACTTCTTCACCGAATTGTCCGCCAAACACCGCTTGCTTAGATCACCTTGACCTCACTGGACATGCAGGGGTGGATGACTTCTGGTTCCCGCGTCGAATAGTAGCCTTGCGGATTCGGTAGGTCCCCTCCCCACTCTCCACTTGATGACTGCCCGTTCATTTAGGGCACATACACGACTTCCTATGGCTCGCAGGCCTCGACGTCAACAACATTGACTGGTTCCACCCCGCTCAGTGCCCAAGCGTGCGTGACTTCTTCTCGCGCTTGATTACTCATCTACTCTGCATCCTTCTCTCCCACCTCCTGGCTGCCACTTTCACTACCCATGCACTCCCGACGACCTCGCTTACGTCGATGACGCCGAATCAGGCTCACACAAGCACTTCTCCCGTTCGTAACGACCCGTGGCTCATTCATCACTCCAACGGGTCCTGCAGGGATGGAGGGCTAACGTGGCTAACGTTGACTTGCAACCTATCCTCGCTCGCGCGTCTCAAATACGTCAGAAGTACGCCAGGGGGTCCAAACCGTTTTCGATGGATACCACGACGCCTTGGACAACGTTTGTGTACGCATGCCTCAAGACCTCCCCGCCGAAAACGCGGTCTGGCGCTTCTTCGCCAAGATGGCCGCAGACTGGGACATCCTCACACAAGATGCCCTTTACTTCCTGCTCGGCAACCATCTCGTCGACGCATGACACTTGCTCAGAGATTACAACGAGGCTGATGACGATGACCCTGCCTTCGAGGCATCCTTCACGCCCGGCGACTCAGGGGAATTTGAGTGCTGTGACGGTGTTAAATCTGCTGCAAAAGTGCGTTGTCCACTTTTGCAGCCAATTCAACATCGTCACTGGTGCATCCGCCCCACCCCGCCCCGCCACCTCTCCCGTCC
Organism: Russula vinacea; assembly: GCA_022376525.1. Lineage (NCBI taxonomy): Eukaryota > Fungi > Basidiomycota > Agaricomycetes > Russulales > Russulaceae > Russula > Russula vinacea. The sequence goes on along the minus strand of WTXL01000012.1, from coordinate 333,704 downwards.
TCCTCTTGCGCCTTCGCTAATCGCGCCACTCCCTCTTTTAAAAGCCGGCCAGGCTGTGCCTCGCCCACTGGAAGCACGTCGCCGTTTGCGCCTGGCTCGCGCCAATGCCATCCCGGACTCCCTGCCCACTTCGACGTCCAGGCCCTGTCCCAACTACGACTGCACAAGTCGTTCCGCGTGGTCAAAGAGCTTTCCACCCGTGACGTCGGGCAGGTCTTCAAAAAGCACCTCACCGCCGTTGGCTTCCCCCACCTCCGCCACGCATAACAGGACTTGGATGCCGACTCTGACACCGATTCGGAGCCGGACTTTTGGCACGACGGACAACGCCACCGTCGACAGTTGTCTGAAGGTATCTTCTGACAGCTCATGAGATCTGGGTGCGCTGGGGGTGACATTGCCCCGTTGCTGGGGTCGCGCGAGTTGGATGTCGTCCACATGTGGTCCAACTCCTGGCACGGCGTCGACTTCCAGCGCCCTCCTTCGATGGCTGCCTGCAACAAAGGCGTCCATAGTCATCCCGCCACCCGCACTGTCTCATGTTGTACGCTCACACGTTCGGACCCTTCTCAAGACGTCCAACTCCTCACGGCCGTCATCGGCATGACCAGGATTGTCGAGTCCTACCTCATCACACGATCCGGCAGCTGTTCACGGACCACGCTGCAGCCTCCGCCTCAGGCGGTGATCACGCGTCAGGTGAAATATATCGGATGAGGAATATCTGAAAGGGAAGATAGACAAGGAGTGCAGACAAGTAGTTCGGTAACCGGAATGGATGCCACCAACGCAAAATTCGAAGACGTGGAGCAGATCGACCCAAAAATGTATCGGAAACGACTGGCACACCACGCCATTGCCTACAGACGTGCACCACTATCTTGTATTTGTACTTGATATTCATCGCACAGAAATCAATATGCTAGTAGGACATCATGCATCATCAGAGAGCGTGTCGATTGATGTCATCTGCCTACATCGCATCGAGTCAGTCAGCAGTTGTTGCAAGACGCTGCCCAACAAAAAACGCACCTTGACTTTGCTCGGTTCGTTTCTTCCGAGTCAGGCCACAATTATTTTACCGTCAACGAACCTTCAGGACCGGAATCCATTTGGATCGATGACGCAGGGTGAGTAGAAAATGACGGAGAGCAGCCGGAGCATCGAGGGGTGACTTGATGTATGTTGACGGGCACGCTTTTTTAACTTTCGAGCAGATTTGTTAGTTACTCGATCAATGAATATTACGTTGAATCTCGGACGTTGAGGCCGTCGAGAAGTGAGATTGCAAATGCGGAAAGTCTGTCGGATCCGCCCCAACTAATCCGCTATCACAACTTCGCGAACAACCCTCACATCGTCTCCACCTACTTGTCCGCCAAGCACCGCTGCCTTGGAGAACCACCACCTTGACCTCGCTGGACATGCAAGGGTGGGACGACTGATGGTACCCGCGTCGAATAGTAGGCTCGCGGATCCGGTAAGTCCCCCTCCCCACTCTTGCTCCACTCTGATGACTACCTGTTAGGGCACATACACGGCCTCCTCCGGCTCCGAGTCGCAGGCGCCCTCGACATCGACAACATCGACTGGTCCAACTCCTCACTGCGCAAATGTACGCGACGCCCAATTATTGCATCCCCTTCTTTCTGCCACGAGCGTGGCTCCTGTCTCTTTCACTACCCTGCACTCCCGACAATCTCGCTCTTGTCGTTGATGCCGCTCAGGTAACCACTTCTCTCCACTCGCGAGGCCCGTGGCTCAATCTCTTAAGTGGTCCTGCTGGGACGGAGTGCCAAGGTCGACCTGCAACCCCGCCTCGATCGCGACGCCGCGATCAAGTACATCAGCGAATATGCCGGCGAGCCTGAAACCGTTTCCGACGGATACCACCACGCCTTGGACGACTTCTGCGCCCGCATGCGCCAAAAACGCGGTCCGACGTCTCTTCGCCAGGATGGCCAGCGGACAGGGACATCACCGCACAAAAGGCCTTCACCTGCTGCTCGGCGACCATCTCGTCGACGCACGACACTTGCTCAGAGATCACAACAATGCCAACGATGACGACCCTGCCTTCGAGGCATCCTTCTTCGCTACCAAGCAACCCGGAAGACCCCTTCCCCTCAGCTACCAAGATGGGTGGAGTTGTGTACTGCATTCGATAGGTCAGGCCTGGCTGTGCCCGCCATCCACACTGCCCCGCTGCCGCTGCCGCCTCCTCTTCAGCGCAGACTTTCCTAAACCGAATAACACACCCGCTGCTCCGAGCCCACCCCTGCAAAGCGCGAACTGCCAGTGAATGGACTGGACAAGGGTGCTTGTCTGTACAGAACTGACGTCACGGTTGTTCAGCACTTACTGTAACATAACGTGTTTTTTACGTTCACCCCTTCAAGCTTCAGGCTTCAGGACCCTTAGATGCGACTCTTGTGAATGATCATTCGTCTGTATCTTCCATAGAGTAGTTGCCGCGCCATACATCGTCTTCCATGGTACATCGGAAATCAAGCTGGGTGCTCGGTTACCGTACGTGATAGAGAAGAAGTGAAAGCGTCTAGGCTTTGTGCTTTGCCACTGCTTCCAGACGTATGCCAAAAGAAATTCTCCTGCCGCGCTGATCAGTTGTGCAGTGTCTCTCTCTGTGAAGATGCACGGCTAGACATTTCCATGTGGACGAAAGACCTACTTACAAAACAGGGTATCGAGGCCGCCAAGGCGTGGCGATTGCTATTAGCCTGTTACACGCTATTCTTCCGCCAGCGTGTGTGCGGGCCATCAAACCAAAACTGGTGCTCTCACACTGACCGGGCATCTCTTGTTTTTCTTATTGTATCGTCTCTTAAGACGCGCATCGGTATGCACATCTCGAGCCGAACACGCAATAGATTTTGGCTAAAGAGAAACGAGTCCGTCTCAGTGGTGCTGGAAGATATGGACGAGGGCAATAGTATGGCCCATCCGGGTCTGCGTTGGCCAAGCCGTGATGTTTCCCAAAGTGTTCGGCTGCTTGTGAAAAAATACAGTACTTGGTCCCGCCAGAGTGAGCTTTCGTTTCAAGCCAGCGACAAAGGCTTGCTTGATTAGTGGCGAGTGCCACCACCGTACGATGTGCTGCCGGTAGCCAGAAAATGAAATATACAACGTTGAAACAGAAGTTGGATAGGGTCAGTTTTATAAGATCACCTTTCAATTTATGGCTACGTTGTTTTCATTCGACGGACGATATGCAATCGGACTAAATCACGGTGATACCAAGAAACAACGATTCGGAGGTAGTAAGTAGACAACCCGAAACGATAATGGTACAGGAAAGCAGAGGGAATTTATCAATCATAGACCTCCGCGACCGATCTTTCCCAGAGGGAAACTGTTATAGATGACCGGAGAGCTTCGCGCAGCAACAAACTTCCCGATGCCTTCATGCACAGGTCCCGATGGCCGGTGATTCTCCAAGAAAATATTCTGGAGGTGGGCAACACTTCGTCGTTCTGCCCCAACAAGCTCTTGCAGTGCAGGCGCGATACGCGGTACGAATTCCTTGGATAGGTGGAGATTCTTCACAGCGCTAAACGGGCGTAATAGTTCCAACCAAAGCGAGTTCTCGATGTTGTCTTGCCATTCTGGTTGCAGACTCGGATATGGGTTCTGGTAAATGTAGAGGTCCTCCGTGGTGGAAAGGGCAGGCAGGTACGAGGTAAAGACCTGTGCCAGAGACGAAACTTGCCAATCCAACTCTCCGCAAGAGATTCTCACATCAAGGGATCCGTAGAAATGTATGTGAGAAGCTGACCGTAGCTGCGCGATGCCCAAACACAACACGGGCGTCTCCGAGCACTTTCAACGTCGGTGTGCGACTGATGAATTGGATGAACCGTGGTGTGTCGAGTATGATATCATTGAAGAAGGTTATAGACAAGTCGTTGACTCGAGGGGCATCGATGCGGACTACGAGGTCGTCTAAGTACTCGCAGACCCCTTTGAACCAAAAATGCGTGAGAACGGGGAGGGTGCGTGTCGGTGGAGGTGGATGTCGACTTGCTTGGTCGGGGTGAGATTGAGGGTATTGGAATCCAAGGTCAAGTGATCCAAGGCTGGTCAACGCAGAGAGGACGGTGACCATCACATCGGGTGAAATGTATCCAGAATAAGGAATATTTGAAAGCTGAAGAATGACAAGGTGAGTTGCAGACAAAAGTAGCTTCGGTAAACCCGGAAATGGAATGCCAGACAACGAGAAGAATCGAAGACGTGGAACGGATCCACCCATGAATGAATCGAGAATGACTGGCACCGTTTCATCGTATGATGTTAGCTCCAGATGTTTCAGCTCCGGGAATGGCACTTGCATTGCTGCCAAACCTTTTCCAATGCTGAACTATAACTGCAAAGAGTTCGATTCTATCCACGCGATCGCTGTGCTTGAGTACCGCAATGACGTCGCTCACGCCTTCGCTTGGGTTGTTTCTAATGACGAGAGGCAAGGTGGCCAGACATCCACGTCCCTCATAGGTGTTTTGGATATGCAAACAGTCGGAGATTGAGGCGACATGGTGATCCAAATACACGCTCCGCCATCGCCGACAGACATGTACCAGCGACTGCCACGCCTCTATATCTTTATTGAAAATTGAAGTTCATGCACACAGAAATCAAATATTGTTAGTAGGACATCATCGGGAAGCATGTCGATTAATATTGCCTGGCCTACATCGCATCGAGTCAGTCCGAGTGCGGCGACGATTCTTTGCCATCAACGAACCTTCAGAACGGGGATCAATTTGGGTTGATGACCCAGGGCGAGTAGGAAATGGAGAGCAGCTGGAGCATCGGGTGACTTGATGCATGATGACGAGCACGTTTTCGACTTTCGAGCAGGGCTATTTGGGATTTGTTGGTTACTAAATTAATGCGGCGAGTGAACTTCGCTCGACATACGGCTGAGAGCTAGTTGATATGGATTTGGCGTTGAGGACGTTGAGGAAGAAGATTGCAGACGCGGAAAGTTTATTGCCTCTCCCGGGCTGGCAGCGTCATGCCAGACTTTCCCAGCCCGATCCGCTCTCGCAATCTCGCGAACAACCCTCATCGTCGCCACCTACTTGTCCGCCGCCACCTACTTGTCCCCCAAATACCGCTTCCTTAGGGACACCACCCTCCAGCACCTTGACCTCGCTGGGCATGCAATGGTGGACGACTTCTGGTACCCGTCGAATGGTAGGCTTTTGGGTGGGTTTTTGCGGATCCGGTGACTCTCCCTCACCACTCTCGCTCCACTCTGATGACTGCCCGTTTTCTCAGCTTGAAGGCACATACACGGCTTCTTCTAGCTCGCTGGCGCCGACTGGACTGGCCTGACCCCGCTCAGTGCGCAAGTCTACGCGACTACTTCTCGCACTCGATTACTGCATCCCTCTCTCTGCCATCCTTCTTTCTGCCACAAGCGTGGCCCTGCCGCTTTCACTATCATGCACTCCCAAAGACTTCGCTTCCGTCGATGACGCCGAATCAGGCTCACGCAAGCAATCCTCTCACACTCGCAAGGACCCATGGTTCAACGTTCAATAATCACTCCAAACCGGTCCTGCTGGGATGGAGAGCCAACGTCGACCTGCAATCCATCCTCGATCGCGACGCCGCGATAAAGTACATCAGCAAATTCCCCGGTAAGCCCCAAACCAGTTTCTGACAGAAACCACCACGCCATGGACGACTTCCGCGCCCGCATGCCTCAAGACCTCCCCGCCGAAAACACGGTCCGGCGCTTCTTGAATGACCGCAGATAGGGACATCTCCGTCCACACAAGAGGCTGTTCACCTCCTGCTCGGCGACTATCTCATCGACGCACGACACTTGCTCGGAGATCATATCAGGGCCGATGATGAAGGCCCTGCCTTCGAGGCATACTGCTACCGAGCTCGCCCGGCCCTCAAGAGAACTTGAGTGCTGTGACGGTTTTAGATCTGCTGCAAAAGCGCACGGTGCACTTTTGTAGCAGATATAACACTGTCACTGGTGCGTCCGCCACCCCCGCTCCCATCCTCCTCTTGCATCTTCTTCGCTAATCGCGTTCCTCCCTCCTCTAGAAGCTGGCCAGACGGAGTACCGCAACCCCCGGAAGCACGTCGCCGTTCGTGCCTGGCCTCGCGCCAACGCCATCCCGGACCGCTCCCTCTCCCACTTCGACGCGCTGGCCTGTCCCAACTACTGTATGACTGCACAAGCCGTTCCGCGCGGTCGAAGAGCATTTCACCCCTGAGTTGGACATGTCTTCGATGAGCACCCGCCGGTGGCTTTCCCCACCTCCACCGTGCACAACAGGACATGGATGCCGACCTTTGACACCAATTCGGAGCCGGACTTTTGCACAATGGACAACGCCACCGTCGACAGTCGCGTGAGGCAAGACGACCACCAACAGTCGATGAGCTTCGGGCGCGCTGGGGGTGACATCGCCATTTTGATGGGGTTGCGCGAGTTGATGTCGTCTACATGTGGCCCGACTCCCGGCACGGCGTCGACTTTAACGCCCACCTTCGATGGCTACCTGCAACAAAGGCGTGCCCTGCCATCCTGCCACCCACCCTCTCGCGTTCCTTATTGGAAATGCAAGGAAACGAAAGGTGTTCGACTTCATCCACCCCCACACGTTCGGACCTTCTCAAGACGTCCGATTGTTCGTCGCCGTCATCGGTATGGCTGGGACTGGCGAGTCCTATCTCATCAACATGATCTGGCAGCTGTTCACGGACCGCGCCGCAACTTCCGCCCTCAAAGTGACTGCACCCACCAGTCGCCGCCACCAACATCTACCACGGGCCACGATGCGGTTCCATCGCAGACATGCAGTTTATTCAACGAGACTTGAAGTAGGACACTTTACTGTAGTAAACGTAAAAATATCAAACACAAGCAGAAACTCCGTGTGAGTTTCTTTCAGAGAATAGCACTGCGGCGTTGCCTCCATTCTACACGACATGCGATCAGACCAAATCACCGTGATTCCAACAAGTGCAAAGGGAAATAGTGGGTAGGCGGCACGAAACGATTCAAACGAAAATGCGACAGCATTCAGAAAGCGGAGGGCACGTATCAACCATCTACCAGTACCGCTCCCACTTCAGGTCTCTTTCCCAATGGGAAACGGCTATACTGTGACCGGAGAGCTGTCGCGCAGCAACGATCCTCCCAATGTCTTCCTGGACACGCCCACCTGGCTCGACTTCCTCTAAGAAAATATTCAGCAGGGTGGGCAGCACTTCTGTCGTTCTTCCCCATCGAGCTCTTGCAGAGCAGCCACGATACGCGGCGCAAACTCCTTGGATAGGTAAAGGTTCTTTACAGTAGGAAATCGGTGTAATAGATCTAGCCACAGCGTGTTCTCGATGTTGTCTCGCCAATCTGGTTGCTTCCCATGCAGGGGCTCGTAGATGTAGAGGTCCTCCAAGGTGGAAAGGGGAGGTAAGTGCGAGGCACAGAGCTTCTCCAGTGACGAAACTTGCCAATCCAACTCTCTGCATGAGATTCCCACCGTGCAGCCAGATGTCTGTGATAAGGAGTCGATGATAGCTTTACCATGCCCAAAGACAACATGTGCGTTTCGACTGCTTTCAACGTTGGTGTACGACTGATGAATTGGATGAATTGTGGTCCGTCGAATACGACGTCATTGAACAATATTATATGCGAGTAATTGAGTCGAGGAGCATCGATGCGGGCCACGAGGTCGTCCAAGTATTCACAGACCCCTTTGAACGAAATTCTGTGAGAGCAGGAAGGACAGTGCGTGTCGGGGGAGGCGGAAGTCGGCTTGCCTGGTCGGGTGTGATCGAGGGGATCGGAATCCAAGGTCTAGACGCTGAGGCTGGTTAACGTAGAGAGGGCGGTGACCACTACATTGGGTGAAATATATCCGGAATGAGGAATATTACGAAGATCAAGATCGACGAGGTTCGTGGCAGACAAAAGTAGTTTCGGTAAACCCGGAAATGGAATGCCACACAACATGAGGAATGTGAGACGTGGGGCTGATCGACCCAAGAATGAATCGGGAACGATTGGCACCGGTTCTTATTGGATGCCAGCGCAGAAACGTCAGCTCCGGGAATGGCTCCTGCATTGCTGCCAAAACTTTTTCGAATGAGGAACCATTAGCCAGAGAGAGATAGATTCTATCCACGCGATCCCGGCGCTCGAGCGCTGCAACGACGTTGTCCATATCTTCTGTCGAGCCGCCGATGTCGTCAACGACGAGAGGAAAGAGTGGCCAGATATCTAGCATGTCCTGCACAGGTGTTTTGGCCGTGCAATGAAGTCGCAGTCTGAGGCAACGTGATGATCTAAAAACAACGCATCGCCATCGCCGACAGACATGCACCAGTGACTGCCACGACTCCGTCCCCATTGTTGGTAAAAACGTTACATCCATACAGAACTCAAATACTTCTAGTAGGATATCATCAGGGAGAATGTCGATTGATTTCACCTGGCCTACATCGCATCGAGTCGGTCAGCAGTTGTTGCAAGATGGTACACAACAAAAGGCCCACGTTTCTTCCCAATCCGGCGACGAATCTTTGCCATCAATGAGCCTCCTGGAGGGGACCGACAACTCAGGGCGAGTAGAAAATGATTGAGGGAGGGCATTGCGGGAGTATGGTAGGGAGATCTGATTACGGGCACACTTTCAAGCGAGGCTATTTGGGATTTTGTTTACTTCAGTCAAGTTCAGTGCACCAGGTGAACTTTACTTGACGTACGATCGAGGTCTCACTGGCGCCGACGGGGTTTGGGCGTTGGCCTCAGGGTGAAGCAAATATATCTGGATCGATGACCCAGGGCGAGTAGGAAATGATGGAGGTGGGAGGGCGGTGCTGGAGGATGGTAGGGAGACTTGATGCTTGATGACTCGGACGGGCACGCTTTTGACTTTCGAGCAGGGCCATTTAAGATTTCTTAGTTACTCGATCAATGCAGCGGGTGAACTTTGCTTTACATACGGCTCGTCGATATAGATTGGGCGTTAAGAACGTTGAGACGTTGAGACTCGGATGTTGAAGACGTTGAGGGGTGAAGGTGAAGAAGTGAGATTGCACAACATCCTGGCAGGACTGCACTGGCTCACGCCAGACCTTTTCCAACCTTATCCGGTCTCGAAACCTCGCGAACAACCCTCACATCGTTTCCACCTACTTGTCCACCAAATACCGCTTTCTTAGAGACACTACCCTCCAGCACCTCGACCTCGATGGACGTGCAAGGGTGGACGGCTGCTGGTACCCGCGTCGAATGGTTGGGTCGCGGATCTCGTGAGTCCCCCTCGTCACTCTCGCTCCACTCCGATGACTGCCCATTCGCTCAGGGCATACAGTATACACGGTTTCTTCTAGCTCACTGGCGCCCTGTCGACAACATCGACTGGACTGGTTTGACCCCGCTCAGTGTGCAAGTCTACCGACTACTTCTTGCACTCGATTACTGCATCCCTCTATCTGCTACAAGCGTGGCCCCTGCCGCTTTCACTACCATGCACTCCCGACGGTCTCGCTTCCGTCGATGACGCCGAATCAGGCTCACGCAAGCAATCCTCTCCCGCTTGCAAGGACCCGTGGTTCAGTACTTCAGTCATCACTCCAAACCGGTCCTGCTGGGATGGAGGGTCAACGTCGACCTGCAACCCATCCTTAATCGCGACACCGCGATCAAGTACATCAGCAAATACGCCAGCGAGCCCGAAACAATTTCCAGCGGATACGACCACGCGTTGGAGGACTCCTGCGCCCGCATGCCTCAAGACCTCCACGCCGAAAATGCGGTGATGCCCGCAGACCGGGGCATCCTCACACAAGAGGCCCTCTACTTCCTGCTCGGCAACCATCCCGTCGACGCATGACACTTGCTCAGAGATTACAACGAGGCCGATAACGATGACCCTGCCTTCGAGGCATCCTTCACGCCCGGCCGCTCAGGGAAATTTGAGTGCCGTGACGGTGTTAAATCTGCTGCAAAAGTGCGTTGTGCACTTTGCAGCGAATTCAACACCATCACTGGTGCATCCGCCCCACCACTTCTCCCGTCCTCCTGTTGCTCCTTCGTTAATCGCGATCATCCCTGCTCTAAAAGCTGGCCAGACTGTGCCGCGCCCACCGGAAGCACGTTCGCCATTCGCGCCTGGCCTCGCGCCAACGCCATTCCGAACCGCTCCCTCGTCCACTTCGATGCCCCGGCCCTGTCCCAACTACAACTGCACAAGTTGTTCCGCGCAATCGAAGAGCATTTCACCCCTGAGGTTTGGCATGTATTCGATGAGCACCTCACCGCTGATGGCTTTCCACACCTCCGCCGTGTACAACAGGACATGGATGCTGACTTTGACGCCGGTACCAAAAACTCATGAGCTCTGGCATGCTGAGGAGGTGCGAGTTGGATCTTGTCCATGTGTGGCCCGAATTCTGGCACGGCGTTGACTTCAGACGCCCTCCTTCGATGGCCACTTGCAATAAAGGCGTCCACCCTCACCCCGCCACCTGCTCTCTCTTACGTGCCTTGTCGGCAATGCAGCGAATGTTTTTGACATCGTCTACAATCACTCGTTCGGTTCTCTCAAGATGTCCAACTTTTCATCGTCATCGTTGGTATGGCTAGGGCCGGCAAGTCCTTACCCCATCAATACAATTCGGTAGTTGTTCACGGACCGCGCTGCAGCCCCTGCCCTCAAAGTGACCGCGCCCACCGGGATCCGAGTCGTCGCTGCCAACATCCGGCGCGGGTTGAGGATTTTCTCGCTCTTGTCCCTCCTTTTTCACACGCTTACCAGAGAATGCCTCCTTCGCATTCAGATGGCGATGGCGGACGTCAGGCTGCTCATCGATGAATACTCGCTGGACAGGCGCCTGTATGCCGTCTTCCCCTCGCTCCACCCAACCGTTCGGAGTCATGAACATTTAGTGACCCCGCCCAGCTCGCTCCGGTTTGTTCTCTACCCTCATCTGTCTACGGCTCGACCAACCCTTCCGCCAGGCAGGCAACACGACACCCAAACTCGTTCTCGCACCTGCCAGGCGACCGAGGACGAGTGGTGGTGGTTGCAGACCTGCCGCCCCACCTCTTTCTCCCCTGACTACAACGCGCACTTCGATGCGTGCAAGTAGTCATCGCCAGCAACGACCTCCGTAAACGTCCCAACTACGAACGTCTCGCCTCCTCTCCCATGCTCGAAATAGGCGACTGCGATGTTGACATATGCGCATGTGACGGAAACGACAACAACGATGGCGAACGCGCTGACCACGATGACACCCAGCTGTTTGCCGTCGGAGCCGAGGTCATGTTGACCTACAAATGGGTCCGATCCCGTTCAGTGTGCAAACGAATACTCGCGCTCAATTGCTTCATCCTTGCTCTCTACAACCCTCCTTTCTGCCACGAGCGTGGCTCCTGTCGCTTTCACTACATATGCATTCCCGACGATCTCACTTACGTCGATGACGCCGAATCAGGCTCACGCGAGCACTTCTCTCCCGCTCGCAACGGCCGTGGCTCAATCATCACTCCAAACCGGTCCTGCTCTGACGGAGGGTCAATGTCGACTTGCAACCGGTCCTCGATCGCAACGCCGCGATCAAGTACATTAGCAAATGCGCGAGCAAACCCGAGACCGACGGGTACTGCCTCGTCTTGGACGACTTTTGTGCCCGCTATGTCTCAAGACCTCCCTGCCGAAAACGCGGTTCGGCGTCTCTTCGCCGGGATGACCGCAGACACATTTCCACACAAGAGGTCGTTCACCTCCTGCTCGGCAACGATCTTGTCGACGCACAACACTTACTCGGAAATCACAAACAACAAGGCCGATGATGACGCGATGACGACCCTGCCTTTAAGGCATCCTTCTGTGCCCGTTACCAAGCATGCCCGGTCACTCAGGAGAACTTGAGTGCCGTGATGGTGTTAGATCTACTGCAAAAGCGCACGGTGCAGTTTTGCGGCAGATTCAACCCTGTCACTGGTGCGTCCGCCCCGCCCCCCACTTGCTTATTCTCTAATCGCGTTCCTCCCTCCTCTATAAGCCGGCCAGACGATGTACCGCGCCCGCCGGAAGCATGTCGTCGTCCGCACCTGGCCTCGCGCCAACGCCATCCCAGATGACTCCCTCGCCCACTTCGACGCGTGGGCCCTGTCCCAACTACAACTGCACAAGCCGTTCTGCGCGGCCGAAGAGCTTTCCAACCTTGACGTTGGGCAGGTATTTGATGAGCACCTTACCGCCGGTGGCTTCCCCCGCCTCCGCTGCGCATAGCGGGACATGGACACTGACCCTGACACTGATTCGGTGGAGCCGGACTTTTGGCACCACCGACAGTTGCGGAGTCAGGACGACACTAACAACTCAAGTACTCGTGACTTGTCCGGGTGAGCTGGGGGTGACATTACCCCTTTGCTGGGGTTGCGAGGATCCCATTCTTATGTGGCCTAACTCCTGGCACTGTGTCAACTTCGACACTCTCCTTCGGTAATTGCCTGCAACAAAGGCGTCCACCACTATCCTGCCACCTGCCCTCTTCCACGTTCCTTGCCAGTAATGCAACACACATTCGGACTATCTCAGGACATCCAACTACTCATCGCCATCATCAGTACGGCCAGGACTGTCAAGTCCTACCTCATCAATGTGATCCAGCGGTTGTTCACGGACGTCGCTGCCACCAACATCCACCACGGGCCACGATGCAGTTCCATCGCAGACATACAGTTTATTCAACGAGACTTGAAATAGGACACCTTCCTGTACTAGACGTAAAAATATCAAACAGAAGTATGAAACTCCACTAGTGTAGAGAAATGCACGTTTGCTATCAGAGAATGGCAATGCCGCGTTGCTTCGAATATACGCAACATGCAACCAGGCCAAATCATTGTGATTCCAAAAAGTGCAAAGGGAAATAGTGGGTAGACGACATGAAATGATTCAAATGTAAATGCGACGGAATTCAGAAAGTGGAGGGCACTTATCAATCATCAACCTCCTACCAGTAGGACAAGTCCCACTCCCCACTCGAGTCTCTTTCCCAATGGGAAATGGCTATAGTGTGACCGGAGACCTGTCGCGCAGCAATGAACCTCCCGATGTCTTCCTGGACACGCCCACCTGGCTCGACCTCCTCCAAGAAAATATTCTGCAGGGTGGGCAACACTTCTGTCGTTCTGCCCTCAACGAGCTCTTGCAGAGCAGCCATGATACGCGGCACAAACTCCTTGGATAGGTAAAGGTTCTTTGCAGTGGTAAATCGGTGTAATAGATCTAGCCACAGTATGTTCTCAATGTTGTCTTGCCAATCTGGTTGCTCCCCATGCAGGGGCTCGTAGATGTAGAGGTCCTCCAACGTGGAAAGGGAAGGTAAGTGCGAGGCACAGAGCTGCTCCAGAGACGAAACTTGCCAATCCAACTCTCTGCATGAAATTCCCACCTCGCAGCCAGATGGGATCGAATCAATCGATGAGGAGTTGATGATAGCTTTGCGATGCCCAAAGACAACATGTGCATTTTCGACTGCTTTCAAGGTTGGTGTACGACTGATAAATTGGATGAATTGTGGTGCATCGAATACGACGTCATTAAAGAACGTTATGTGCAAGTTAAAGAGTTGAGGAGCATCGATGCGGGCCACGAGGTCGTCCAAGTATTCACAGACCCCTTTGAACGAAAATCTTGTGAGAGCAGGAAGGACAGTGCGTGTCGGGGGAGGCGGAAGTCGGCTTGCCTGGTCGGGGTGAGATCGAGGGGATCGGAATCCAAGGTTTAGATACTGGAGGCTGGTCAACGCAGAGAGGGCGGTGACCACCGCATCGGGTGAAATATATCCGAAATGAGGAATATTCCAAAGTTGGAGGCCGGAAAGGTTCGTGGCAGACAAAAGTAGTTTCGGTAAACCCGGAAATGGAATGCCAGACAACACAAGGTGTCTGAGACGTGGGGCAGATCGACCCAAGAATGAATCGGGAACGATTGGCACCGGTTCTTCATTGGATGACAGGTGCAGAAACGTCAACTCCGGGAATGGCTCCTGCATTGCTGCCAGAACTTTTTCGAATGAGGAACCATTGACCTCACAGAGATAGATCTTATCCACGCGATTCCGGCGGTCGAGTGCTGCAACGACATTGTCCATATCTTCTGTTCGGCCGGTGATGTTGTCAATGACGAGAGGAAAGGGTGGCCAGATATCCAGCGTGTCCTGCACAGGTGTTTTGGGCGTGCAACGAAGTCGCAGATTGAGGCAACGTGATGATCTAAAAACAACGCTTCGCCATCGCCGACAGACATGCACCAGTGACTGCCACGACTCCGCCCCCGATCCATCCATACAGAACTCAAATACTTCCAGTAGGACATCATCAGGCAGAATGTCGATTGATTTCACCTGGCCTACATCGCATCGAGTCGGTCACCATTGCTTCAGCAATTGTTGCAAGATGTTGCCCAACAAAAGACGTACATCGATTTTGCTTTATTCGTTTCTTCCGACTCCGGCGACGATTCTTTGCCATCAACAAGAATGGGAATTTACTACGATCGGTGACCCAGGGCGAGTAGGAAATGATGGAGGAGGGAAGGCGGTACTGGAGGTATGGTAGGAGGCACGCTTCCAAGCGAGGCTATTTGGGCTTTCGACCAATCAAGCGGAATTTCGACATACTTCCGAGAGCTCAGCGCTCAGCGCTCATCGATCATCGATGGGGAATTGGGTGTTGGGCGTTGAGTATGATATGCAAATTTATAGCTGCACAGCCCTACCTGGTCGTGCCCCTTTCATTTTAGATTATCGCCCACGGACCTTTCGAAAGGCTTGCCACCGCACTCCCATCCCCACCTTGCCTTGGTAACTGGGAGGAAGGGTTCTCCGATCTACCAAAAAACTGACCGACATCCTCTGCGCCGATCATCCAACGCCCAGATTCTCGATTCACTCACAAGTGATGCAGGCTGTGCGCGCCGTCCGCACTGCCCCGCCTGTGCCCCCATCACCGCCGCCTCCTCTTCATCGCAAACTTCCCTAAACTGTATAAGATACCTATCTGTGCTAGACTGACCTCGCGATTGTTCAACATTCAACATAACGGCGCTGTTTGCTTTCATCCCTATAGGGCCCTTGGTACCTTGATTCTGAATGATCGCCATTCATTTGTCAGTAGTTACCGCGCAATGCATCGTCTTTCATAGGACATTGGGGATGAAGTTGGGTGCATGATTACCTAGTGTGCCTGATGAAGGCATCTAAGCTCCGTGCGTATGCCAGGGGAAATTCACCATCCATCAACTCCCCACCTTACACCATTTCCGCCCTCGCGTCTCCATCATCTGCTTGCCGCCCTGGGTCATCGATCAAGTCGATGTACGTCTTCTGTTGCTTAGTATCTAGCGGCGTAGGGCCAGGTGATAGCTCGACCGCCCCGATGCCTTGATAATGCACGCCACTGAAGTCTCAGTACGGATGAAAAGGTCTACTGTACTTACAAAACAGGGGATAGAGGTGTGTGGCAATCGCGCACGCTTTTCCTTCGCCAGTACGCGAACTCTCGGGCCCGGTAGGCTGCCACTGACAGACAAAAACCTGCGCTCCGGCTGACAGTATCGCCTTCTTTCATGCGCGCAGCGCGTCTGCATAACACATCTCTGGGCTGAACGCGCACGCAAAGAGGAGACGAGTCTGTCACTGGTGCTGGAAGATTGGGGTAGACAAGATCAATTACTGTACCAGCCAAGCTGCAGCAGTTTCATTTTGTGGTGTTTCCCCAAACTGTTTGGGTTGTTTGCTTTTGAGGAAACACTTGGCCGCCTCTGGAATTTCAACACAGCATCCAAAGGCGTGATTTGATCGCTAACCTGCAAGTGCGTCGTCCACTGTGAGTTGGTGGGCCATGTGCTGCCCTGGAGCGGGCAGCCAGAAAGATGAAATATACCGTAAGTTACTACAATGACGCCACCAAGTCGCAAAGCGCAGGTGAACCACGCACGGACATCATGGCTGTTGGATAGCCAGTACAACGGGCGGGGAAAGGACAACAAGCCGGAGTAATCGCAGCCCCGAAATGGTATGACTTGATATCGGACGTGCGTCAGGTTTAACGAACTTCAGAGACACTTCGCGAAGGACAAGAACACGTCAGGTGCGCTGGCTGGATTGGATAACGAGGGAGAACTAGGACCGAGGACGCCGCACTCGAAGTGCACCCCAATCAGTGATGGCAGTGCACGGACACGCGACGCAAACCAGAGTACAACAATGCGGTTCATGACCCAGGTTCCGCAAGGGTAACAACCACATTGGAGGTGAACAAAAACACTCGACCTTAATACAAACTCAGGCGGAGCATTCAAGTTACTTATTTGGTATTTCAACATAGATGCAGTGCATTGTGCGTTCGACCCAGAAGACAATGTACGCTAAGTATCGCCGTTTAAGGTCCGAAAAAAAAACAAGGCATCGAGAGTATATAAACGTCCGAATGCCACACTAAAAGCAGATCGAGTCCGATGCCAGCCGTGTTAGTACCTGCAGCCTGAGCAGCTCCAGTCTCTACCGTCGTTCCCTGGCAATACGCGCGGTGGCTGCGCATAGCGTCTGTCCGCGTGACGCTTTTCCACACGTACAATAAGCGACAGGGCGCGCGTTGTGCGCCTTCGTGCTCCGCAAATGTCGGTGGAGATCTTTCTTGCTGTTAAAAACTTCTTGCACGGCTTGCATTCGTGCACCTTGTCAGCTCTTGGCGTCCCACGCTTGGGTCTCTTTCCCTGGGCTTTGTTACTTTCCGCAAAATAAACGGCCGACCTGGATGTCGCCATCAGGTTCGTCCCGGCGCTCACCTCATTTAAAACCTTCCTTGGGTAACATTGGACGCCGTTGCGCTCCGGTTTTCCGATGGGAGTTTATTGGGGGAGGCGTAGGGCCACGCCGACGGTAACGCCCGGAGTCTGACTTCCGGGCTCCAGCGGAGCTATGGCCCCACATACTGGTTGATCAAAAGCATGCTGGACATCTTCGGCTGGTAGCCGCGTAGGCCTGCGGCTGGGCCAGCATTACATCGTTCAACAGGAGGTCCATCATCGACACTGGCTTGTCGTTTCTGAAGGCCGCATTGATACAGTCACCAGCGGCGATATTGGGACTGGGACTGGGCCTGCGGCTCGGTCAGCACTTGATGCCCCGACTCGAAGTCGTCCATGTAGGGCCCCGGAAGCTTGAAGATCGACCATGGGACCTATGATGTCAGACCATTGTCGTTGTGTAACTCTTTACTCACCGGGAAATGTGCGGTGTCCACACTGTCGGGCTCACAAATCGATCCCCAACGAAAGGTAAACGCCGCCATGTACCCCACGGACGTGCGATGTCAGGTGCGTCGATTTCTTCCATGCTGCTACCTGCTGGTTTAATGCCACAGTTGCAGTTGCTTGGTCGCAGCAGTCACCGCGCAGGACGGCAAGGAAATACAAGGTATCTATCCCGTATATGGCGCGTTCATTCCTTACCTCCTTGAGGCGTGTTTGGCGGCATTGTTTTCGCCTCCGGCCATAGCGGGGACACAAGCAGATAAGCACAGCTGTACAGGGTTCCCAATTGTTTTCACCTTGAAGCGATACCTCCACGTGGATAGGTCAGGCCTGCAGGAATGCACAGGGCATATCCTTGGGTACAAGTCTCTAAAGTGCCACAGCCAGGAATAGGACAGTTTCATCGGCGTTGGTACGCGTCGCAGAGCCAGGCCATGGAGGGAGTGAAAAAACGACCTTAACCTTGATCTGTGGTTGTTTTCTTACTTTCGGCAGACGCCGATTTGATATTTGACCCCAAGCCAACAGCTCGAAAAACCCCTCCTCCCCGGCTTGCAAAGTGGTAGTTAATACAAGACATTTCACTACTTTTCCGTCTAGGTTTCCTATGATTTGGTTGAACCACTGTCACAGTACGTCATAACCCGACCCCGTCCCTTGTGCTCTCTTATGTGCAGTTTTGCCAATATATATTTTTGAATTCCCGGATGAAACTGTGAATGACACGAACCCATCAGATGGGATGTTCCCCCGTTCGCGAAGGATATCTCCGATTTCCTCTGGCCGACAGGAACCAACTCTTTACGCGCTTTACGGACCACCTTCATACAAGGCGCCTCACGATTCCGAATACAATCTCACAACCTCCATCATTACACCCTGTCTCACTCGATGTCTATCTCAGCCCAACCAAGGAAAGGCGGTCCACACTTGGACGACATTTGGCGTCTTCTGAGCCCTGCCTCACGATGAGGTCCAGGCTCTAATGGCCCAGCACGCCAACATGCCGCCAAACGAGATGATTCATCCATGCACGTTCAGTTCAGCGCCCACACGGGGCATAAGTGCGGCACAGAACAACGTACAAACGAGATCAAAAAAACCGACCTGGAAATGTGTCATCAAAAGAAAGAAAAAACACACAGAGCGAGCGATCGGGCCTATCAAAAGCACACGTCATAGCGTCACCGGTCCGTCCGTCATTGGGCATCGCTGGCGGTTGGTTGGCGTTGGGCGTTGGCGTCAAGTCCTCCTAAATGAAAACAAAGTGTAAGTGAAAAGGAGTCTAGAATGCCATGATTTGAAACGGACGCTGGCGGGGAGAGCGTGGCGATAGTAGGACGTCAACGCGTCAAAACGGTGTGCGCAATGATGATGCTTTAATTTCAAATTTTTGGACGTTCGATGGAGGGAGTCAGGGGTGTTAGGTACAGTACGGAACGGCAAAGGGCCGCAGACGCTCGCCATTGAGCCCACTCGCACAATTTGCTCGCTGCGTTAATCAATCGAATGCCTGTCACTACAGCACTTGTCAATCGGATCTCGGGTCGGATCGCGGTGGCATCGCCAGGGTCAATACAGTATCCTTCTCCTTTCATTTACACGATATGTACAGTCCGAAGAAGCAGCGACTGTTTGACAGGCCTCTTACGAAACTTGTGATGGATTTCTTCTCTTCCTCACAGTAAGAAAACAAAACAAAACAAATGAATTCAAGCCAACGCTTCTGTCTAAAAGTGCACATCTCAAACCAACACCACCACCGAAAACCTTTTTATCCTACAATCACATTTCCAGGCGAGAAATTTACAGTGGCCGGAGATGGTGTTTCAGACGTTCAGATACAATCCCTTATCTTTTCTAATCTTCGTCATGGCTAGAAAGGGCGGCGTGAGTGACGAGATTGGCAGCCAAATACCCTCACGCACCAGCGATGATAGCGCTACCGACACCGCTTCCGTCCTCGGCATGATAGGTGACGATGTTTCTACCGAGATAAGAGTGTAAAAAAAAACTCGTTCCGAGAATATAAGTGGGGCTGTATAGAGCGACTCACCGGCCTTTTTCGCCAAAGATATCCTGCAAGCCCTCATGCACACGATCCGCGAAGCCGGGGTATTTCTGTGTGAAACCGTGGAACCATCAGCTCCATCCGCTCTCTCTCTTTTCTCTCCCTGGAGAACATCAGCCCGATAAGACAGACAGGACGCACATTATACAGAGATCCATCCGCCCCAACTGAGCATCCCGCCTCCAAGTATCCCATCTTGCTCACGATCGCCGCAATGCCGCATGAGCTCAGCCTCGCAGCGCGGCGGCCCACCAGTTTGGCGAGCGCGCGGAAGAACTGACGTTCGGCGAGTGTCGTCTCGAGCGCAAAGAAGTGTGTAAAGATGCCGATGATCATCAGCAGTTCCTCTGTTGGGTCCATCTCCATGAGCGAGAGGAACGCGGTGTCCAACGCATACGGAATTTCGATCTTGTACGTGTTCTGACCCAGGAAGAGCACACCTTCATCGATCAGCTCGCAGATAACGAGACGCAGGATCTCGCCCAGATAACGACCGGAGATCAATTTCTTCGTGGCACTCACGGTTAGAAGGGATGCAACCGCGAGCGGTGATGGGTGACGTGGGCGTACCTCAAAGGCCTGTTCACCGGGCTTGTTCGACGTTTCGTCTATTATCTGATCGTACTTCGTCCTTGGAAGGTGCTCATGTTCGAAAGAATCAAACGCGCCCTTGTGGAGGAATAGGGAATGAGGATCGTCGCATCCGGCGTCCGCACGAATGAACAGCATACCCATTCGCAATTGATGGCCATTTGCGCATCGTCGTCGATGCCCAGGTTTTTGATCTTGTGGATCTCCCCAACGCGCTCCATGTATGCAGCATTACATCCAGTACCGAAGATCACTGCAATACGCGTGCTCGGATTGACGTACGAAGATGCGATGAGGGTTCCGGTGGTATCGTTGATGAGCGCCGTCAGCTCTGCGGGCACATTCTGGGGACACCCCGTGTCAAACACGACGCCGATGGCTGTGTCTGAGAAGAGAAAAAGAGAAACTCACATGTCTCTGCAAGCTTTCGCGGAACATCGCAGCGACATCTCGGCCTTCGGTATTGGCAGCGCCGAAACCCTTGGTCCAGCGAATGAGTTCGCCGTGATCGATGCGCTCTTGCCTATCGCCCAAAAGGCGTGGGTTGGGAACACACCATCGATTTCGGTCATGACACGACTCACGAGCATGGGTACGAGAACTAGAGACGTTTTACGTCTAGATAGTCAGCCTCTCTGGGAATAGGGAACCGAAGCGGACCAAGGGAGGTGATAAGGGGTGGTCAAACCGACGAAATTAAGGACTAACCGTGAACCCTAACGGCAACTTTTCGCCATCCTTCACGGTGCCCTCGCCAAGATTTGTCTCGATGAACGTCTTGAGGCACTCGGCGCAAAAGTCGAACAGTTTTTGGCCTTCCTCTTGCTTTTGTTCTTCCGTAAGGCGATATTTTGATTGGGTGATCTCGAACTTGCCATTTCCCTGAAGAGTGACGAGGCAGACACGGAGATTGGTCCCACCTTGAACGGGGATTCGTGTGGAGCAGAGAAGGGTCGAATCGAAGGCACCTACCAAGATCGACGGCGAGGAAGTCGCCCGTCTCCTCTCCTGTGGGCCAGCCAAAGACGAAAGTTGGAATCATTGGCTGTTACATGCATCCGGTCAACGTCACGTGCGAATGCCAATGCAAAGATAGGAAGTTGTGCTTCCGGTCAAGCCCGCCATCACACGGTGCTACAGGTTTAGTCATGGGGGAAGAGAGGGGCCCTCAATGGCCGCATAGGAGCGATCCACGTTTCGTATATTCGGGGGTTGGGACCAACAAGACAGAAACGTACCACGACCTGCTTCGGCTTTTCGAGGCCAAGCTCTAACGTATCCTTGAAAGCATCGACGATCATCCGCATGCGAGGAGAAGTGAGCGTAAAGCTGTCATTTCAAGGGGAAAAAAGGTGATGAGATCGGAATTCCCGCCAGCGACTGCAATCTTATAGGCGCACATGCTCTCGTATTTCCTCAGATGATCGGCCATGGTTCTGCAAGGCGCTCGTATTCTATCCCGATATCATCCATCGGTGAACGTACCGCTTGGTCGCATGGGGCAGATCCTCATCATCGTGGGTTCTGGTGTGGATCGCGAGGACTTGACCCGTGGGCAGCGTAACGCTCCCGCTTCCGCGTCTTGAGGACGGCATACTGCGATTTTACGAGATGAATACGTCTGGACGGGCGGCGAGAGATGGCGAATAGATAAGTGGGAAGGGACAAGAATTTGTATATAAACAGAGCTGAACTTTCTTCCAAATCACTCGTGGGAACCATTGGCGCCCGACGCCTTCCTTTGTCGGAAAATGGCTCGCACAGGCTCACAACGTCCATGATTGGCCTCAAGGGCACCCTCAACGTACGTCTGCCCTCTCTCCCCCGTTCTCTCCCAAATTCCCCCAAATCTAAAAAAAATAACAAAACAAACAACAACAGGTGATAGACAACTCGGGCGCACTGCTCGTAGAATGCGTCAACGTGCTCAAAAATAAAGTCAACAACGGCTGGGGCAGCGTAGGCGACGAGATCGTCTGCGTCGTAAAGCGCGCGCGGCCCATCTCCCCCGGCCAGCAAGCCATCTCGAACGTGCTCAAAGTCCGCCGCGGCGACGTGCGGCGCGCCGTCATTGTCCGCAGCAAGAAGCCCGTGCGACGGCCGGACGGGCGGTGGGTGCGCTTCGACGACAACGCGGCGGTGCTGCTGAACAATAAGCGCGAGCTGCTGGGCACGCGCATCGGCGGGGTGGTCAGCGCAGACTTGCGGATGAAGGGTTGGGGCAAGATCGTAGCCTGGCACCAAGGTGAGCCAGCTAGCTACCATACCACCTCCACTCCACCTCCCCGTCGCCCATTCTCAGAGCGCGCGATCATCTAATACCCAAACTCACACACAGGTAGTATGATCGGTTCACTGTGACGCGAGATATATGCGCACTGCGCTTCTTATTATCCTTCTGCCCCCCTTGTCCCTTTTTTTCACTTCCGAAATTGTCGGGCAGGGGGACGTGGAACTGCCTTCCTCCCCCTATGAGAGGACTTGGCATCGAAAGTGTCGTGTGGGCCCCAAATACAAAATACTTGATTAGAATCAACGATGGGCTGCTCCTTCCTTGCTACGTTTGACAAGACGAGAAAGCAGACCAGATCGGGCACTCTCATCGCCGCTCCTGGAAATTGGATTGTTCCCCCCAAACGGGGTACTACTCCGGAGTCCGTGCACCACTAACCCTGCAAGTCACGACCCTGGTGAACCTACAAGAGTGGCGCCCGCTCCCACACACGTAAAACGTGCTACCAGGGGTGCCTACCCCATTTTTTTTTGCCTTTTCCTTGAAAGGGTACGAGCGCTGTCTTCTGACCTGACGTTCTATTAAATTGTCAGAGGAATCCCGTTGCACACGGGAAGTTTTCTGAAAAAGTCGAATAGAGCTCCCAAAGTGGAAGAGAAAGTCTTCCGAGTCGGAAAAGGCATATGAATGTATAGGCATTTGGGAAGATGATTGCCAAGTCTGAAACATGTAATGGCGTGACTCGATATATAGCTGACATATGATGAGCAAATTAACTGCGAGGGAATCCACAGGGGACAGTGCGTGAGATGCGAACATTATATACAACCGGCAATTGTGACGCAAAGAGAGAGAAAAATATTGAGTTCAAGATACAATGCTCAATAGACACAGGGGAATCTGAGTGGTATGTGTTTGTGTGCGTGTATATGCGTGTGGGTGGTGAGAGATACGAAGGGATCTCTAGCTACTATGTAGTCGGCACATAATCTGCGTCCTCGGACTCCCTGTGGTGACCCCCATTGTTGTCACGACGCTTATGAAGACCACGCCGCGACATTGTGGGGTATTCACACTTGCGTGAGCGCCTTGCGCACTGGCTAAACCTAATGTTAGTTTCCAATTTCCCCGATTAACATCAAAGGGGCACAACGTACTTGCATGTGGTATCCGCACTTCCAACGGGTGGCGCACCGCACGCGATCTTACGCTCACGGCAGAACAAACAGGCGATCGCAGGTTTGCGCCGCGCGCTCCGCTTAGTCGTTGGCAGCTTCAACACGCCTTGTCCTGCCTTGGGATTGGGCACCGGCGTCGGTGTCGGGAGTGATGACGACGTCGCGGTGTTATCCATGAGATTCACTGATGTAGGCGTTCCCGTATCGGAAGACGAGAACGACGACGACTGAGGTGTCGGGATACGACCGCCAGGAGAATACGAGTGATGTACAGGAATAGAGAGGGACGGTGGCGGCGGGTGCCTCTATAGATGGATGAGTATGTGTAAGCTATCATGAGATAGGAACGAACCTTGGCTGATGAAGCAAATCCCGGGTATGCGGCGGGGTCTTGCACCAGACGGAACGACTCTTGTGTGTGTTGTCGGTGACGCAGGGAACTATGCCCGTGATGAGGAGTTGAGGAGCGTGGCATCGAGAGGAAGTGATCTTGAACCTCCTCTTTGATGTAGGGTGCATGGTCACTGGTGAGCGATGGGCTGCCCAGTGGCGCCATGGATGAGAAGGGTTGACCACTGGCGGTCGTGCCATACTCAGTTTTTACAGGGTGTCCGACTGCACCCTCAGACGGATCGTGTTTAGGTGCTGGCTGGGAGGGGAGGGGGAGACTGGGAAGAGCAATAGAGGCGCGGCTCATGGGTTGCGGCTCTGGTGGGGAGATCTCTACCAAAGCATTGCCAAGCTCAGACGATCCGGAGGACGGAGGAATGGGAAGGATGGGGTGTTGAGTAACAGTTTCGTAATGATCAAAAGAATCATCACAGCGCAGATAGCCTGCATGATCTGAGACCAGATTTTGTTGATGTTGGCTGCCGAGTGGCATGCAGTATTGGCCGTCGGCGGCGAAGTACCCCGTGGTGTGGTCATATGTTGTGTGTTGAAATGGATTAGGATCTGAGGGTGGATACTCAAAGTGGGTCACTGTTGATTGCTCGGTGGCATACTGCCCGCTATGGTAGGCACTACCTGAAAGGATCTGAAGAGGGCTCGGTGAATGTTCGGCAGGGTCATGAGGACAAAGGGATAGCTCACCGAAGGGTAATCCCCAAATCATAAGGGGGTGCAGCGTAGTTTACAGTCTGGGTGTACTGCTGGGGAGGATAGGGGAACTGATCTGGGCATTCGCTTTGTGGCTGGCCCAGTGCGGGGTACGAGTCGCGCTGTGTAAGCGAGAACGGGGGAGAGGACGCGTAGGGAGACGAGGTTAATTGGTTTGCACGTAAGCGCGAAGAGCCATGGCGATCTTCCAAGTCACGGGTTACGGCAGGCTGGGAGGCGTCGAGGCCAGATGCCCAGTAAGTACCACTGCCTTGAGGCATGGCGGGGTTGGTGGCATCGGGATAACGGGGATCAGAAGGCGTGGTATGGCGAAGCATTGACGCGCAGGGGGACGGAAGAGAGAAAGAGAAAAAGCGGAGAGGGGAGATGGGCGGGAAAAAGAAGAGGCAGGGAGGAGAGAGCTGGAGAGAACTAAGGAGAACGGGGAGGCTTAAGACTGAAGGGGAATCATTCAATGGAGGTCGACACGTGCACAAGCAGTAAAACAATATGATGACAATATTGGGGACTCGACTTGCCCTTTCTCTCCTCTCAAGTATGTAATAAATGCGTTCCCTGACCCATTTTTGAACCTGAACTAACCCTGTCCAGTTGAGCCTCCGACAAACTACGATACTACCGTACTCTGCTCTCTCTTCTTGACTCTAACGTGTTTCTCGACGTCAGCTGCACGCTGCCATTTCACCCTCCACACGTTTCCCCCGAATCAGGCCACCCACATCCCATGCCGTGCTTTCCAGCAGCGAAATCCCTCAAGAGCGCCCAACGATGCTTCCGTGCGTGCGCACAACCGCCTGACTGACATGGAACACCTCAAGGTAGCGTTTTCCAATACGGGAGGGAGAGCCTTATCATACTGCGTGGCGAACTCGTCGGACCGAGCAAGCAAGCGGCTTTATCCGTCCACCCTTCCCCCAGCCCACCCCCACCCAGCCCGAGCCAGTGCGAATGCCAATCGAGCACTAGTTCCGTCGGTTAAAGGGTTAGCCCCAGTCACGAGCCCTCCACTCGCTTCCCTGGCGCGGCTAGATATGGTCTCGATATATTTCGCAGGAATAAACTCGGCACTAAGCGCCCAATTTCTTACTTGCAGGTGCCAATGAGGTCAGATAACCACATCAACGTTGGTAGGATGACTGATTTCTCATTTGTCACATGGGCGTGTATTTACGCGCCCGTGCGAACCGAACTTTCGGTCACTTGCCATTGGGCGCGTGCGCGTGATATATCATACTACCCTTTTCGTCATTGTCACAGCCACCGTAAGGCGTCCTCATGTTATCTCCTAGGTCGCGCCGTACTACCGGGCTCGCCTCGAGGCGCCCGTCACTCTCCCTCTGCGTGTGCGCGCCTCCTCAACAATTCAATACACGATTCTCTTCAACTCTCTATACATGTGTTGGGTGATGACGGGGATCTCCACTCCCTCACCCTCACAGTCACTGTAATCGATCTCGCCATCTTAACCTTGATCCTTATCTTTTGCACTCCGGTCAGTCCTGATTCCCCATCAAACTGTGATTCCCCCAGAACACGGCGCTTACTCGTAAGATCAGCAACGCTCCATTTTAAGACTGGGCTAGGTGCGTTATCACCCTGATTTGGAGGGCCTCTTTGGGTTCCATGTCATCCATGGCGACGACGCAAGGCAGAGAGATTAACCACGAGGGTAAGCATGACAACAGCGTTTTCACTGGTACAGTAAATCATGATCTACAGGCCTAGTCGCGCGCGCCTACAGTAGTCGACCCTGGTCTCTTCACACACACGCCTTTCATATTTCCCCGTACTGGATGCGATCGCGACGACAGTTTACCCGAATTTGGGTTCCCAGGGCCACCTAAAACTGTAACTCATTCGTCTCTGGTGACATCGGGCACCTTTTCCTCCTCATCGCTCCTATTAGCCTTTCATTTCAAGTGTGCTGCGGTCGATTTAGCGCCCTCATGTTTTTCTTTGATCTGAGCTAGGCGCTAGACGAGGTGGGCGATTACTGGACGTGTGGAACAGGTATTGCAGCCAAACTGTTCATGGAATGACGGGCCCCGCTTGGCTGTACCATTGGACCCTGTCAGGCGCTACAACGCATGGTCTCCTGCAGGCTGCAAAACCTACAATTACAACCTGCGCCCATTCTCACTCGGTGTCGAAATGGGGCAGGCTGGACCTTTGACTCTGGGTGGGGCGCTTGCTAAATGAGATCCATCGACTCGTCGGACTTGTCTCTTTCTCTCTCCTGGATCCCTGCCTCGAGTCTGCGAAGCATATTACTGGACGTAGCACCTTACCACGCAGCTAACCGTCATACCCGTACGAAAAACAGGGTGCAGCCGAGTTAGCTGTTCCCGACATGATCCTTCGCACCTCGAGGCTCACGCAGCTGCTTGTGACGACAACAACTCGCTGCAAGCACCTGTTCCTGTCCTCGCGGATGGTTTGAGGTGGCGTGGGGGCTCATATTCATGATCTGTAGGTGATTCACGATGGATTTGTGCTGCTATACCCGGCCCTAGATATGTCAAGTAGGAAGGAGACGATCCTCCTATGTAACGGTACCCTGCTTCTCTCCGCGCGAGTTGCGAGTCGCCTGAGCTTCTACCAGTTCATTTGATGAAAGAATGACGTCTGTGTCATCGAGAAGGGGTCCATTCCCTGCGATCCAAGGTTTGGGAATGGGAAAACAGTCATCGGCTGCGCAGGTATTGCACAATTTGATTCCTACAACGCCGCTACAACATGCCATCTTAGTTGGTTGTGCCCTTCCTGTCAGATTACTGGATGACGCATCCAAGGAAGATTCAGGCCCCGACGAATGATACCGAACAAACCTGATGATTCCGAGGGTGACTCCATACTCACATCCCCAATAAGTAAGAATGTTCATACGTGCAAGTATGTTCAAGTCCAGGGCGAAGCCTATTGGCACCGTAACCACCATCCATGATGACCACTAGTATTGTGGCGGAGTTTAGTTTTCCTTGGTGTACCGGCTGTCCTGCCCGAAAGGAGGGCTACGTAGATATTGCCTGCCGATGTCTCATCCCCCGCCGCCGTGCCGCTTAATTTAGCAAGTTCCTAAGTCGCGATCTACACCGAGCAGTCCCTCGATCATCGGGTGTTCATCCGAGGCAATACGACATCCTATTCGAGTGTCTTTCAGCCAGTGATCCGCCATAGAAGGGCGTCTCTAGAACGTCGAAACGTGGAGTGTGTGTGCAGTTTGGCATCGCAAAAACGCCTCATGATGGGCTATTCATTTACCGGAATGAGGTCAGGGAAATCGAACGCGGTGATGGCTCCCATCGGACGGAAAACTGGGATTGAAAAAAAAAGCGGGGGAGGTTACAGTCGTACTGTATGGCATGGCACCTTTGACAGTGCCCTGCATCATATTTCCTTATGAGATGGAAGAATGTACGATCCGCCCTCGAGTCCTCGCTTGTTCTCGTTGTCCTCGTCAAACTGTCTAGTTTTGTTGTAAGCCAGTCGTAAGCCCGTATTACAGTCCATTATGAAACCCTCACGGTTTAAGGTACTGTCACGCGCTTGCCAGGTCTACTGTATGCGATAACTACGCCGCGAGGTATGTGTTGGTCCAGAGAAGGAAAGTCCGGATGGCCACAGGTACTGAGGGACCTGAACGGCCTGAACACTTGCCATTGAACGGGCTTCGGGCCACCCACCAACGACTACAGTAGATGGCGCCATCTTGGCGCCACGTGGCCACAGTGTCGTCGCTAGTAAACGGGATTACGGGATTTACGAGGAGCGAGGGAGGGAGAAAGCGCATGAATATGACCCCGAGCCGAGGGGGGACCTGCCCATGTCATGCACCAGGGTCCAGGGTCGGTCCGAGGATGACTCAACGACTCCTGATCGGAGCCACCTTCAGCCTCTCCAGTCTCC
Source organism: Russula vinacea (assembly GCA_022376525.1). NCBI lineage: Eukaryota > Fungi > Basidiomycota > Agaricomycetes > Russulales > Russulaceae > Russula > Russula vinacea. Next base: position 305,273 of record WTXL01000012.1, on the reverse strand, counting down.
CGAGACTGGTACAGCATGATGTTGTGAAACTCCACCCGCGCAAAATGCATGGACACGAGGACAAGAACGGGCTCAGTTGGGCTACTCGGAGGCATCCATCCGAGCTCCGGGCACCGTCCGGGCGCGCCATATGCCGAATGCCGGGCCCCTCAATATGCCCTAGTCAGGGCGGGGGCGGTACAGCCTGTACGGCATGCCGTATCATCCTTGCGCCCTCGACATGCCCGAGCAAAGCTCTCAACACATACTAACGACGCAGGCGGAGAGCTGGGAAAAAGAGAAAAAACCAGCTGGATGGGCATATGGCAGCCGCCACTAATAGCGTCTCAGTTGACTATCGATGCATTCGGGGGCGTCGCCACCGGCAGAAGAATGGAAAAAAAAAAAGCACAAGTCCGGTGGTCTGCTGTCTCATTTTGCACCCGACTCGGCCGTCAAAGACGAAAAATGAGGATCCGACCGACCTGTCTGGACGTCTCGTGCCTGGGAGATGTCTTGGCACGTGCGAGGGGATTTTCGCTTTTAATCCCTTCGCACGCGAACGATTCCGTTAAGTGCTTTAGTCCCATCAGTGCTTCTTCCTTCCAAACACAAAGCCAAATCAACACATCCTATCAGTTCCAATATGTCGAAAGAACGATCAAGCTCTCGGGGCCGTACCAATGGTTTCGTGCGTAGTTCTTCTCTCCTCGTCCCAGACCCCTGGTCTTATCATCGGCGCTTCCATACAGCAACTCACAGGCCGCGGCGGCGCTGGTAACTTCCGTTCTCCGTCCAGGGAGCCCGCGAAGAATGGACCCGAAGATTATTCGGACACTCGCGGGAGGGACCCCATCTCATCTCGCGACCCCGCCGTGGTATGTGACTTGTTGTTGCTGGTCTCCGACACAAACTCACGCAGTTTGAAACGAAGTTAACTTCCACCGGGCGTGGTGGGGCTGGAACATTCGCTCCCCCTCTCGCGAACCCATTCGTGAGGAGAACGGGAGTCCCGAGACATCCCCTATTCGATCCGAGCTGCGTGGTCGCGGTTATGATCGCGACCTCATTGCGTCATTGACGATGCTACGACATGGTGTAGTACGTCAATTTTGACTGCGCCATCGATAATTGTCACTGAACGACCAAACATGGTAGCATTCGACAGGCCGTGGAGGCGCAGGCAATATGATCAACTCCAACTCTCGCCCGAACTCCAACTCTCGTCCCAACTCCACATCGCGTTCCAGATCCCGCGAGCCGAGTCACGCAACTGGTCGTGGAGGTCTCGGGAACGTGGTGGTCGGTGGTCCTACGGAGACGGCCATCGAGGAATTGGACGAGTCCGAACGTGCTGCCCATCAGCACCCCGCAGGGGTGTGCGTATTTTTTTCTCTTCTTTTTCAAAATGCGGACCAGCTGACCACGGATCTTATTGTATATTTTTTTCAGGCACTCCTCTGGGCGGGGAGGCGTCGGGAACCTTACGTCTGGCGAGGTACCGCACCGTGAGGGCACCGGAAACCCCCACGGTGTCAATCACCCGCATTTGACTCATAATCACGACGCCGAGTCCTTCGGTCGCGGCGGTAGCGGGAATATTTCCCGCGACCATTCGCGCGATCCTGGAGCCACTGGGAAGAATACGCGCAACCCCGTGTCAGAATTTTTACACGGCCTTACTCACGGTGGTAGTGGAAATGTGAAGAATGAGCCGCGCGGCCGTAGCACCGGCCGTGAGGGAGATCTTGTTGCGAGTGGGTGAAGTGCTGGAGCGAGAATACCAGGATTTTTTTCGAATAATGTATGTGTAACTGTCCGTTTCTGTCTCTGTCTGTCTGTCTGTGTCTGTCTGCCCGTTTGTCTACAGTATTTGTCTTGATGTAACTTAGGATTAAGGAACATAGCTCACACGTGGCCAGGAATAATACGTCGTTCTGTGTAGTAACCAGCTCCAGTGAGGAGTAAACGCATGTTGGTTTTTGGTATTGTCGTAGAGTAGCACATCCCCATTTATTGATATATGTTTGGTTTCTATTTGAGCATTTACGACACGTATTGTGTGAAGCGAGGCACCTTGTCCTTATCATCTGATTCTATCATCTGATGTAGTGACATTTAAAATATGCCAACAGCGAACACAGCCATGACATTGTTCGCGTGACCCTGCGCTGGGTACCATTATGGACCTACACTGTATCTCAGACTTTCAGTTATCTCTGTGTTTCTAACTCGGATAGGCAGTGCTTAACTGAGTCATTCGATATGGTCCCCGCTGCACGACCTTATCGTCTCCAATAACATTTGATTGCTTTCGGAGGAGCTAATCTAAGCGCGCCTTGCCGATAATCGATAAGTCGTTGCATTCACACGTCCTATCTTAAAGCAGTTTGGTGAGTGGCATTTGCAAGACATCTGCTATCAAAGATGACGAATGAGGAAGAAATGGGCATGTCTCGTGCCTGAAAGCTGTCTCTCAACGGGCACAAGCATTCCGGTTTTACAGCAGTTCTCGCATGCGAAACTGCTATAAAGACGGGCCTTGGAACATGTCAGATCTCGGCCACAAATATGTCAATTAATACCGACCGACCAGCTTCTCGGAGCCGCGGTTGCATGCAAGGTTCCTTCATCCCTATCCATTGGCCACAGATAGTGTCGATTCGATCGACTGCTTCCTATCATGGCTGAACGGACGAGAAGCAAGGATAATTGTAGCAACGGAATCTCTAACAACCGAAGGGGACGACGGGGCTGAGTGAGTTGGTGTAACTGGTGCCGCCGGACTAGCAGAGTGAGGCGCGATATACTGGAACTTCTGGGTTCCTGTGCGAGCAGCCTTGTACCTTGTACCCAAGCAAGGATGCGCAGGTGCGAGCAGCGTGCCCACTTCTCGGTTTGAATATATATCTCCCTATGTCCCAGCTTCGGGAGTTCGGGACGGGGACCACAGTGAGAACAGGTTCAGGCGTTGGGCAGGGCAAGGTGCAAAAGAAGCGTAGACGGGGACACTCTTTGGACGGCTTGATGAGCTGAGCACCGGGGAGTTGATACACGCGGCAAGTTCCGGCTGTATTGGGCGGTGACTAGCATGATAGACGCCTTGATGCTCTCAGCATCATCGTCGTCCTCTTCGTCATCCTCATCGCTGAATGCTTGCACAGTCTCGACCTTTAGTCGTGACGTGACCGCGTGAGAAAAATGTCCACGACCTCATTGGAGTCCTTGTTGCAGTCTGATGGCAGCCTTGGATCTGAATGGTCATCCATTTCATCAGACAGTGGCACCGTGACGGACAATCACTATTACCCGCGCAGCCCAAGTCTAGGGTCACTATGATCTATATGCTCACACAGGCTATGATCGGCGAGTTCTTGTATAAGTACACGCGTCGGACGATTGGCAAAGGGCATGGGGAGAGACGGCATAAACGTTTCTTTGGCTCCATCCGTTCACCAGAACCCTATACTGGAGTGATGGATCCTGGGTCATCGAACATTTCTGAGCCTCTGCTAGAAGCGGTGGGTACCCCCGATATTTCACCTCTTTGAGATTTAATGTGCCACTCGTGTAGCATACATCGAAGGTGTCCGCTCATGCTCGACCTAATCCACTCCCTCCCGTATCCACGGGTACAGTATTGTGGTATCAACACCATCTCGGGAGTTGAAGTTTACTGCGCCAAGTAAGGAGAGGCACGACATCTGGATTAATGTATTGTCCCGATTCTTTATCTGATCTGCTTCTGACTAGAATTAATAGGCTCTCCAATATTTGCTGACAGGTACCTTGATACCCTCATCCACAGCGAATGCACCAAACGGGCTAGGCCCTGCATTATTCGGCACCAGTGCTCGTAGCAGAGTCATTGACGATTCCACACAGCAATCTACAGACCATGGCGGCGCTGGCATCTTTCATACTCCGTTGAGAGGGCGTGAGGACACTGAACCTGGACCCGAAGATTATTCGGCCACTCGCGGCAGGGACCCCATCCCTACTCGCGACCCCGACGTCGTATGTCACTTGCTGCTGTTGATCAGACACAAACTCACGTAACCTGAAACGAAGGTAACTTTAACCGGGCGTGGTGGGGCTGGAAACATTCGCTCGCCCTCTAGCGAAACCATTCGTGAGGAGAACGGACTCTCGAGAAACCCCTTATTCGATCCGAGCTGCGCGGTTATGATCGCGACCTCATTGCCACCATTGACGATGCTCATGACACCGGTGTAGTACGTCAAGTTTGATTGCCGCTATCGTTGCTGAAATACCAAATACTGGTAGCATTCGACTGGCCGTGGTGGCGCAGGCAACGTGACTAACTCGCGTCCTAACTCTCAATCGCATTCCAAATCCAGCCAGCCGGAGTTGGAACGTTCTGCCCACCCGCAAATGCTGCAATCCCGGGCGCTGTATGCCTTTCTTCACCCTTCGATGCAGACCACCTGACGCGGAACTTTTCTTTTCTTTCTTTTCAGGCACCTCGGCCCGAGAAGTGTCGGGAATCTTGTGTGTAGCGAGGTACCGCACTGCGAAGGCGCCGGGAACTCCCATGATGTCAATCACCCGCATTCTACTCATAGCCACGACGCAGAATCCTTCAGTCGCGGCGGTAGCGGGAATATTTCCCGCGACCACTTGCGTGAGGCTGGAGCCAAGAACATGCGCAATCCCCTGTCAAGATTTTTGCACGGCCTTGGTGGTGGTGGAAATCCGAAGGGTGAGGTGAAATACTGAGGCGAGATAACATCATTACTGTAACCCGCAGAATAATGTACATGTAACTGATTATGTGTGTCTGTTCTTGTCTGTCTGGGTCTCTCTGCCCGTTTGTCTATTTGTCTGTGATGTAACTTGGGATTAAGGAACATAGCTCACACACGCGGCCAACAATAATACATGGCTTTCCCTGGTATGAGTGGCGCAGGAGATATGTACCCATGTGGGACCACAAGATCTTCGGTGATTTCGGACGAGGGTGTTGATCTAGGCGCGCCTGGGACGAGGCGTCTAATTTGTCTTGTCTCTACGTACTGACGTCAAGCTGAGGGCGATGACAGAGATCCGCAGTCAACCATATGCATACCTGGCCACATTTCACCAAAGGTAGCGCGCTCGCTCGTAAGCTATTCGGATCGGATGAGAAAGTCACATGCGCCGCGTCATCATCGATGCAATCAATCCGAATAAATATAAACGCCCCTCTTCTCATCGCGTCATCCCTCTTCCTCTTCCCACACACCGACTCCCACAATGTCGAACACCCTCCCCGACCTGCCTTACCCATACGACGGCCTCGAGCCATACATTTCACGTCAGATCATGGAGCTTCATCACAAGAAGCACCATCAGACTTACGTCAACGCCCTCAACGCTGCCGAGAAGGCTTACGCCGAAACCACGACCCCCAAGCAACGCATTGCCCTTCAAGCGGCCCTGAAGTTTAATGGTGGTGGTACGTAAATTTCATCGTGCGCGCGCGCGCCCGATCGTCCTTCGTTGCACTGCGAGGTCCCCCATGCACGTTTTATCTTATCACGTGTGGACCGTAGGTCACATCAATCATTCTCTTTTCTGGAAAAACCTTGCGCCCTCTGCGGACGAGAAGAAGGGCACCGGAGGTGTACTCAGGGATGGCCCTCTCAAGGCTGCCATCTACGAGAATTGGGGCTCTCTGGATGCGTTCAAGAAGGAATTTAACACGACTACCGCTGGCATTCAGGGCTCTGGCTGGGGCTGGCTCGTACGTTTCGACGCCTAGCTCGCCGATCGGCGGGGTTTAGTGGGGTTGAGATTGACCTTTTCTCGTCAGGGTTATAATCCCGCCATCAGAAAACTAGAGATCGTGACGACGGCCAACCAGGATCCTCTTCTCTCCCACGTCCCCATCATTGGCGTTGACATTTGGGAGCACGCCTTCTACTTGCAGTATCTCAACGTGAAGGCCGACGTGAGTACCGATAATCGATCGTCTCTTATCTGTTTACTGAGTGATGGACCCTTAGTACCTCAATGCTATTTGGCATGTCATCAATTTCGAGGAAGCTGAGACTCGCTACAAAGAGGCTATCGGCGCGCATAAGCTTTAAACCTTCTTGCGTGGCATACGTGACGATTGTGAGAATCCAAAAGGAGGGAGACGTGTATTCCGTCGATATCGAGAAGCATTTGTAAGAATCGTTGAATTTTGTTGAAACCATGCATTATCCAGGCTTCAGTGCCTGTTTCTTCTCACCGTTCGTTTTGTCACATGAAGTAACGGTTGATGGAAGATCTCATGATCAACACTCATCTAAGGGTCTTCAAGCTTCTGGCCTCAGGCCCCAGGTTTCACCCTCTTGGCTTCATTTCCCACTTGGGTTAGCAAACGTTTCCACAACGACGTACTACAGTACCCCTTGGAATTACACGTTATCTGTGTAATCGCTAAGACAAGGCATAACATTCCCAGCTGGTATTGCCCCATGGGCACGACGTGCGCCATCAACACGAGAGGTCCTCTTGGCGCCTGGGAAACCTTGCACAAAGGGGGCCGTCTAGCTGGTGGCAGCTTCCAATCAACCATGGCGACCGCCAGCCCGAGCGCCCATCTAAAGATAAACTTATCCTTGTACGAGAGAGGCACGCCCATAGAGAGATCGACCTCGGCCTCGGAGTTTGTGCCCGGTTCGAATGAATGGGTTTATCGATATCCCGAATTGTAACAGCTTGGGAAAACCATCATATCGTGATCATGATCAGTCTCTCTATCTGCGATGCGATAATCTGCCTCACTGCCCCAAATTGCCTTATGTCGGCCACGCGTCATGTTCTTTGTCACTTATGTGACTTACCAGTGTTCCCCATGGGACATCACGTTATGCTTGTTGTACGCGAGCACAGAATGTTCTTGAGAACAAGTGCTGCGCAGTTTTATGCGTGCGTGTGTGCAGAACGACAGTAGTGTGGTTACAGTATTTAGGAGGCCTGGTCATAAGATTTATAACATAACAACCACCGCAGTTGTGTTACAAGTCAATGAAGCAACGCACCATGATATGACTTAGAGCGGCCGAGATTAGTAGATCACTGTACGGTATGTTATGAACACATGAAACACGTCCTTTACGGCAAATGAAAAGAGGTCAACCTAGGCCTGCTCATAAACCCCAGCGCCAGATAAGTTACGCCCCTTCACTAATGTAACGGCATCGTATCACGACACCACACACACACACGCAGCCAGAAACAGCCAGTTCACCATGCGAACCGGCCGAGGTGCATTGCCGCTCGTCTTTGTACTCACATAACACACATTTTTCGCGCGTTGGAAATGCGGATTCGAAATAGAAAAAAGGTTGGCCTGCCGTTGTATTGAAGTGGAAGTTTAGGGAGCGCCCCTGACGTGACATTTGATACGCAATCAATCAATATAAATCGTTATCTCCAAGGTTATGTCCGCGTAACTCAAAACACCTACTGTGGTGGGATACGGTAGCGCCTTGAACCTTGGTCTATGATAGTTCAGTGGCGTACTGGATTATCACCTTTCTTCATCTCCAAATTAGAAAAACGCACGATGTCTATCCCCTTCATCTCATTTGGGAGATCACGCTCCTGTCCTTCGTCCCGGGCCCTTGTGGGGGTTTGTGTGATGATTTTCATTTCATGTATGCGTTGTTCTTGTCTGCAGGGTGATATGCCACGCCAGTGATGCCACGCGGTGATGGTGTTGTCCCAAAGATCCACTTTGCCTACTTGGAAAAAGGCTAGATTACTGATATCATGCCATGGGGCAACGGGCCTGACGGTCGCTGGATTGGATTGGCGTCTTTGTGAGTCACGTTCGTGCTTTGTGCTCACAGTGTGTAGCGCGCCGTGGGAAGGGAAGAGTGAGCGCGCAGGTACTACTATTGAGAGTTGGTCTGAGACTATCATTGTATACTTATGTCTGCACAGCTTATGGGCAGGAGCGCGTAGCGCTTCTCACTGAAGATGAGGGATGCGTGTCCAGGGGCAAGCTCACGATGAGTGGGCCCACCTGAAGCGGGCTGATTGCCATCAGACGCAGGCTTATCATCTAGGTTTCATTGGAACTTGAACTGGGTGGGTGAAATTGAAGCGGCACGGAGGTTCTTTGAGGATGGTGAAACGTGAAACGTAATATATAAGGCCAACTACGTTATGTAATATAACTCAGGTAAACATATGACTATGATACCTCGTTGGTCCGATGGAAAGGAAAAACAAACACAAAGAGAATAGCACGAAGTAATACAGTATACTAGTGACTAGAATTGTAACTGCAACATGTAATGGAGATGAGGGGGCAAAATAAGCTTTGACTCATGCAAAAGAGCTTCCCTGTTCTGGGCACCAGATGGAAATGTAGAGGTGGCCAAATGGTAATGTTGGACAACCCTTCCCCAAATACGTGCAGCCAAGCGGATGGCAGAGGAGTGACAGGAGGATGCAAGACGTGAAAGAAGACGTGAAAGAAGACGTTGTGACCCAACTGGGAGAGATGTAAGGGACAGTGATTGTGGTATAAGAGGGGGGGTGGAAGGGACAACAAAACGAACATGTCACGTGCCGACCTCCCTTCTGGGCCTACGCTTCATCCCAGATCCCAGAATCCCTGTGTGCCCACGCAGTTGTTGGAGAGCACAGCATTTCACAGATCCTCTGACTCTGGCAAGTGCAGTACCATCCCTGTGCAGTGAGGTGTTCTGTTGATGACAGCAATGGTTTTGAATGAATTATTAATTTATGAATAAAATGAACAGCAATAAGCAATAAAATAGGGGAGAACAACTGAGCACAAATCCATCACTGTTACCCTAAACAAAATTGTTGGATCAAAAACACGAAATTCTCAATCCCAGGTTCCTATATGTGAGGGAGAGAACTGTAAAGATCATCAATAGTGTGATCAATCCATACGTCATTGAGTAAAACCCTCTTCGACCAAACCACGCATGTGAAGACTTCCCGGTCCATTGAACTGGAAAATAAAAAGTCTGTCAAAGAGAAGGAACAGCAAGAGATGTGGCAGTTTCGGCAACTTCGATTGCCCACAGAATATGCATCTTGTCAACGCCATCAGCAAAAAATGCATGCATTCGCGCTTGTTCTCTGGACTGCACCGCGCAGGATGAGCAAGACAGATATATTGATGCGACCATTGATGCAACGTTGTTATCCACAGTGCACAGCCAACGCTCATAACCAGGTTCGAGAACCAGAGTGAGTTCACCCAGACGGCATATCTCGGAGGAGAAAATGGGGGTGGCTTAGCAGGAAGTATGTGTTACGCTCGGGTTGGCGAGAACCTCGTAGATGTTCCCAAGATAGAATGCAGAGGTATCCTGACAGTTTGGCCTCGGGTCCTGGACGGTCACAGCGAGGAGTGCAATGACAGCAACAAAGAATAGAATAGTGTCCCAGTTTATGCACGGGACAATATAAATGCGGACACAAGGACTCGCGAAAATGAGGGTGCCATCAGCATCTTTTTGCCAGCGCTCGATCTTGATTTTCCTCTTCCTCTACGGCTTTTGAGTACTGTATACGGAGAAGAGGGGCCCAGAGCTGTCACCGTAGTCAGATCCCCCTTGCAACCAACGGGTCGAATCTGCGGGTAACGCAAAGTTCGTCGTCGTCGCAAACCTGAGTCGTTCCCTCCCTCGAGGTCTCGGTGAGTAGTCTAGGACATTGAAGGGATGTGTGATACGCAACGTACAGTGGTAGCTCGATGGAAAGCTGTAGCAACTGGAAAAAGGGATGCTGGCATTGAGCGCCATATTGAACGTTTAAGTTGAGCGCCCAGAAGAGCTGCGCGCTGATGACCGACCGGCAGTGACCGGTGACCAAACTGATTTGTGGCAATGCGTCGCGTGTGTCCCCTACAGTACAGCTCCCGTAACGCGTGTGAGCGGTGTGTTCGTTCTCTCTGGCACCACAGATTCCTGCCCTCCACTGGTCGTTGCGCACCCCGTAATCATAACTATGCAAGGGTCAGCTCGAGTTCAATTGCAGACAACCAACTTGAAGAATCGTATAAGATAGGAGAGCAAGGGATGACAACACAATTACAGTAGTGCAGGCGCTTGACACTAATATAAATGTTACTAAGTTTAATGCTAACCGCAGTAGTGCTGACTAGTAAGCAAGAGCTATAAATCCGCAGACGGCGCTCCCATCGCTGTTCGCTTTCCGCCAAGTCTTTGATCCGATCCAGCATGCCCGCCGATGAGTTCACCCTGAGGATGTCATTCCTCATGGGATTTTTTGTTGTATTCTCTCTCTTCGTCGGCCGGTATTTCAGGCGTGATCCCATGGTCAGACCCTTGTCGTCCAATTCACACCGCCCCTGAACAACGTTACACCTTTCCAGCTCGATGCTATCCCAACCGTAGGGTTTTCTGACCCTATTCTGTCGTACTTTTCCGCTCTCCAATTTATCTTTGATGGCGTTCGCATGCTCAAAGAGGGATATCAGAAAGTAACTTGCCTTTCCTCATGTGCACGTTGTATCGAACCGGTGACGCGCTCCTACTTTAGACAAGGCCAGGACTATTCAAAATCGCCAATTTTCGGAGATGGATGGTGCTGGCCGCCGGCTCTGAGCTCATTGAAGATGTCAGGAAGGCCCCGGATGATCTCCTATCTATGAATGAACCGGCGATTGAAGTACGTTTGCATGTAAAATCGAGTGCCCATGCTTATAAGGATTACTCTAGTTCCTTCAACCTGAATACACGCTAGACTTGTTGAACATGAACGACTCGTTCCACACTGATGTAATCCGTTCGAAATTAACGCGGAATATTGCGGCTACTTTCAAGGAGGTTCGCGAGGAACTCATCATGGCGATGGATGAATTCATCCCGACGAGTGGGGATGGTACGTGATAAATTCCTAGCGAGAGACTACGGTTGACAGGGAACGCAGAGTGGGTCAAGCTTCCCATTCTAGAGACCCTTCAACGCGTGATTTGCCGTGCTACGAATCGTATTTTCGTCGGTGTTCCTTTATGTTCGTGATCCTTTTCGATTCTACGATCCTTCAGTGGCCCGGACTGAAAATTTTCCAGGCCGGGATTATGACTATCAGACTTTGAATTTGACCTTCGCAGTCAATGTCGTTAAATTTGGCCTGATCATCAGTCTGTTTCCGAAGCCTCTCAAACCGCGCGTAGTCTCCTCTATCTTTGTTTCCGTGTTACTGAAGCCCGCTTTAGTATCGTGTCACGCATGTTATCGAACCTTCCTTCCCAGATTCGACAAGAAATTGAATTCATCAGACCCATGGTTGAGGAGCGATTTGCAAAGATGGATGAGTATGGGGATGACTGGGAAAAGGAGTGGGATGATAAGCCGGTTTGTCAGACCATTATAATGATCATATTTTGTATCTCATCAGATGGGTGATTTACAGAACGATTTGCTCATGTGGCTGATGAGCGAGGCTAAGGGAGTAGAGAGGTCCGTCGAAGGCGTGGCGCGGCGATTGCTCTTAGTCAATTTTGCGGCTATCCATTCAACGTCTTTGGCAAGTGTTGCGTCCCGTCACACACTATGATGCAGTCCTAATCGATTCACGTCAACAGACGTTCACGCAAGTATTGTACCGTCTTCTTGCGAACCCTGAATATATTGAACCCCTCCGTGAAGAGGTCGATGCCGTGACAAAAGAAGAAGGTTGGACGAAAGCTGGAATAGACAAAATGCACAAGATAGACAGTTTCCTCCGGGAGACCCAGCGGCTTGATGGTCTAGGTCTTTGTTCGTCAGATTCCTTCATCTGCGTCCCGATATGAATGCTGATGTGCGCGCCCCATCTTTTCAGTGGCCGTGAGCCGTCTTGCATTACGCCCGTTCACGTTTTCCAACGGCGTGACCGTTCCAGCCGGCACACTGGTCTCCATTCCGGCTAGCACCACTCACACAGATGAAAGAATCTACCCAAATCCCGATGAATTCGACGGCTTCCGCTTTTCAAAGCTCCGCGAGAGCGAAGGGGATACCACGGTGAGCAGACATCAAACGGTGTCCACTTCCACCGAACACCTGGCTTTTGGAATTGGGCGACACACCTGGTAGGCATTCCTGCCTGTGGTTTATGATTTTCGACCTAACTCGTTACTGTTTGGTATCAGCCCTGGACGATTCTTTGCGGTCAATGAAGTCAAGGCACTGTTTGCCCATGTTGTCGCGACCTATGATGTCAAGTTTGAGGAAGGGAAAGGGGTTCCGCGCGAGGTTTGCATCGCCGGATTGCGTTTTCCCGGGGATTCGAATGTGATGTTCAGGACAAGGCAGAAGTGAAATCGCTCTGGTTAACGCGAATATGGGACATTATACTTGGTTTAACGTTTGGAGTGAACGCGTGCGCGCATGAGAGCACTGAAGCATCTACTGAGTACTATAATCAAAATGAAGGCAGGGTAAGGAGGCGGGGCGGCGTCGATTTCCCTGGGTCTGTAGAAGTTCTGTGGACCATTTGGTAGACCGAGCCCTGAAGCTTGAAGGCCTGAAGGAAGGGAGGGGTGCATGTCAATTGGTAAGTGGTAGGAGTGAGAAGTGGCGTGGCGAGATGGTTTTCATACGGCCCGTTTTATTGGGTCTCAAGACAAAGCGGTGTGAAAAGTTCGCAGCTCCAATTCAAGTTTTGTCTTTGACTCTACTGATGCTGCCGGCGGAGGGCAGAAGCACCAAAGACAGAACTTCCACCCATGCCTGATAGCCGTGTACATAAGCACTTTTTCAGAGGGTTTGTTATCCACGGCCATAGGACTCTGAAAGCACCGCATCCCGTTCGATCTGCGCAGTTAACCGGAGTGCCGCCTAGTTAGTACCACGGTGGGGGACCACGCGGGAATCCTGGGTGCCGTGGTTTCCTAATTCCTCTTTTTCTCCCAATCTTCTCACCAGTGGGTAAATACCACTGTCTCCTGTTTAGAAAGGGATGTACGCACTTGAAAGGCGTTATACCTACATCATTGGACGTACAAGTACAATTGCCTCGACGGGCCATATCATTATATCATTATCTCCACATTCTCAGCAAGTGTAGCAACTCGCAACTTCATCTTCATTTTGGCTGCAAAAGTGCACAACGCACTTTTACAGCATATCTAACACCGTCACGGCACTCAAATTCCCCTGAGTGGCCGGGCGTGAAGGATGCCTCGAAGGCAGGTCATTGTCGTCGGCCTCGTTGTAATCTCTGAGCAAGTGTCATGCGTCGACGAGATGGTTGCCGAGTAGGAAGTAAGGGCCCCATGTGTGAGGATGTCCCAGTCTGCGGCCATCCTGGCGAGCGAAGAAGCGCCAGACCGCATTTTCGGCGGGGAGGTCTTGAGGCATACGTACACAAACGTCGTCCAAGGCGTTGGTATCCATCGAAAATGGTTTCGAACCCCCTGGCATACTTTCTGACATGTTTGAGACGCCGCGAGCGAGGATGGGTTGCAAGCCACCGTTGGCCACGTTAGCCATCCATCCCAGCAGAGTGATGATCGAGCCACGGGTTGTTACAAACGGGAGAAATGCTTGCGTGAGCCTGATTCTGCGTCATCAAAGTAAGCAAAGTCGTCGGGAGTGCATAAATAGTAAAAGCGACAGGAGCCACGGTTATGGCAGTAGATGCAGTAATCAAGCGCGAGAAGAAGTCGGGCACGCTTGCGCATTGAGCAGGGTTGGACCAATACAGTCGGTGTTGCCGGTGCCGGGGATCCAGAGGCAGCCGTGTTTGTGCCCTGAGCAAACGGGCAGTCATCAGAGTGGAGAGTGGGGAGGGGGACTTGGCGAATCTGCGAGGCTACTATTCGACGCGGGAACCAGAAGTCATCCACCCTTGCATGTCCAGTGAGGTCATGGTGATGTCCAGCAAGCAGTGTTTGGCGGAGCGGACAAGTAGGTGAAGACGATGTGAGGGTTGTTCGCGAGGTTGCGAGACCAGATCAGATTGGAAAAGGTCCCGTGCAAGTCTGCATCTTCAAGCTTCAAGCTTCTCAACGCTCTCAACGCCCAATCTATATCGACGAGCTGTATGTAAAGCAGTTCACCCGCTGCATTGATCAAGTAACTAAGAAATCTTAAATGGCCCTGCTCGAAAGTCAAAAGCGTGCCCGTCCGAGTCATCAATCATCAAGTCTCCCTACCATCCTCCAGCACCGCCCTCTCCACTATATTATTTCATACTCGCCCTGGGTCATCGATCCAAAAATATTTGCTTCACCCTGGGGCCAACGCCCAATCCCCGTCGACGCCAGTACCTCAAGTAAAGTTCACCTGGTGCACTGACTTACTGAAGTAAACAAAATCCCAAATAGCCTCGCTTGAAAGTGTGCCGTATCAGATTTCCCTACCATACCCGCAATGCCCTCCCTCAATCATTTTCTACTCGCCCTGAGTTGTCGGTCCCCTCCGGGAGGCTCGTTGATGGCAAAGATTCGTCGCCGGATTGGGAAGAAACGTGGGCCTTTTGTTGTGTACCATCTTGCAACAACTGCTGACCGACTCGATGCGATGTAGGCCAGGGAAATCAATCGACATTCTCCCTGATGATATCCTACTGGAAGTATTTGAGTTCTGTATGGATGAAAATCAAACATTAATATCGAAGACGGAGTGGTGGCAGTCACTGGTGCATGTCTGTCGGCGATGGCGATGCGCTGTTTTTAGATCATCACGTTGCCTCAGACTGCGACTTCGTTGCACGCCCAAAACACCTGTGCGGGACACGCTGGATATCTGGCCACCCTTTCCTCTTGTCGTTGACAACATCGCCGGCCCAACAGAAGATATGGACAACGTCGTTGCAGCGCTCGAGCGCCGGGATCGCGTGGATAGAATCCATCTCTATGAGGTCAATGGTTCCTCATTCGAAAAAGTTTTGGCGGCAATGCAGGAGCCATTCCCGGAGCTGATGTTTCTGTACCTGGAGCTGTCATCCAAGGAAGAACTTGTGCCAATCGTTCCCGATTCATTCTTGGGTCGATCAGCCCCACGTCTCAGAGTCCTTCTGTTGGAAGGTATTCTATTTCCGGGCTTACCAAAACTACTTTTGTCTGCCACGAACCTGTCGATCTTTATTTTGGAATATTCCTCATTCCGGATATATTTCACCCGATGTAGTGATCACCGCCCTCTCTACTTTAACCAGCCTCCAGCGTCTAGACCTTGGATTCCGATCCCCTCGATCTCACCCCGATCAGGCAAGCCGACTTCCGCCTCCCCCGACACGCACTGTCCTTCCTAGTCTCACACAATTTTTTTCAAAGGGGTCTGTGAATACTTGGACGACCTCGTGGCACCATCGATGCTCCTCAACTCAATAACTTGTATATAATGTTCTTCAATGACGTCGTATTCGATGCACCACAATTCATCCAATTCATCAGTCGTACACCAACATTGAAAGCAGTCGAAAACGCACATGTTGTCTTTGGGCATCTCAAAGCTATCATCAACTCCTCATCTCGCTACGAGGTGGGAATCTCATGCAGAGAGTTGGATTGGCAAGTTTCGTCTCTGGAGCAGCTCTGTTCGTCGCACTTTCCTCCCCTTTCCACCTTGGAGGACCTCTACATCTACGAGCGCCTGTATGGGGAGCAACCAGATGGCGAGACAACATCGAGAACACGCTGTGGCTAGAACTATTACACCGATTTACCACTGTAAAGAACCTTTACCTATCCAAGGATTTGCGCAACGTATCGTGGCTGCTCTGCAAGAGCTCGTTGGGGCAGAACGACAGAAGTGTTGCCCACCCTGCAGAAATTTTCTTAGAGGAAGTCGAGCCAGGTGGGCATGTCCAGGAAGACATTGGGAGATCGTTGCTGCGCGACAGCTGTCTGGTCACACTATAACCGTTTCCCATTGGAAAAGAGACCTGATGCGGGACGGGACTTGTTCCGCTGGTAGGAAGTTGACGATTGATAATTGCCCTCCGCTTTCTGAATTGTCGCATTTTCGTTTCATGTTGTCTACCTATTACTATTTCCCTCTGCACTTGTTGGAATGACATGATTTCGTCTGATTGCATGTCGCGTAGAATGGGGACAACGCAGCAGTGCCATCCTCTGAAAACAAACGCACATTGCTCTACACCCGTGGGTTTCTACGTCTACTAGAGTAAGGTGTCCTACTTCAAGTCTCATTGAATATCTGCGGCGGAACTGCATTGTGGCGCGTGATGGATGTTGGCAACGGCGACTTGTGTCCCGGTGGGCGCGGTCATTTTGAGGGTGGAGGCTGCAACGTGTCCGTGAACAGCTGCCGGATCGCGCTGATGAGGTAGGACTTTGCCAGTCCAGGCCGTACCGACGATGATGACAAGTAGTTGGATGTCTTGAGAGGCTCCGAACGTGTGGTGTGGATGACGTCGAATACCATTCGTTGCATACCGACAAGGGCATGGAAGAGTGGCAGAATGACGGTGGACGCATTTGTTGCAGCAGGCATCGAAGGATAGCATTGAAGTCGACGCCGTATCGGGAGTTGGGCCACACCTAGACGACATCAAACTCGCGTGACCCCATCAAAGGGGCGATGTCACCCCCAAAGCGCCCAGAGCCCGTGGGCTGTTCGTAGTCGTCTTGCCTCACGCGACTGTCGACGGCGTTGTCCATCATGTCGAAGTCCGGCTCCGAATCGGTGTCAGAGTCGGCATCCATGTCCTGTTATGCGTGGCGGAGGTGGGGGAAGCCAACGGCGGCGAGGTGCTTGTTGAAGACCTGCCCGACGTCAGGGGTGGAAAGCTCTTTGACCACGCGGAACGACTTTTGCAGTCGTAGTTGGGACAGGGCCTGGACGTCGAGGAGTCCGGGAAGGCGTTGGCGCGAGGCCAGGCGCAAACGGTGACGTGCTTCCAGTGGGCGAGGCACAACCTGGCCGGCTTCTAAAAGAGGGAGGAGCGCGATTAGCGAAGGCACAAGGAGGACGGGCGGGGCGGGGGCGGGGCGGATGTTTGAAAAAAAATAACAATTCACTATCAACGGTGTTTCACTTACACATACTATGTATCGTATACTATATTGAAGACTATAAGTGAGGCGAGTCAGATGTGGTAAAGATATATGGAGCAAATCGATGTCGAGCTGTATCTCGAGGAAAATTGGGTCATGGGCTTGGGATATAAGTACCGTAAATCAGGAGCATCATACATACCGAAGCAAGGAAATTTTGATAACAGATGGACGTTGAAGCGATGCTCACCGTGAACACGGTCAACACGATCATCAGGGCGCCCTCAGGAATTGCACTAGGTGCATCGTGGCTGTTCTGAGCGAGGACGAATACGGCACATACACAGAGCTGCTGGATAAAGGCCGTACAAAGGGATGCCGAATCGCTCTAGGGAAGAAGAGCCCAGTCTCGCTGGAACGAGCTTGATCGTTGACCCAAGCGAAAAGATTGTACAAAAGGTAGAACAGAAATAATGCTGCGAGCGCGAGGCCAAAACTGATAAAGGAAGTTCACTGGGGCCGTCGAAAGTGCGGGCCGTGCGGCGTTCGGTGCCCTACCTAAGACCGCCAGAAGCAGAAGCATCTGATAGATTGAGACTGAGGACGGAGCTGTTAAGTGAGAGATTTGCGTAGACGGGAATTGTCAGAAGTCGAAAGATAAAATGCACGGCAGTAGGAGCACAGACCACCGTATATAGGGGGGTACGTCGCTTTGTCAATAGTAGAGATCGAATATCTATATGAGTGACTCTTCGGGGAGATTATCGGTCGTCAATTTAGGTTAGGCGACGCTCTGTGTCCTGAGAGGCAGGGGAGTTCAGTGGGACAGTTATGGCGAGTCGTTACCAGACGTACCTTTGCCCGTCCGCCCACTGACTCTATTCGTCTCTCCGCATGGCGCTTGCATTTACGTCTTTACGTTGCATCACGGTCCAGCGGCACACAGGGGATGACGGCGGCAGAATCCTTCGCGGTACACAACCAGACGATGATGCTCTACGTAGATGCCTACCGAGAGTGAGGTGAGGTGGCGGACGCGCTGGGGGTGGGATCATGCTCAGGTTGTGGTTCCAGTGGCTCTGCAGCCTCCGTCTTGAACTCTTTTCCCATGTGAGAAAGGTTGAGTATCTGAAAAAGGTTGAAGAAGGGTTAAGCGGTGAGGCCAGTGAGGGTATATAAAAAAGTGTTGATCACGGAGAAGTTACGGCTTGTATCTAATATCGATTGTCGAGACAGATGAGAGACATCAAGTCATACCTTCTCAGTCATCGCAGTGTGCCTCCTGTTTGAGAGTTCTCGGATCTCACCGCTCGTGATTTTGTCCGGCCACTACAGCATCTCCGCACTTGCTCCGCACCAAGCTGAAATCACGCGATAACCGAAAATGTCGTTCTTATTGTAACGTCCATGTCCTTTACAACACCCATGTTTCAAGCGGGGGTCGTCGCAGCCCTACTTTTGCTTGTCCTTTTCTCGCGCAGACATCGCTTGCCACCAGGTCCACCCGGGAATGTTGCTGGCGAATTTAAAAATCTGACCATGCCGAGGTGTTCGAGAAGTGGAGGCGGAAGTATGGTGCGGAGCACAACACGGCACCCAGTGGTGTCATATCTCTGATGACTTGTGTTTAGGTTCGATATTCTCATTCAAGCTCGGGACGAGAATCGTCGTTGGTACGCTGAACAGATCTTACTTTGTTTACTGAACCTTACGACGCCAAAAGTCCTGAATGATATCAATGCCACCACTGATCTACTCGACAAGAGGGGGGAGATCTACTCTAGCAGACCAAGATTTGTGGTGTCGTCCGTGGCATGGCTCGTCTTCTTTTGTCAGATCCGCTGATGTATTGTAGGCACGAAATCCTGTCTGACGGAAACGCGGTCTCAGCGCCCCTTACGGTGAGCACTGGAGAAGATGGCGCAAGGTGATTATCATTACACTAACATGGAGATGACGATAACTTATGACGTGGACTCGGTTTTTTTCGGAGTAGCTTCAGCACATGGGGATGAACGGGAAGGCTGCGCTGTATTACCATGATCAACAGACACTCGAGGCGGCTTTCCTTGTACGTGAAATGCTTGCAACTGCTAGCGGGCACGATCAAGCCTTCAGCGGTGAGCATATACACTTCGTATACGTCAACCACGAAGACTTGCCTTCAGGTTTGTAACCTCCATTGTACTTGGTATAGCGTACGGTCGTCGCATTCTTGACTTGAAAGACGAGATGGTTAGCTTTAACTATAAGTCTGCCTTGGGTAAGTGTATCGGGACGCTTCTTGGGCAAGCCTGACTCAATTCCAATACTTAGAGTTCCAACGGTAGGTTGACTTTGAGGCGCCTTGTTATGACTGACAATTCTTGTGTTGCCATAGAGCTAGGTCAGCAGTACCTTACAGATTACATTCAGCTTGCTATTATGCAATGAAAATCAGCACCCCGGGAAAGTATATCGTAGAAACCGTAGGTGACTTGCTTTATAATTCCTACGAGAACTCACACCTATAACTCAGTGGCCGTCTCTTCTTTGGCTTCCCGTATGAACACCTCTGCCTACCGTATAACTTACCAATTTCCTTGCTTTAGCGACCATTACAATGGTTCCGCCCTGCACTGGAAGTTCTTGAGAAGATTCGCGACAAAGATAGGGAAACTTACATGAGTTTTTTCAACGGTGTTAAACGACGTAGCGAAGCCGGGATTGCGAAGGATTGCATGGCGACCTATAGCTTGTCGCATGGCGGTAATCAGGGGATGACCGATGTCGAGGTCGCTTATGCACTGTCTGCGCCGTTCAGTGCAGGCGTCGATACCGTATGTCGGTCCATCCATAGCTACTTCCAGTGCTACGGGCTAAGCGGACGCTGTTCACAGACGCTGTCGGCTATTAGGTGGTCTCTCGGTACGCTCAGTGCCGAATTGCGAACAATTTACCGTCTAACATCCCGACAGTGGCTGCGATCTGCTTTCCCGAGGTTCTCAAGAGGATGCAGGCGGAGTTGGACAGCGTCGTCGGACGAGATCGTATGCCGACGTTTAATGACGAGCGGTCGCTACCCTTCTTGGGCGCATTTATTAAAGAAGTGACCAGGCACGTCCTCTTACCATCTTACCTGAGTCCACTTCCGTGTTGACACCGGCGATTGTTCATACAAGATGGCGACCTGTAGTTCCGCTAGGCATACCACATGCGACGACCAAAGCCGATGTCTATGATGGATACGATATCCCCAAGGGTGCAACTGTGTTCGGTAACATCGAGTACGTTTCAACCTGTTGTTTTGAATAAGTACCATGCCGTCTGACGCCGTGATCGTAAAGTGTGCTAGTTAAGGACCCAAATTTGTTCGATGATCCGGAGACCTTCAACCCCTCTCGATTCCTAACGCCTCACAAGCCGGCAGGAAACTGGAGTGGCAAAGTCGAAAGCGATTTCACGATTCCTTTCGGATTCGGACGACGGGTGTGTCCCGGCATGCACGTGGCGCTGCAATCGACATTCATCTCCCTAGCACGGTATGTCCCAGGATCACTTCTTACCCTGTTCTCTACTCGTATTTCCTAAACGAACCTTTTTGTGGTGGCAGGATTTTCTGGGCGTTCGACGTTCTTCCCACAGCGGAGGGCAGTAGCATCGATCACACAAAGACACTAAACCGCGGAACAACACGCGAGCCGGCACCATTCCAATTCCGTGTGCGCGCACGACACCCTGATGTGGAGCGTATTATCGAGTCTGAGAGCGCTGATGCCGACCTCCGCCTCAAGGAATGGGAGTATTAATTCGACGGAGACTTTCATCAGATGTACGAGCCTAACTGTTTATGAATATATTGTACAAGTACGCCCATCTTGTAGAAACATCATTATTTTCGCCCTCTGGTCCGGATCGCAACGCGCTGATGTTCTTGCTCAGTCGTCCATGTCTTGCATAGTTCTGTTGAGCCGTCATCCACCTCTCCCTACTGCCGTCGATATCCACATTGTTTTTTGGTTGCTAGGTTGACACTTCTAGTCTTAGTTGTGAAGTCAACCATGCTCCCGCAACTAGTGACCCGTTCAAGGAAGCATGATAGGGTCCGTGCGCGTCGCCAGCGTAAGGCGGAATGTTCGCATGTATATTTGATCTTCTGCGAGTTGGGACTCCCAGCCTCCGAGGTGAAGTGAGGCACCCTCCAAATGGATTTGCTCAATCTCAACAAGTAGTTTCACCCGCCCTCAAGTTGGTGCCGCGATATGCAGACAGGCTTACTATAGGGTTTTCCTCCGAATTTTGCAACCCCAAACAAGCGTTGAGTACGTTGAGTCGTCGAATGTGTTCATCGCTTCCTCAACTACAGCAATGGGATAGCCCGACCTACTACTTGGCCTCTGGAAACCTGCAGTCGAGGGCGAAGAGCAATTCGCGGTCTGATGGAATTCAAGGCAGATATCTAAGTAACTGTCTTCGAGGCGAGTGAGAGCGAGCGCCAATTTGTACCTCACTAGTGCTACTAGTGCGTGGACAAGTATCACGTTTCTACTCTGTTGTGCTACTCTCGTTTACCATGTTGTAGTCCCGAGGTAACAAAACGAACGACACTGACCTGGACCGATTTCTCATACAGTGATTTCCCGCGCATGGATACCCCACTTTAGCGTTACGTTCCGATTCAGCATCCCACCCCTCATGAATTCGGTCTCGTCTTGGCCGGAACAGCAGGCCGATATTACCCGGAAGGTGAAGAAGATGAAGAAGTTCCTCACACCATGCGGATGGGGCAGAAAGCCACCATGGGCACTGAGCTGCTTATCTAAAAAAATTCATCGACGCATTTTGTGATCTCGTATGGCGGTGGATGGATTACATTGGACAGGAGGAATTTGACCGTAAAAATCAAATTGGGCGCCAGTGTTGAGAGGATTCGTGATCGCCGCTACGACATTTTTGCTTCCGCGCTGTTCCGGAAGAACCTAATAAGTGCAAATAAATGCAAATTCAACACTTGGTGTCCGATAGCGTCTGGAGTCAATGCTATGCCCCACCGTGCCATGATGACCCCGGAGCCTGACGGGGACGACAGGGGACAATAGACACAAATGAACGATTGAGCAACTAACAGTGGCTTATCAACCGTTCATCTGTAGTATAGCCTGTAAAGAGCACCCAAAGTTCGCGAGACGCCCAAGATTGTGAATGCTTGAAAGTGCTGATAAACCACTTTGAGCACTCCAATAGCGTGAAGAATTGAATTGACAGGTTGTCGCCCGAAGCGCCTTGCTGGACTGCGTAATGGAGAGAGCAAATGCCACCCAATTGCATCAAGGACAAGCGACCTGAGACACTCTACAATTCATAAGGTGTGTTGTGTGACCATAGATTGCATGTCCAGCAAAGCTGAGAGTAAACAAGTGGGGGTCGTTGAGGCCACCATCTAATGTAAGATCAAGAAGCGAATTAAGGTTTGACTCACAAGTAGCCGTCGGAGTTTGAAGTTCAATGGTATATAAGGGCCCCAGTTCGCACCCACTTGATTGTTGCTGCTGCGCCTTATGTCATCATTCTCCCTCCCTACTCGCCAGCTTAACTTTGGTGGTGGTCGCTCTCAATATCAGCCCCCGCAGGCACAGACACAAGTACAGCAACAATCACAACAGCAGCAACAAGGGCCGTCCAATGGGCTCGCCCTTCCTTCGTCCTACTATGCTACTGCGGGTCTCGTGCTTCCAGGACCAGGGCCGGTGACAGCTGCGCCTACATCCACGTCTTCCTCGATCCCAGCTCAGAGCGCTGCAGTTGCAGCAGCTGCTTCTGCTGGTTTACCGACGCCATCCGCTCAGGTCCCTTCGACGCCCGCTCCACTCACTCTTGAGCAACAACATATCACCGCCGTTGAGGGTATCGTACCCACCCTTCAGAACATTGTCGCGACCGTCAACCTCGACTGCCGTCTGGATCTCAAAACAATTGCGTTGCACGCCCGCAATGCAGAGTATAACCCGAAGGTTGGTACAACTGAGCAGTCTGACACGTCGCGGGCACGTGTGCTACTTCCTTTTCATATGCCTAGCGTTTCGCCGCTGTCATCATGCGGATTCGCGATCCCAAGACAACCGCACTTATTTTCGCATCAGGGAAGATGGTCGTGACCGGTGCTAAGAGTGAAGACAACTCGCGCTTGGCGTCGCGCAAGTACGCGCGCATTGTCCAGAAGCTCGGGTTTGATGCCAAGTTTTCTGAATTCAAGATTCAGAACATCGTCGGCAGCTGCGACGTCAAATTTCCGATTCGCCTTGAGGGTCTTGCGTACAGTCACGGACAGTTTAGTAGTTATGAACCAGAGGTACGCAGTTCTAGTGTCCTGCTTACTGGATTCATATTGACCGCGTTGTAGCTTTTCCCTGGGCTCATTTATCGTATGATCAAGCCTAAAGTTGTACTTCTTATCTTCGTGTCGGGAAAGATAGTTCTCACTGGCGCCAAGGTAGATATTCGGTCTTGGGTGTTTCCTGAGTTCTTATTGCTGACATTTCCGTCCGCGTGTGAAGGTGCGGGAGGAGATATACACGGCATTCAACACGATCTACACCGTGCTATGCGAGTTCCGCAAGCCGTAACGACCGCGTGGTCCGCCACTCCTCCCTGCCCGCGCGCGGGTGGGGGTGCGAAACTGCACCTTTACTCGACACGGCGCCTGGATACCCTCGGACTTCAGTATTTTGGCATCCAGGAAGAAAGGTTGCCAGTCACTTAAAAAAAGCCGGCATTTCAGCGCCTTGCACACACACATGCACACTCTCCCTTTCCCCTACCCTGCAAGTATATATTGGCAAATACCATACTATATTCCTGGACATTTCGTCCCTTTGTTTTAGAATAGTTCTATCAATAGCAGTGTACATTGAAGCATTCGACAGTGGACTGCAGTATGTCAAATGACAAACCGGCCCACGGTAAATAGGTGGCGGTCCTTGTGGCGGTCAGTAACGCCAAACTAGGGCCTGCATCGTGTGATTCAAAATACCATAACAGTTACAGGCAGGCGTACGCAGGACATCCATACGATTCCATTGCGTGGTGGCTTGCTTGACCAGTCAACGACGCCCACGACTCGCCCTTACTGTGCCGCATCATGCATCATCCCGCACCGCGCAGATGACACACTCGATGCACGCTCGAGGGATAAAACGCCAGCCGGTGGACATTGGAGCGCATCAGCCGTGCATGAATGTGCATGAAAAGGTGCTTAGATCTTAGACTTCAAGCTTCAAGCACAGCTGAAGGGACTGTCCAAGGAGATGTCCGCGCGCCTCGAGAGCCGAAGAAAGAACGCGACTTTTACTGTAATTTTGCCAAGGTCACTTTGGTCGCTTTTTTTTTCGTGTCGTGCTCACGGTGTTTTGCTGATACCATATCCTTGTCCCGTTTCATAGGTACGCGCCATTGGGATCCAACAACCCGGACGCGAGGATGCAACGTATGCAACGTTTATCGCCACGAAAATTCTGGACGTTTTCAGGTGCGTCGCCTGCCCTCCTCTTTGCTCATCTTCTGAGTTTCCCACTCGCACTGCTACGACAGCTCGCGCGCAGAATGCGGAATCTAATACTCGCCTTTCTCGGAACCCTTCGTGAATTCTGAGGTACACTCATCCCAGGGCCATGCGTCCCTCCTCACTGCATCTATCCTCACCCCATGCGACGCACATCATTCCTGCAAACCGGGACGAGCACATTTGCGGTTGAAAACTTCTGTTTTGGGCAAAAAATAAAGTATCCCTCTCCCAACTCCCTGCGCAAATTGGTGAGAAGCGGAGCATTCCTATGGACGGCGAATCTCGACCAGCTTTTGCAGGTATTTTACATGGACCAGATGGACCAGTGAGCATGCATCCGCTGACAACCCCCCTCAGCCCGTAGCGTCTCCCGCCCTCAACGTCCCCGGATAGGTCACGTGAGCGCGCGATCATCGTCATGATGCTGGTGACGCCGCTAACCGGCATGTGTAACCAACAGTTTCTGCGTCAGCTCTAGGTTTATCGTCGTCTTCCGTCGTGCCTTATGACAAGGACAGCTCCGCGCAGCAAGCTATCCCGGCCGACTTGTCATTACTCTGCCAGTTGGACAGCTCCCTTGCGTATTCATACCTTTGGTCGTATCGTCTCCATCACAGCCACCGTCATCTCAAATGATGCCGACGTTTTCCTATTCTACGTCATCTGCGCCGACGAATGGCGCTGTCTGGCTACACACATGGATCCACGCTCTCTGCCTTGTACAGTGTGCCCGTTTCAGATGCAGGCATCCTCTTCTGGCCGGCACTCCCTGTGCGCATCCCGCTGTCGTCTATGACGGGGGACTCGTTCGTCATGGCACCACCTGCAAGCCTTTTCTTGCAGTCGAATGAGCCAAGCTCCTCCGAGACAGGTGAGGACGATACAGTGGCGTCGAGCCACGACCATATCGGGGTGCGTTTTCTTTACAAATCCCCCTCTTTCATTTTTTTTATTTTCTTCTGACAGCGCAATCTAGTATGGCAGTATCCTCGTGGGCTTAGTAAGCGCAAGTTCACCACACTCGGTCCGCTCTTGACCTGGACCTTGCGATTGACGTCACTCGCCATCGGAGTGGGCGTGCCAATTCAATACGAATGATATCGGTGCGTGTTTGTAAATATAGTGCATGCACCGAACTGACCAACTCTTTCGACATATAGGTCTGGTGGAGCTCATCCGCCGCACATGGACTGCTCAGGCCTGACCGAGTGGAAACTTCTCTCCTTTGTACTAGAACCAACGAATCATATAAAGCGCATAATCTCCTGTCTGGTTTTCAAAGAAACATTCATAACGTACATGTATATTACCCGGGGTAGGTATGGTACGGCAAATAACTGAATGCCACCATACTTGATACAATGGATGCCTTCACCTGCCCTCTAATTGTTTCTAGCTAGAAACGAGTGCAAAGGGGAAATAGTGGGTCACTGGATGGTAAGTAGACGACACGAAACGATAAATGGGACAGAATTTAGAAAGAGGGCACTTATTAATCATAAACCTCCCGGAGATAGTCCGACTCTGGCTCTCTTTCCCAGAGGGAAACCGTCATGGGGTGACCTGAGAGCCGTCGCGCACCAACAAATCTCCCAATGCCTTCCTGGATAGGCCCTGATGACTGGAGTTCCTCTAAGAATATATTCTGCAGGGCGGGCAACACTTCTGTCGTTCTGGCCCCAACAAGCTCTTGCAGGGCAGGCACGATACGAGGCGCAAATTCCTTGGATAGGTAGAGATGCTTCACAGCGGTAAATTGGTGTAATAGTTCCAACCATAGCATGTTCTCGGTGTTGTCCTGCCGATCTGGTAGCCAATCTCGGGTCTTGTAGATGAGGAGGTCCTCCAACGCGGAAAGGGGAGGCAAGCACGAGGTATAGACCTGCTCTAGAGACGAAACTTGCCAATCCAACTCTCTGCATGATATTTTTATCGTGAGTGATCCGTAGATTCCGTAGTCAGATGTCTGTGATGATTTGACCGTAACATGGCCATCCCCAAAGACAACATGGGCGTTTTTGAGTGATTCCAACGATGGTGTGCGACCGATGAATTGAATTAGTTGTGGTGCGTCGAATACGATGGCGCATCGGGAAAACCCTCCCCGACCAATTTCCCGATAATTTTGATAATTTAACACATTTATCTCAGTTGTCAAATTTATTCCCGCTGGTTTACCCCCCCATTATTTAGAACCACGCTGCAGTTTATTGTCCATAACAGGCTGACAATTATTAAACTAAAGGCACTAATTGTCCGATACTCTCACTAGATTTTCAGTTTTCTAATTAATGAATGTAGCTATTAAAGGAATAAGAGAAATGAAAGGAACCAACGCCACAACCAAATAATTGGGTATAATGTTTCCTAAAAGGGACAAATAATTTAGCAGGACAAATGGACCACACTAAAATTACATACTCATCAAAGTGATCAAACTTCTAGTTCGTCGATGTCAAGCTCTGCAATGGGCACGCTAACAGAAGTGCTACCCCCAGGTGTTGAATTCTGACGGCTGACAATCATAGATGTCTGTCATCCCAACATATAGAAGACGCAAGACTACATACCTGGCTCATGTGTATATATCCGACATCATGGAGTGAAACACCCTATTATTATTGTCCTCGATGTGCTTGATTGTATTAATATGTCCAAAATAGACATTGAGGAACATATTTGCAGAGAACCCTATGGGTCGGTGTTCACCGGTGCGCCACTCATATAGACTGGCAAAGAGCTAACAAAAAAAACAATTAGTATGCCAGTTTATTAATGTACCGAAACACGTACCGCAGTCCCCACCAATGCTACCATGGGGATAGGAACTTCAATCTTCTCCCCATCCAGACTATTGAAAGTCGGGAATAGCTGACAAAACTGTGATGCGAACATAGCATCAGCAAAACTACAACCTCTTTAGCTTTCGAGTTTCGTCTTTTTGTGGCCTTTGACTTTATAATGCAGCTTTTACTTTTACTTTACAAACTTACAGGTCTTTTACTTTTTACTTTGACATCTTTCACTTTGAAATTGTACTTTTGGGACTTTTGGGACTTCAGGCAGCCAAAAACATAGCAGTGTCATATCAGTCACACTTTGCCACAGCACACTTTGCCGCTAAATTGAGACCAGGTCAAATAAACCTATATTGAAATTTCATAACTACTACAAATATTCTAATGATTCTATCTATGCTGAGTGTGTGCACGTGTGACTGTCGGGGGTGTGCACACGTGTGTCGACGCAGTGCGAGCATGTGCTGGGCGTCCTGTGTGCACATAGGTGTCACGATGTCCTCTATGCTCGTCGAGTGCGTGTGGGTGTCGAGGCATCCTGCGTGCAGTATGCGTCGAGGGTGCATGTGTTGAGAGTGGTCGCGAGGCAACCGGCGTGCGCGTGGGTGTCAAACCGACTCGAGGGCAAGGGAGGGTTGTCAAGGGCACGCACGTAGATGTCAAGGGCGTGTGCGTGAGCGTCGTGGGCATGGGTGAGGACACGCGTGCGGGCCACGAGAGCAGCGTCGGGGTCAGTCAGCAAAAGCAAAAAAAATCAGAGCAACCACATACCTAATGGGACGAAAAGGTGAGCAAGATGGGCGTGGGGGAGGTGAAGGCGTGGGCAGACGGCATGGCGTGAGGGTGAGGGCGTGGGCGGACGGCGTGGTGTGAGGGCGAGGGCATGGGTGGACGGCGTGGTGTGAGAGCGAGGGCATGGGCGGACGGCATGGTGTGGGGGCGAGGGTGTGGGTGGACGGCGTGGCGTGAGGGCGAGGGCGTGAGCATCGAGATCGAGGACGAGAAAGAGGAAGAGGGAAGCGGGGGGCTGTCAGCGAGGGAAAAGTAGTGGACATTGAGGTGGGGCGGAGGCGGGAAGCACTCGGGAAGCGTGAGAGTATTGTTTAGGGCCGTACGTTGTACGCACTCAGTGGGGGGATTTGTTGAAAAACGGTCGCCACAGTGTCACGTGAAACGTATCAACATGGCAACCACGCATCGTTTTTTTTTTTTTTTCAACATGTAACTCCTGCCCTCCACCCACTCTGCTGAACCCCTGAATCCCTCGCCCACGCCGATGTCCTCCCGCATACACCTTCACCCCGGGCATGTGGCACGCCACGGGGAAATTTTCAGGTACATGATGGTTGCTCGCCTCCCATCTCTCTCGTCGCTGACATCCTTGCTCACATGCCCATGCTTCCACCCACCACACACCCTTACTCGCACCCACACCTTTCGCCCACTACATGCCCTTACTCCCGCCCACACGCTCACGCCCTGCACCCCTGCCTGCGCTCTGTGCCCATGCTCAATACCAACGCCCCACTTACAACACCCGCGTCCACCCACAACACCTACGACGCCCATCCCACGATCTCGACACTGTCATCCACCTGCCCTACCACAATGTGTACAGACGACGAGTGCTAACTAAAAGGTAATCTGGGATTTGTGTAATGTATCGTGTAGTACTGTAGTGTTGTACCTCATAAATAACATGCGAATTGAAATAAAACATAAGAATTAAAACAAAACATATAAAGAAAACATAAGAAGAAAAAACATATGAAAAAAACATAAATGAAAAAAAAACATATGAAAAAACATATGAAGCCATTTTGAAAAAAAAATGATGTTACTTTTGAAAGACAATTGTGTCTTTACAGTCTTTTTCAGTCTTAAAAAGTAAAAAATGACTTCGAGAAGAATGCAGACTGGGCATAACAAAGACAATTTGTCTTTTGTCTTTTGGGTCTTACTGCTCTTTTTTGCCTTTTGAAAGGCATTAAAGAAGCAAAAAGAGCGAAAAAAGAGTTTGTAGTTTTGCTGATATAGTAGGCCCATTAAAGTAGAGGTTGCTGATGGCTGAAATGATCGTGCCATTTTGATAGGGTTTTCCACACATCCCTGGTCCACCGGGTGACAAGGTCTAAAGATTTGTCAGCTTTGCAGTGTTCGCCCCACCAAATGAATGAAAGCATGCTCACATTTAGAGAACCCGGGAATATATAGTGGTATTGCTGTAGCTGATGTTCGATGACTTGAGAAATTCTTGCTGGATTGTTAACCATGCCCTTGAATAGTGTTTCAATGGCCTTAGTACACTCCTCTTTGACATCGCCATGGAACAGACAAATGCGACCTCGAATCTAAAACCAAATTTTATCATGTACCGGGATATGTATTAATTATATTGATGCACCAAAGGGATGACCTTTGTTACGTAGTCATCATCGCCCATGAGCCGGGCATGGATATCATAACTTGCAGGAAGATGGGCCTTTGCAGCTGAGATGAGTGCATCCTTAGTAAAGGTCATGCTAAGAGTGGCATCCGGGAATGCGTCAGTAAATAGGATCAATGCCCTGACATTCTCAATGGCATCCTGAATGATGAGCCGGATGAGAGGGCATTGGAGCATTAGCTTAAGCCTATTGGACCCGTCAGCATACACAAAGTTGGTGTCAGCATGCCAAAGGGTCGGCAGCAAATTGCATTTCCCGAGCGCCATGGGTGTAACAGTGCCTTGATTCGAAGCGTGAATAAAGTTGAAGTCAGCATCAATGCCGATCAAAGAAAGAAAGAAAAAAACCTATCTGAGAACCCAGAACCTCCATGTTTAGCACCAGTGAATGGCGAAGACTTTCGAGCAAGTCTGTACCCACCGTGCTAAGTGACGTGTCACCCCCTACACTGTCATCGCGAGGCAGGTCTGGGGGTGTCAACGACTCCGGGGCACCCCAGAAACCACCCAAGAAGGTCTCTAAAAAAAGTAATAGTAATAGTAATGGTAGTGCGTACATTACTCACCTCAGCTGCAACTGACTCGGAAAACTTGGACGGATGTTTTTGGTCGAATTAGCTGGGGTCTGCTCGAAATCACCCATCCAATCATCTCGTTCTCCATCTCAAAGTCTTCTTCATCACTGGTGCTTGATTGCTGGCAGGGTTACAGGGAAAAGGGAATCCAGAGGTCCACCACGACCAGGGTAAATAGACGTAGCTACAAAGTACCGCAGAAGCGGAGTTCAATGAAAACTTCCAGTTTGATTAGTAAGTATACTCACTCCGCTCCAATGGACGCGCCGCCTTCCCCTTGATAGAATTCGACGTCTTTGACAAGCTGGCTGATCCATGATCTTCTTCTTCCTCCACCAGCTCAAGACGTAGAGGACGAGCACGAACTGGGCCTTTTCAAATTGGTCAACACTGAGCTTTGGGCCTCTAGCAATACTGTGCGCATTACTCACCAGTGACGCGGACTTTCTTGGTGGCCTGAGCTTGTGTTCCGACATCTGCGGCAGGGCCATTATCTGGACGAATACGTCTTTTATATCCTGCTCATGCCACATGCCGAATCGCCAATCTGAATTAATGCTCAAACTCCCAATAAAAAAGATGAGTACGGGTTGTGCTTGCCCGCCAACGCTGACACCTAGGGTGGTTTGTTCTTGATGAAGCTCACCGTATGCATTGTGTTTTGCATGGGGTTCTTGTTCTCATCGGTGCCCTGTGGTATGGCAGTGTTGGTAATCAAACGACACGTGCATGGAGGCATTGAGGCTAAACAAGTGCAAGACAAAGCGAGACATTGAAGAATAAAGGAGCGACGGAAAATTGCAAACACAAGAAGTAAGACAGACAAGGGTGAAGGTGATGCGACAACACATTGGAGGTATGTCCCATTTATAGCAAATCCATCGGTGACCATTATGTCCATCGCTCTCGTCTTAGTACCCTCCACCCTCCACCCCATCTTCCTCCCTTTGAAATTGCTCGGCCTCCATGAACATGGCACAAATTCAATGTCCCAGCTGCAAAAGGATATTTTCTCATAGCAGCTATTCCCAGCATGTCAGTAAAACTTAATGAGCCGACTGCCATGCCGTGCATCTGCTCGGACATTCCTACTTTCAAACTGGTCCCGCAGTGGCATCTCAGCCATTAGTCAATTTGGGGCTGTCACCTGATACTCTCTTCACCACGGCCCATAGCCCAGCTGACCACGGGATGATTATGTTTGGCCATCTGGTGAACCTGACTTGCCGCACCACAAAGTATAGTAAATTCTTAGACCTTGTGATACCCACAACTGCTAATTTGGGCAAACGTTTCAGGTTATGATGACAGCGGCTCCACAAACCCCGAGCAAGACACCGCTGATCGACCGGACTCTAACACACAGGCGAACAGTATGTTGTAGTTTCCTGCCTCATAACACCACTCACTACTAATCCATATGATGTAAATTACGAAGATGACAATGCCATGGACCCTGATGAAGCTATTGATGACGATGACATCGCTGATGCTAATACTTATGAAGCACTTTCCCGCATCCAGGATCCACCCGCTTCCAATTCAATCACCCAAGTTCCTTCCACTGATGCACCACCATTACCTCCACCTCCTCCATCTGACCCTGATTATGGCATTGCAGCCAGTTGTGAAACAGTGTCCCCAATTGTTGTCGGCCCTTTCTCAAGCAGAGATGCAGGGCCCCAATCACTGACAATCAACTGAGTCATGTGGACCATGACTCGATGCAGTCAATGCGGGAATCACCTTGTCAGAATATTTGGGCACCGTTCAATTCACAGTGTGACTGGGAGGTCGCACACTGGGCAAAGACACATGGGTCAACATCTTCCACGGTAACTGGACTTCTCACCATCCCTGAGGTATGTATTTCTGATAAATCAATGCTTTAATCTACTTATACGTCGTATAAGGTTGTTGAGAAGCTAGGGCTCTCATATCGCAATGTCAATGAGCTTAACAAGATTATTGACCAAGCCCTCCCTGGACGCCCGACATTCAAGCGCAAGGAACTCATCATTGATGGTCAAAGCCAGGAGTTGTATTTTCGGGAGATCATACCATGCATCTGGAGTCTCTATGGGGACCCTAGGCTTGTGCACGACCTTGTGTTTGCCCTGGAGCATCACTATACTGATGAAACTCGGACGTGCCGGATTTACAATGAGATGCATACCAGAAATTGGTGGTGGTTGGTACAAGTACGTCACACAAAAGTATCTATTCTCCACAGAATGCTAACATCTGTACTAGTTGTCTTTGGAGAAGCAGAGACCTGGCGCGACAATAATCCCCATCATCTTGTCCTCTGACAAAACACAGTTGACTCTTTTTCGTTCCAAGTCGGCATATCCAGTATACCTTACTATCAGAAACATACAAAAGGATGTTCGCAGAAAGCCATCACGATGTGCACAAATGCTGGTTGGCTATATCCCAACTACATGCCTTGAACATATGAAGAATCAAACCGGCTGGCGCTGTGCTCTGGCGAACTTATTTCATGGCTGTATGCGTGCTATCCTGGGACCAATCGACTCTTATGGCAAACCAGGATTGCTATGAGGAGTGCTGATGGTGTCTGGTGATGCTGTCACCCAGTCCTTGCTGCTTTTGTTGGGGATTACCCAGAGCAGATGCTTGTTACTTGCATGTACAGTAGCCATTGCCCAAAATGTTTGGTACCACCGAAACGACTCGGGGACTTCATCACATTCCCTTTACGAGATCCCGATGTAGCCTTGGAAGTCTATGCATTGGCCGATGGTGATCCAATGCCATTTTATACTGCATGCCATGCAGCTGACCTGAAACCCATTTATCACCCTTTCTGGGAGATGCTTCCGTTATCCAACATCTTTCTTTTGATTACTCCAGACATCCTTCACCAGCTACTTCAAGGTGTAATGAAACATGTTCTTTCATGGGTCTCAAAGCCAAGTGTCTTCAGGTCAGAGGAGATCGATGTATGGTGTCGCCAGCTACCTCCGAATCACAACATCACACTTTTTACCAAAGGCATAACGACTCTTTCCCACATTTCTGGTCACGAACACAAGAAGATCTGTTGCATCCTACTGGGCCTCATTGTTGATCTACCGCTTCGCGAAGGATGATCACCAGTCTGCTTAGTTCAAGCAATTCGGGCACTGCTCAAGTTCTTATATTTGGCACAGTATTCATCCCACTCTGCCACACCCTTTCCCGTCTCGACAATGCTCTGTCACGATTTCATGATAACAAGCAGATCTTTGTCGAACTCGGTGCCAGAAAAGATTTCAACTTCCCGAAGCTACACAGTCTCATACACTACGTGTCTTCGATCAAACATTTGGCACCACAGACAATTATAACACTGAGCAGTCTGAGCGACTGCACATTGATTTTGCCAAGGATGCATACCACGCGACGAACCACAAGGACGAGTATCCTCAAATGAGCAGTGGTTAGAGCGTCAAGAGAAAATCCAGTATCACGCAGCACAAATTCAATTGCAGCAAGACTCTAATCAATGTTGTGAGCACATCGAGACCGCAAGGCCAATACTAGGACCTCCCTCAGCTCGTTCATATCTAGTCAAAATGACCCGAAACCCAACTGTCAAGAGGGTTGATTACGACGATCTTGCACAAAAATATGGTGCGATCGACTTTCAAGATGCATTGGGTGATTTTATTGCCACCTACAACTCAACGACAGGCACTGGCAGCGCTGTGGCAATCCGAGCCCAGGGTGCAGAGACGTTAATTCCGTTTCGTGCAGTGCCAGTCTATCACAAGGTCAAGTTCATCGCAAGTGAACATAATGGCAAACCTGAAGTCGTTGATAGTATTCATGCCCGGCTGGAGCAGATGGATCCAAAAGGGCGTGTGATACCTGCACGGTTTGACACAGTCCTTGTTCAAAGTAGCGAGCATGCGAACAAACGTGAGTCTTTTCTATCTTGGAGTTCAATCTGATCAAATTTCAGTTAGGTTATCGTGTCGCACAAGTACGTGTTGTTTTTCAGATCCCAAGCAAGTCGATTCAGCATGTCTTCCAAGATGCCGCATCATCAGATCTTCCGAAGCACCTAGCTTATGTAGAATGGTTCACACCATTTTCAGCCAGGCCCAATCCGAACCACCTCATGTACCGGGTTTCCAGATCAACTAGACATGGGCAGCGTCTTGCAAGTATTATTCCAGTAGAGTCATTTCAATGGAGTGTTCATTTAATTCCAGTATTTGGTCGTACAGCTCCTCGGGAATGGACTAGTTTTAGCGTACTTGAGCAATGTAGCAGTTTTTATGTCAATCCATTTAGCGACAGAGATAGTTTTTTGACAATTGAGTAGATGACTTGTATTATTCATACACTTAACTAGTAGTATTATCGCTAGGAGCGTGCCTCCGGCCACTTGTTGTGGCTATTAGTGATTATTTCCGTTTCCGATAATTTGTTCCCGCGCTATTCTCGGTTGGCAAGGGAGGTTTTTCCCGATGTCATATCATTGAAGAAGGTTATGTACAAATTGACTTGAGGGGCATCGATGCGGGCCACGAGGTCGTCCAAGTATTCGTAGACCCCTTTGAACGAAAAGTATACGAGTACGGGGAGGACAGTACGTGTCGGAGGCGGGCGTCGGCTTGCCCGGCCAGGGTGAGATAGAGGGGATTGGAATTCAAGCGCAAGTGATTCGAGGTCAGTCAGTGAGGAGAGGGCCGTGACGATCGCCTCGGGTGAAATGTATCCGGAATGAGGAATATTCAAAAGGATAAGGTTATAAAGGTGAGTGGAAGACAAAAGTAGTTTCGGTAAACCCGGAAATGGAATGCCATCCAACCAGAGGTATCCCAGTCGTGGAGCAGATCCACCCAATAATGAATCAGGAAGGACTGGCACCGTTTTATCATCCGACTCGAGTCGCATGAATAGGAGCTCTGGGAATGGCTTCTGCATTGCCGCCAAAATCATTTCCAACGGCGAACTATTAACTTCAAAGAGTTCGATTCTATCCACGCGATCCCTGAGCTCGAATACCGCAATGATGTTGTCCACATCCTTTGTTAGGCTGGCTTCGCTCTGAATGACAAGGGACAAGGGTGGCCAGATACACAGCTTGTCCCTCACGTGCGTTTTCTCGGTGCAAACAAGTCGCAGATTGAGGCGACATGGTGATCCAAAAACAACGCTTCGCCATCGCTGAGACACATGCACCAGCGACTGCCACGCCTCTATGTCATTTTTTGTGTCCTGCTCTGAGTCTTCATCCGCACAGAAATAAAATATTACTAGCAGGACATTATCAGGGAGCATGTCGATAAATTGAACCTGACCTACGTCGCATCGAAGTCAGCAGTTGCAAGAAGAGGCCCAACAAATGACGTACATCGACTTTGCTTGGTCCGTTTCTTCCGAGTCTAGCGACGATTCTTTACCATTCCTAACGGGATTCTCTTACAATAGAAAACTTGAGGCGAGTAGGAAATGATGGAGGGGAAGGGCGATGGTAGGATGACGGGCACGCCTTCGAGCGGAGTCATTTGGGATCAAATTCGTCCAATTTGATCAATTTGATCAATAGTGCGGAGTGCAGCCACTCACTAGAACTCACTGGCGTCGCTTCCGTGGCTTCACATATGCACCTCTTTTCCTTGCTATCACTCACTCGACCGCTAAATTCCCCGCCTTGAGCAACTACATGGTCTCGCGTATTACTTAAGGTAGAAGTTGACCTTTTTTGACGATGTCAAAGGACGCAACGAAGCCGGGATCGCAAAGGGTTGCATGGCGAACCTACATGTTTGTCGCAGAGCAGAAACCAGGGGCTGAATGGTGGGTCAACACAGTATGTCAATACTTCAGCAGGGGCTGTTTCGCATCCGCGCCGACTCGGACGCTGCTACTGTATCCCTCGGTGGTCTTATTCCCAATCCCCGAGCTATGGGCGATTCACCGCCTGTTATACCGGCAGTTGCATGCGTTCTTCTTCCTTGGAGAACGCCAAAACGGTTCAGGCGGAGCTCCATGTCGTCGGATGGGAACGTGTGCTGATGTTTGACAACAAGCATTTGCTGCCCATCTCGAGACGTTTGGTGACGAAGTAACTGTGCTGATGAGGTTCCTTTTCCTTAGTTGGCCATCCTGTAGTATGAAGATGAAATCTCCAGCTCCTTTTGAACAAGCTCCGTATCTGATGCCGCGATCTCCCAGCGTGCTGATCAAGGACCCAAATCTATTAAAAGACCCGGGGGCTACAACTCCTCACTAGGGCGAGGTTGAAGGCGACTTCACCATGCCATTCGGGTTTACGACGTGTTTATCTTGGTGTGCGCGTGATGCTCTGAACGACGCCTATCTCCGTCGCTCGATGCACCCCAGGGTCGACCTTTTCGGCCTCGTACTGTAGGGACTAGGCTCCAATTTACTAAACACGAGCTTTGTATGGGGCATGAATTTTTTATGCGTCCGAGCCAATGACAGCCCGGCCAGCCCCACACATTCCAGTCTTGTGTGTGGGCGCGGTACCGTGCGTCATCCGGTCTGAAAGCGCCGCCTCCGACCTCCAGCACAAGGCATGGGAGTTGTTTCACCGGCTCTACAAATGGTATTTGTACAAATACGTCCACCTTGTTCGTTTTATCGCGGATCTACGAACATTGCTGTCACGGTCATCGCCCTCTGGTCGAGGTCGTGACGGCTCTTATCGTTGCTAACTGCATCTATTAAATCTTAGCCATGCTAGCCAGCTCTTATCATCAAACCCGGAAGCTGGGGTACATGGAACGGCCAAGAACATGGATGCAAATGACTGTGCGGTAGAGGAGCCAAAATCGGCGATAAAATCTCCCCGGTTGGCGTAACAGACTGAAGCCATGTGCATGTCGTTGTATCTAACTGGGCAAATTCAGGGGGAGGACAGGGGAACGCACGCGATCAGGAGGTCACATGTAGGGCAGTCGGCCAGTTCCGAGTGTCGGGTCCGAGAATAATCCGGGGTCTGCCGCGACGTGTGATTTGCTAATACTGATTACAAATCAAATTGATTCAATTTTGCCTGTGAGCGTTTTCCAAAAGGACGACTTTTTGAGACACTCTTGTCTAGTAGTTTACCAGACGCTAATTGGAGTGATTCTGATCAGCCAATTTCAGCGCTCGCCTCGCCGCCGGGTATCATCTCGTCTGACAGGATAACTTTACCCCTTTTGGTTGACCTCCTTTCGTAAACCTAGCTACACGCTTCACGGCATCCGAGGCCCCGCGCGGGTCTGGTGACCTCGACGTCGCTGGCTTCTCTGGCTCTGACTTCCCAAGTTTCACTCGGGTCCTGCTGCACGTAGCGTTCAAAAGAAGTGTGCCTCCAGCGCTCCGTATTTGAACGGTATTTCGTGTCCGAGAATTAACTATTAAGCGGACATTCGGCGACGGGCATCCGTCAAGGTTTCGGTGGTCGGTCAAGTTATCTGCTGCTCGCCGAGGCTGTTCCTGTCCTTCTCTGAGTATTCTCCTACCAAACCCTCCGGCTCTGGCAATGATCTTGCGCTTACTAATCTTGCTCGGGCGGCTGTCCGTTCGTGTATTATTTTTTTTGCTCTGTTTATGGCTACGTGAGAATGAACGTCCTGAAATTTTGCCAATATCCAGCTCACCTTTTGATGGGCGCCCCTGAGTGTTCTATATAAAATATCGCCACGGCCCCCCACTCATGTGTTATATCTAGTCGGTGGGCAACAGCATATTTCCCTGTACGAGATGTACGTCCCCAATCTATTATAGCGATATATTCATCTTGGAACCCAGAAACACAGAGTCACAATGCAGCAGCAAATCAAGAGAACGCCGATGGGAGATTTGGTCCTTGTGGGTCACACGTGTTTTTCTTTGCCTTTGATGATGCCACCTTACTTACACTTGCTGCCCACCTTCTGCTATTCAGGTCACGGACGCTGCCGGGTTCACAGGGTCGCATGTCGTAGAGCATCTGCTGAAGGCCGGGTACCGCGTGCGAGGGTGAGTCTCGTTCTGGATCGTGATTGACGTATCTAACATTGGTGATAAATTTAAGGGTAGCCGAACCTCAAACAATTGTTTCTCTCCGTGCCGCGTACTTAGTATATGGTGATAGATTTGAAGCCGTAGGGGTTGCCGATCTCGATCATGACGATCTGACGAATGTATTCAAAGGTTTGTGTGTCGCACCCCATTCAGACCCCGCATATCTTTGATTCGTTGTTCATCACAGACGTAAACGCTATTGTCCTATCGGCTTTACCTCTTATGAAGGGTCAAACTACGAATACAGCTCATTTGCTCGTCCAGTCTGGCAGCTCCGGAACAAGACATGTTCTTGAACACGCGCGCGCAGCCAACGTGAAGAGGGTCATTCACACGGGTTCCTTTGCGAATGTGTTGCACCCCGATGATTCTTGGAATCCCATAGTCGTCACCGAAGACGGTAGGTGATAGAACGGGTGGCCTGCTCTTATCCAATCGCGCTCTTCTAGATTGGAATTCTCAGACTCAAGAAGACTGCAAGAAGCTCGGATTGCATCCTTGGTGCCTGCAAACCGCCGCACGAGTCATCGCCGAACGCGAGCTCTGGTTGTTTTCCGACGCCAATCCAGACATTGACGTCACATCCAGCACGTTTCCCCCTCCCTGTCCCCTCCCCTCCCTGTCCGCTTTCCTAACTCCTGCCCCTGTGCGCAGTTCTACCTGGCTTCCCATTCGGGCCATATGGCCGCGGACAGGCGACTGATCTGCACCGTAGCGGTACCTTTGCGTGGGTCTCTGCGCTTCTACATGGGCCATCAGGCCGACCAATGACCCCCAATGCGCCACCCTTTTCTCCGAACTATGTCCACGTAGCAGACGTCGCACGTGCCCACGTTGCGGCGCTGCGGACTGGCCCCCTTGATCCGCCGCGGCGCAAGCGTGTGCTTCTCGTCGCCGGGTATATGCTGTGGCACGAGGTGATCGCACACCTTACCGAAGCGATGCCCGAGATCAAAGAGCGGCTTCCGAGTGCCATGTGCGGGCCGGGGCCGCAGGCTATGGCGTATGCACGGTTCGAGACAAAGAATGCGAAAGAGATTCTGGGAATGGAGGAATACCAGAGCTGGCGAGAGGCGATCGAGGATGCTGTGAGGGATTTGTTGAGAGTGGACTCGAAGATGCTGTGGCCTCAAGCTTAGGCCGGTCTTTTCATTGTTCAAGTTCGTTCTTTTTTTACTTCCCACTTCTCTAGCGGGTGAGACCCTGATTCCCCTAACGTCGTTACCCCATGTCACCATGCTCTTCATGTTCATGCTTACGCCACAGGTCCCCTTCTTCCACATGATACGTGGTACGCGTAGGATCTGATACTACTTCCGGACAGGCTGAGACAGCAATATTACGGGTCGTAATTGCGAGGAACGCAAAATATGGCTTTCGGGCCCATCACGTATGGACTCAAGGAAACGAGCAGAGGGGAAGTCTACGTAGTACTCAGGGTTTGCTTAGGACGGGTTTGTCCAGCCTTATGGCCATTGCAACCCATAAGAGTGAAAGTGAGCACATGCCAGTGACTCGGAGTGGGCATGGCGGCATATGACCAGTCACGGCATGTTGCTTCTGATCGGCTTGTGGCCGCTAGCGCCACTTTCGCGTCATGTGGGCATCCAGCCGATAAAACCATTACAGCGCTGGATCAACAAAGTAACCGTGTCTTCTTGCGTGTTGCTTACTTGGTACAGAAAAAGTAAGGCACGCCATGAACTGTGTTGGGTACTTGTCTTATCGGGGCACCGTAATTGTTTGCACAATGCAACGTGCAATAAAGGAGACAGCCCAGCTTCGAGATATGCGCGGGAGCTTCGGACCGGCCGACGGCCCGGGCATGTCACAAAATATTCGGTTGCTTCCGGCGCTTCCGGCCAAAGGCGACAAGCACGAAAAAGGCCACTTACAGCGGGTGTTTTCAGGGCTGACCCTCTAAAATGAGCTTCAGATGCACGACAGACTTCATGAGTCATGATGGATGGACAATATTTAACCATACGGTCGAGATCACCTATTCTCAAGTTCGTTCGACGTGAAATACGATCAGACAAAATCACTGTGATTCCAAGAAACGAGTGCAAGGGAATGGTGGGTGGTAAGTAGACGACACGAATCGATAATAGGACGGAATTCAGAAAGCGGAGAGCACTTATCGATCATCAACCTCCTAGACCTCAGTCCCGCTCCGGGTCTCTTTCCCAGTGGGAAACGGTGATAGGGTGCCCGGAGAGCTCTCGAGCGGAGACGAACTTCCCAATGCCTTCCTGGACAGGTCCAGATGGCCGGAGCTCCTCCAAGAAAATATTCTGTAGAGTGGGCAATACCTCTGTCATTCTACCCGCAGCGAGCTCTTGGAGAGCAGTCACGATACGTGGCGCAAATTCCTTGCATAGGTGGAGATTCTCCACAGCGAGAAATGGGTGTAATAGTTCTAGCCACAGTGTGTTCTCGATGTTGACTTCCCAATGTGGGCGCGAAAATCGGTGCCGGTAGATGTAGAGGTCCTTCGTTGTGGAAAGAGGAGGCAAGCACGAGGTACAGACCTGCTTCAGAGACGAAGCTTGCCGATCCGTCTCGCTGCATGAGATATTCACCTGGAGTGATCCGTTGCCAGATGCCAGGGGCTGCGATAAGAATTTGACCCTAGCGGTGAATTCCTCAAAGACAACCTGGGCGTTTTCAAGCGATTTAAACGTCGGGGTGCGGCTGATGAATCGGATGAATTGTGGAGTGTCGAATACGATATCATTGAATAAGGTTGTAGACAAGTCGTTCAGTTGAGGGGCATCGATGCGCGCCACGAGATCGTCCAAGTATTCGCAGGTCCCTTTGAATGAAAAAAATGTGAGAACGGGGAGGATACGACGTGCCGTGGGAGGCGGATGTCGGCTTGCCCGGTCAGGGAAAGATAGAGGGGATCGGAATTGAAGGTCAAGTGAACTGAGGCTGGTCAACGTAGAGAGGGCAGTGACCATTGCCTCGGGTGGAATGTATCCGGGATGTGTATCCGCTTGTTGAGAGCAGGCTGTAGACAGGAGAGTCAATGAGAAAGGAAAGGAAGAAATAGATGATATTGTATGTATCTCCAAAAGGCGAAGAAAAACAAGGCGAGTGGCAGACAAAAGTAGATTCGGTAAACCCGGAAAGGGAATGCAATCCAAGAAGAGTCCTTGCAGAAGTGGGGCAGACCCATGCAAGAACGAATCGGAAAGGACTGGCAACGTTTCATCATTCCACGTCGACCCGAGCCCCAGAAATGTCAGCTCCGGGAATGGCTCCTGCATTTTTGCCAAGATGTCTTCCATTGGCAAACTTTTGACATCAAAAAGATGGATTCTTGCCACGCGATCCCTGCGCTCGAGTGCTGCAACAATGTTGTCCGCGTCTTCTGTTAGGCGGCTCCAAATGACGACAGGCAAGGGTGGCCAAACATCCAGTGTTTCCCTCACAGGGGTTTTGTGTGTGCAGACAAGGTGCAGATCGAGGCGACGTGGTGATCCAAAAACAACGCTTCGCCAACGCCGACAGACGTGCACCAGTGATTGCCACCCCTCTATCCCTGCTTTTGTGAATTGATGTCTATCCATACAGAAATCAAATATATCTAGCAGGACATCATCTGGGAGCGTGTCGATTGATATCACCTCGCCTACATCGGATCGAGTCAGTCAGCAGTCATTGCGGGATGTTGCGCAGAGGACGTACGTTGAGGTTGGTTTGTTAATTTCTCGCCAGCCTGGCGATGTGCATGAATTTTTGCCATCAAAGAGTTTTCCAAAGAGCCCGAACTGGGATCTATTAGGGTCGATGACTCATGGCGGGTAGGAAATGAGGAGCGCGGTTCTGGAGTATGGGAGACCCGAAGGGAGATTTGATGACGGGAAGGCCTATTCGGGGATTTGTTAGTTGACGAGCTCAACAATGAGGATTGGCGTTGGGGGACAGAAGATATCGGTTGCCTTGGGATTGCAAGTAACAAGTTTGAAACTACTGTATTACACGCAGCAGCGGCGCTCGCGTCGGACTTCTATTCATTTTGGTAGATGTTTCCCAGCCAATGTACGGGAGCCTCGGCCCGACATGCGGCCCGGCACATCGGTGCTGGCCGTCAGGTCAGTAATGCTGAATGCCTCCCAGTTCGAAATAACCCACCCATGTGTTTTCAGCTCTCGCCATGTGTGACCCTATAAAATGTGCTTCAAATGACACAGATGCTGCTGAGATGCACGGCGGGCCTCTCGAATCATGAAGGTTGGAATTGTTGCCAGTGGATAGACTGTATTTAAGTGCACGGTCAAGAAATCCGTGGCTACATTGCCTCCTTTCGACGCGACATGCGGTCAGAATAAATCACTGTGATTCCAAGGAGCGAGTGCAAATTCGAAGGGAAATAGTGGGTGGTAAGTAGATGACGCGAAACGATAATGGGTCAGAATTTAAGAACCGGAGGGCGCCTATCAAGTATTAAACATAAACCTCCTAGAACCAGTCCTCGTATGAGTCCCTTTTCCACTGGGAAACGGTTATAGGGTGACCGGAGAGCTCTCGCGCAGCAACGAACTTCTGAATTACTTCTTGGACAGGTCCTGATGGCCGGACCTCCAAGAAAATATTCTGCAGGGTGGGCAACACTTCTGTCGTTCTTCCCCCAACAAGCTCTTGCAGGGCAGGCACGATAAGTGGCGCCATTTCCTTGCACAGGTAGAGATTTTTCGCAGCGATAAATGGGCGTAATAGTTCCAGCAACTCGATGTCGTCTTGCCAAACTAGGATATAATATTTGTTCAGAATGTTCTGGTAGATATAGAGGTCCTCCGTCGTGGAAAGGAGAGGTGAGCACGAGGTACAGGCCTGCACCACAGATGAAACAATCCAATTCAATTCTCTGCATGAGAATTCCACATTGAGTGATCCGTAGCCAGATGTCTGTGATGAGAACTTGACAATAGCGGAGTTACTCCTAAAAACGACGCGAGTGATTTCGAGAGATTTCAACATTGGTGCACGATTAATGAATTGGGCGAGATGTGGTGCGTCGAATACGATATCTTTGAAGAAGGTCATAGGCAAGTCGTTGAGTCGAGGGGCATCAATGCGGGCCACGAAATCGTCCAAGTACTCGCAAGCCCCTCTGAACAATAAACGTGTGAGAGCTGGGAGGACAGAGCGTGTCGGGGGAGGCGGACGTCGGCTTTCCGGGTGAGGGTGAGATCGAGGGGAATCAAATGTAAGCCAAAGATCTTTGAGGCTGGTCAACATGGAGAGGGTAGAGGCCATCGCTTCGGGTGAAATGTATCCAGAATGAGGAATACCCGAAAGGTGAAGAGTGACAAGATGAGTGGTAGATAGAAGTAGTTTCGGTAAACCTGTAAAGGTAATGCGATTCAACCCGAGGAATTGGAGGTGTGGGGCAGATCCACCCAAAAATGAATCGGGAAGGACTGGCACCGTTTCACGGATTTCACCCCTTAACCACATATTCAGATGAGTCAGCTCTGGGAATGGCTCCTGCATTGCTGCCAGAACGCGTTCCGAGGGTTCGCCATCAGAATGAGTGAGTTCGATTCTCTCCACGCGATCCTTGCGCTCGAGTACAGCAACAAGGTTGTCAGCGCCTTCTGTTAGGTGGTTCAGAATGACGAGAGGCAAGGGTGGCCAGACATTTAGTATGTCCCTCACAGGTGTTTTATCTGTGCAGAGAAGTCGCAGATTGAGGCGACGCGGAGATCCAAAAACCACTCTTCGCCAACGTCGACACACGTGGACTAGTGACTGCCACACCTCTATCACTTTTTTTGAAGGTCGTTGATTACTTTCTTGATCTTTATCCTGCTTGTCCACACAGAAATCAAATATGGATAGTAGGATGTCATCAGGGAGGACGTCGATTGATGTCACCTGGCCTATATCGCATCGAGTCAGTCGGCAGTTGCAAGATCATTTAAGCAGCAAGAAGATGTTGGTGGACAAAAGACGTACATTGACTTTGCTTGATTCGTTTTTTCCGAGTCTGGGGACGACTGTTTGCCATCGATGAGCCTTCCGTACGAGATTCTGTTAGATTCGACGACCCAGGGCGAGTACTGGTAGGACATGATGGAGGGGGGAGGGCTGTGCTAGAGTATCGTAGGGAGACTTGATGACGGGCACTTGGACGAGCACGCTTTCGAGTGGGACTATTTGGAATTTGTTAGTCACTTGATGCATGCAGGGGTGAATATTGCTCGACATACTGGTGAGAGCTCATCGATGGTGATTTGGCGTTGGGGCCGGGAAAAAAGTTGGGGGTGT
Organism: Russula vinacea; assembly: GCA_022376525.1. NCBI lineage: Eukaryota > Fungi > Basidiomycota > Agaricomycetes > Russulales > Russulaceae > Russula > Russula vinacea. Next base: position 260,662 of record WTXL01000012.1, on the reverse strand, counting down.
GACACCGTGTGAGAATCGGTTGCCTTAAGATTGCAATAGAGCGCTGTAACACGCACAGCCCTCGTGGCCCCCTGGCAACACTACGTCGTCTGCGCGTATATGATAGATCAATTAGATCATTAGATTTCACGGGTTCAAGTCTTCAAGACCAAGACTAGAAATGTCAAGACAGCGACACCAAAAAGGAGGTTGGAGTGACAATGGACAAGGACAAGTTGGACTAGGACGACGACGGCAAATTCGTCGGCAACAGCCGCCTAATAAGAGAAAATTGCTTAACGACTCAACAGAACGATGCGAGAAGATACGGACAAGATAGCAATGACATGTCACATGAGTACAATCGACTCGGACTAGAGGAGTCTAAATTTCTCTAAAAGGACAATGAGAATGATTTGGAGATATGCTACAAAACAGACAAGCACTCGTATGATAGCGTACTAGTATTCAGACACAGTTATTTATGCTCGAATATATCAGGTGAAATCACCAATACTTGTAACTAATACTCCCATTCCTTGAGGCGGAGACCGGCATCAGCGCTCTCAGACTCGATATGTCGAGGTGATCCTGTGCGAGCATACTACGGAACTGGAACGCATCACTGCCCAGATATTAAATAGGCATCAGATAGGCGTCATCAGGCGCAGGTGTCAGAGGTGCTATCGCAAAACATTTCTGTGCTTTTTCGGCGGCTCAGTGAAGCTGAAGGATCAACGCCTCTCTAGCTCGAAAAAGCCACCCACGTGTTTTCATTTCTGATCATATGCGACCCTATGAAATGGATTTCAAATGGCAGAGATGCACGACGGACCCCATGTGTCACGAGTCAGGACAGTTGGATAGACACAAGTATATGGCAAAGATCACCTAATATCAAATCTATGGCTACATTGCCTCCATTCGACGCGACATGAAATCAGACCAAATCACTACAATACTATCCCAAGAAACGGGTGAAAACGATCATCAGCCTCCTAGGCCCAGTCCCGCCCCAGGTCTCTTTTCCAGTTGGAAACGGTGATAGGGTGACCGGAGAGCTCTCGCGTAGCAACGAGTTTCCCGACGCCTTCCTGTACGGGCCCAGATGGCTGGACCTCCTCCAAGAAAATATTCAGCAGGACGGGCAAAACTTCCGTCGTTCCGCCCCCAACGAGCTCTTGCAAGGCAGACACAATACGTGGCGCAAATTCCTTGCATAAGTAGAGGCTCTTCGCAGCGGTGAATGGGTGTAATAGTTCTAGCCACAGCGAGTTCTCGATGTTATCTTGCCGATGTGGGTACGAAAATGGGTGCCGGTAGATGTAGAGTTCCTCCAGTGTGGAAAGGGGAGGTAAGCTCAAGGTACAGACCTGCTCCAGAGACGAAACTTGCCAGTCCAACTCTCTACACGAGATTACCACCTCGAGTGACCCATAGCCAGGTGTCTGTGATGAGAACTTGACCGTAGCAGCGTCATCCCTGAAAACAACACGGGCGTTTTGGAGTGCTTTCAACGTTGGCGTGCGACTGATGAATTGGATGAATTGTGGTGTGTCAAATACGATTTGATTGAAGAAAGTTATAGACAAATTGACTTGAGGGGCATCGATGCGGGCCACGAGGAATTCCAAGTATTCGCAGACCCCTTTGAACAGAAAATATTCGAGAATAGGGAGGAGAGTGCGTTTCGGGGGAGGCGGACGTCGGCTTGCCAGGTCGAGGTGAGGTCGAGGGGATTGGAATTCAAGCGAAAGTGATTCGAGGCCAGTCAACGTAGCGATGGCAGTGACCATCGCCTCGGGTGGAATGTATCCGGAATGGGGAATATTTAGAAGGTGAAGATTGACAAGGTGAGTGGCAGACAGAAGGAGTTTCGGTAAACCCGGAAACGGGATGCCATACAACGCGAAGAATCGAAGACGCGGAGCATGTCCACCCAAAAACGAATCAGGAACGACTGGCACCGTTTTGTCATGCGACAACAGCCGTAGATATGTCAGTTCCGGGAATGGCTCCAGCATCTTGCCAAAAAAACACCCAATGACGAAGTATTAACACGATCGAGTTCGATTTATCCACGCGATCCCTGCGCTCGAGAACCGCAACGACGTTATCCACACAATCTATTCGGCTGCTCTGAATGACGAGGGGCAAGGGTGGCCAGACATCCAGCGTATCCCTCACGGGTGTTCTGCTTGTACAAAAGAGTCGTAGATCGAGGCGACGCGGGGACCCAAAGACAACGCCTCGCCATCGCTGACACACATGCACCAATGGATGCCACGTCTGTATCTCTCGTTTTGTGGATTGACATTTATCCACACAGAGATCAATATCGCTAGTAGGACATCATCAGGGAGCATGTCAATTAATATCACATGGCCTACATTACATCGAGTCAGCCGGCAGTTGTTGCAAGATGTTGCCCAGCAGAAGACGTACCTAGACTTTGCGTCTTCCGAGCCTGGCGACAATCGTTTCCCACCCACCAGCCTTCAGAGCGGGAACTATTAATATCGATGGCCCAGGGCAAGTAGGACATGATGGGGAGGGGAGGGCGGTGCTGGAATATGCCAGTGGTAGCTTTGTTGGTAGAGTGACTTCGAGTTGAATCACTTGATCACGGGCACACTTTTGACAGGATCGCAGGACTGTTTGGGAATTTGTTAGTTACTCAATGAATTCAGCGGGTCAATTACGCTTGACATACAGTTGAGAGCTCGTGATGCGGATTCGGCGTTGGGAGGTGGATCCATTACACATACAGCTTTCGTCCTGTGCACAGAACAGCCGCCCTGGCAACACTGACACTCACGTCGGACTTCCATTTTTGGCTGGTGTTTCCCAGACACTTTATCGTCTCCAAGGTCGTCTCGAGTCGATAGCCGTCTTTGGGGTTCTTCGTTATGGTTTCTCGAGTCAACCGAAGGTTGATATTTGTTCGCGCTCTATCGTTTCTGCTCACCGCCATTGCTTGTACATTTGTACGTCATCTGCACGTAGAGATCACGGGTTCAAAACCGAAGACAGTAACACCAAAAAGGGAGGGTGGACAACGACGGCAATAACCAGACTATGCGAGATATGAACAAGCTAGCAATGACATGACCTGGACCAGAGGACATGTTTGGAGATTCAGTTACCGCCTACCAAAACATACAGCTCTCGTCCAATAGCATGTTAAACGCAGTCATTTTACGCTCATTAGTACCGTGGTGAGTCACCGACCGATTAATACTCCCATTCCTTGAGGCGGAGGTCGGCATCGGCGCTCTCAGACTCGATGATACGTTCTACGTCAGGATGTCGTGCGCGCACACGGAACTGGAATGGTACGGGTTCGCACGTTATCCCGCGGCATATAGTTTTTGTCGGATCAATGCTACTGCCGTCTGCTGCGGGAAGAAGGTCGAACGCCCAGAAAATCCTGCCACGTACAAAAAGTTACGGTCAGTAAATGACGAGGGTTAATGTTGATCCTGGGACCATACCGTGCCATGGAGATGAATGCCGAACTGAGGGCCACGTGCATGCCGGGGCACACCCGTCGTCCGAACCCGAACGGAATCGTGAAGTCGCTTTCGACTTTGCCATTCCAGCTTCCTACCGGCTTATGTGGGATTAGAAACCGGGAAGGGTTGAACGTCTCTGGATCATCGAACAGATTCGGGTCCTTGACCAGAACACTGTGAAATCACGTCGTCAAATGTTATGGAGCTTTTTCAAAAGAGCAGGTCAAAACGTACTCGATGTTACTGAACACGGTTGCACCCTTGGGGATATCGTATCCACCATACGAATCGGCTTTGGTTGTCGCATGTGGTATGCCTAGCGGAACTACAGGTCGCCATCTGGTATGAGCAATCGCCGGTGTCAATACGGAAGTGGGCTCAGGTAAGATACTAGAGGACGTGCCTAGTCACTTCTTTTATAAATGCGCACAAAAAGGGTAGCGATTGCTCGTCGTCAAGCGTCGGCATACGATCTCGTCCGACGACGCTGTCGAGCTCTGACTGGATCCTCTTGAGAACCTCGGGGAAGCAGATCGCAGCGACTGTCGGGATATTAGAACGGTAAGATGTCCATGACCTGCCAGTAAGCGCACCGAGAGACCATTTGAGAGCTGGCAACGCCTATTGACACCATTCACTCAATTCGCAGCGTCGAAGTAGCCAATAAGGAACCGACGTACGGTATCAACGCCCGCGCTGAAAGGCGCGGACAGTGCGTAAGCAACGTCAACGTCGGTCATCCCATGATTACCGCCATGCGACAAACTATAGGTTGCCATGCAATCCTTCGCGATCCCGGCTTCGCTTCGTCGTTTAACATCGTTTAGGTAGCTCATGTAAGTTTCCCTGTCCTTTTCCCGAATCCTCTCGAGAACCTCAAGTGCAGGGCGGAACCATTGCAGTGGTCGCTATGGCAGGGAAATCGGTGTTTAAGTTATGGGCTAGGCAAAGGTGTTCATACGGGAAGCCAAAGAAGAGACGGCCACTGAGCTCTACGCGTGAGCCGTGTTAGATTCAAAATGCACGTGACCTACGGTTTCCACGATGTACTTTCCCGGGGTGCTAATTTCATAGAACGGTGAGCGAGTCGGATGTAATCCGTGAAGTGTGTGCTGACTTAGCTCTATTCAGCAGCACAAAACGTCTGTCAACCATGATAAGGAGCCTCAGACTTGAACTCACCGTTGGAACTCTAAAGATTGCAATTTGAGTCAAGTTGTCCCAATGGTTGTCCAAGAAACGTCTCTATTGACTTACCCAAGATAGATTTATGGTTAAAGCTAACCATCTCATCTCTCAAGTCAAGAATGCGACGACCGTACGCGATGCCAAGCGCAATGGATGTCATAAACCTGAAGGCAGGTCTTCGTGGTGTGACGTGTATGAAAGTGTGTAGCCTCACCGCTGAAGTGGCTGAAGGGCTTGTTCATGCCCGTCGAAATTTGCAAGCATTTCGCGTAAAAGGATAGCCGCCTCAAGTGTTTGTTGCTCGCGGTAATACAACACAGCTTTCCCATTCATCCCCATGTGCTGAAGCTACTCCAAAAGAAATCCAAATGAGTATAATAAGTTTATCAGTAAAACCTCCGTATTGATACAAGTAGTTCACCTTGCGCCATCTCTTCCAGTAATCACCGTACGGGGCGCTCGCACCTCGTTTTCCATCAGACAAGATTTCGTGCCTGTAAACATATCAGAGGATCAACCTAGAAAGATATACCATGACGCGTACGACACCACAAATCTTGGTCTGCTTGAGTAGATCTCTCCCCTCTTGTCGAGTAGATCAGTGACGGCATTGATATCGTTCAAGACTTCGGCGTGGTAAGGTTCAGACCGTTCAGTTTACAAAGCAAAATCTGTTACTGTACCTATGACAATTTTCGTCCCGAGCTTGAATGAGAATATCCGACCTAAATACAGATGATGGTCAGACAGATGATAGAAGACCACTGGGTCCCCATGGTACGCACCATACTTTCGCCACCACTTCTCAAACACCTCAGGCATGGTCAGATTCGTAAACTCGCCAGCAACATTTCCAGGTGGACCCGGTGGCAAGCGATGTCTGCGCGAGAAAAAGAGGAGCAAAAGAAGGGCCACGAGGACACCCGCTTGGAACATGGTCGTTGCAAACGACATGACTTTCCCGTCAATTTATGTATGTCGTCACGGAAAATCACATTTTGCGGTTCAATGATGGCCCCGCGTCGTTTTCAACTTCTGCGTTGATCGGGTATGACTTGAGTTTTGTGGTTTCTAGAATGCTCCGCGCTATCTGATCCGAGCCTCGGATTTCATGTCCTGCCTCGGATCTTCGTGACCGGATAAAGCCATGAGTCTCAGCGGCGTCATGGCGAAGTGAGACTATCAAGGTTGGACACTATCTGCACACGGCCGATAGCTGAGAGTCTGAGAAGGTACTATTGTACTTACATGCCATCTTAGATTCGACAAGCGATATCAGGGAGATATCTTGGATCCACTGAGGCCTAAAGAGATTCAGGAAAGTCTGGCGAGGCATTCAGAGCGACATGTACCTGTAAGCCGAGCATAAACTTCTCCGTGGTCAACTCCTTTTCTATATACTCTCACCGCTCAGCCCTTCTTCAACTTTTTCCTGCTGCTTCACATGGGAAAAGGTTTGAAGACGGAGGCTGCACCCGCAAACAAGACAGACGTCCCTTTATTAATTATAACTTCCAGTTCTAGACATCTTGATAAAGAAGAGGAGCAAAATTATTCGGACCAATCTCCGAAATTCCAGCGAAGAGAAGCTTGCCCCGTGTTCGTCTGCCGATGGATGCCCGAACGCGCCGCGGCCGTCTGCGCTCGTGCGAAGCGTGTACGTTAAGTTGAGTCGCTTCTACCCGGCTTCGCCAGATGGCTGCCGCGTCGCGCATATGACGCGCGTCTCGTGTACGTACCCATTCGCCGCAGCCGCCACCATTCGAAGATATTGACATATACATGAGAGCGCGAGCACCGGGGGAAAGTGGGTGTGTGATGTTGCTTCGATCCAAACCAGAGCCACTGGAATCTGGAGCTACAAACCGAGCATGAAGAATCGCGTATTATGTGAGCCCCGCTCTTCCCTCAGCGCGTCCGCCTCTTCCACATTATCCCGCTCTCGGTAAGCATTCACGTGGACCCTTATCGTCGGACCGTGTACTGCGAAGTATTCTGCCGCCATCGTTACCTGTGTGCCGCTGGATCGTGGTGCATCGTAAAGGCGAAGATGCAAGCGCCGTGCGCAGAGACGAATAGAATGTCGGTGGATGGACGCTAGGGACGTGTCCATCATCGTGGTGAGCCCACATGACGCCTTCATTGTGGAGTGGAGGGAGGTGTGGTGTTGCGATGTGCCAGTCGCTGGGGAGAAAAGGAAGTATTCCCCAAAAGTCGTAGAAGTGAATCTCACTGCCATCCTGGAGCATCGTGAGTATGTAAACCTACAAAAATAGGCAGACGCACGACGACTTCTGCTCCTGTTATCCGGTCCCAGACGAACACGCCATAGAAAGGCGTCGAGAAAGTACATCCCCATGAAACCCTCGACAATCTGTATCATCCCGTGCGGAAACCACAGCGCGCGCGGACACAGAAATGCGTTGCTCGCCGCCAGGTGAGGCACGATGGAAACCGCGCTTAACTTCCTAGGGTCAACCTGAAATTAGCACTAGCGTCCTTTAGCTGACCCACGCCAGACGCATCACTGATTGTTACGCACCTGTATGAATCCTGCTTGTATGCAGCGAGCTCTTCAACCAAGCCCCAGAGCAAATATCGGAAGAATGACGTAGCTGCCTACGCACGGTCGCTCTGGGGTTTGGTGGAAGGACCCGTAGCTGCTAGTAGTCATGACAATAGTTAACCGTGACGACTCGGATGTTCAAGTAGAACAAGATCCCAAGCAGAGTCAAGCGCAAATCCTTGATCCACATGACTGAGTCTTCCACGACAAGACATTTTTCGCTTGCGGCGTTTTTCTCGGCAGCCACGAGGTGACGGGGCGTCCTGCCTGCCGAACTCCTCTATAGCTATATCGAATAGCCCGCCAACGAGATGGCAGGCATGACACTGTCCAGCCGGTGACCGGCGGAGCGTCGCTCGAGCAGGGTTCTAGGTACCCTGTGCTGCCTTTTGCATTACTTATGTAGATTACATTGGCGGATTTGTATTGGAGATCGACGTCTATGATCGCGCTTGGTTCGGTCCGCGTCGTGCTGGCGAACGAAGGATGACGAGAGACGCACGTGATTCACGAGCAACACGCGTCTGCAGCAGCGCGTCGTTCGTTGGACTTCTTTTCCTTCATCTATACTATCAACTGAGGGTAATTGTGTATACTCTAACTAACTGTACCCACCCATCCGCGTCATGTGCGCCAATACAGTATACTCCGTTTGTTACTCCCATATTCAACTGAGCAGCAACTGAGGTTCTGGTTTTTGGGTTAGGTTCAACAAGATACGCGGCCGCGGCCGACGAGTCGACGACAGATGAATCGATGAAGGCACATGTCATTGAAAGTCGGCGTGTACAAGAACTGTCCTGATACCGGCACCGATACCAGTGATACGCTGAGTTGGACCCTTTTTGCTGTCTTGGCAACTCTTGGCATCATATGTTACCTCACTTTCTTGAAGTTTTTTCCTTACATTTGACCACACCTACGCTAATTCTGGGTATGAGGGTATCTTGTGACGCACCTATAGGGCCTGCCACAGGAACACTCATCCTCACTTTTCTGCGTCTTCAGCAAGTCTCCACGTTAGTGAACCTCACGTATTGCACCTTCTCGCATTTTATCTTCTCTTAATGAGTGTCGTCGACAGGCGTGCTTCTCGCTCTTAGACTATGTCTGTTGCCAAGAACATAAGGCTGTCAAGTCATACAATCTGAGTATTATGGCATCAGGCACATGAACTGATTATGGGCGGCCGTTCCCAGGATCACAATGATGATGATCACAACTTTGTCACAAGGGACTCACAAGGGGGGTGAAATTGCTGTGTAATAGAGTTTGTGGCAACTTGTGTTTCGTATAAAACTGCACCGGCGGCCAAAATCAAAGCAATCTCTTCTCTGGATTCCCATCGATGAGTTCACTGTGGTATGTCAAGGGGAATTCACTCACCGGATCACCGTAGTAACTAAAAAATAGCTCTAATGAAGAGCGTCTCGACAATCCTGTCTTCCCAACAGACGCCACTACCACCCCGCTATCGTCTCTTGGCCACCCAGGGTCATCAGTTGTGATAGATCGCCAACTTGAACACACATTTACCGAAACACAAACACATGATGGGACTAGGAAGGAATCTACCGAAGGAGGCCGATGTACGTACATCTTTTGCACAATAGCCTCATTGGCATGCACTGACTGTTGGTTCATGCAATGTAGCCTGGGCGATCAACGACATGCTCCCCGACGTTGCCCTCTTGAAAATATTCGAGTTCTATGTCTACACAGAACAGATAGAGGCGTGGCACACGCTCGTGCATGTGTGTCAAAAATGGCGAAGCGTTGTTTTCGGATCCCCACGTCGACTGAATCTGCGAATTTACTACAAAGCCAAAACACCAGTGAGGGAGACCCTAAACGTTTGGCCACCCTTGCCCATCATCATACGGGTCTATGGCCACGAAATGTGGGATTTGGATAACATTACCGCGGCACTCGAGCACAACGATCGCATCTCTGAATTGAGTCTCTTCGATATCCCAAGTTGGCAATTCGAAAAAATCCTGGCAGCAATGCAGCAGCCATTCCCGGGACTGACACGCCTGGAGCTTGAGCCGAGAGACGAATCCGCACCGGTCAATTCTGCTTCATTCTTGGGTGGATCTGCACCACGTCTGCAATCACTCATCCTGGGCCGCATTCCATTTCCAGGATTATCAAAACTACTTTTGTCTGCCACGAACCTCGTCGATCTTGACCTTTTGGGAATCCCTCATTCTTACCACATTTCACCGGAGGCGATGGTGACTTGCCTCTCCGTGATGACCAGCCTCAAAAGGCTCTTCATTAAATCCGGATCCTTTCAATGGCACCCTGACGAGAAAAGCCGACGTCCTCCTTCGACGCGCACTCTCCTCCCCGTTCTCACTGACTTGCGGTTCAGAGGGCCCAGCAAATATCTGGAGGACTTCGTGGCTCGGATCGATGCCCCCTTACTCAACAAGTTGCCGATAACCTTCTTCCACCAACTTATTTTCGATACTCCACAACTCACCCAATTCATCAAACGCACTCCAAAGTTCAAGGCACTTGATGAAGCACGCCTGATCTTTTCCGATTGGCACGTTTGGGTCAGACTTCCACAGACATCCAACGGGTTGCTCGAGTTGGCAGTCTCATGCAGACAGTCAGATTGGCAGCTTTCGTCTCTGGTGCAAATTTGCAGCTCGTCCTTCCCTCAGGCATTCATTCCCACGGTGGAACACCTCTACATCATCGAGGTTGGCTACTGCGATTGGCAAAACGATGTGGAGAAAAGCCAATGGCTGGAACTTTTACGTCCATTCTACGCTGTGAAGTATCTCTACCTATCCCGCAGATTTGTGCAACGTGTCGCACCCGCCCTGCAGGAACTCGTCGGGGAAAGAGAGACAGAAGTATTACCATCCCTGCAGACTCTTTTCTTGGAGGAGATATCACTTTCGTCGGTGTCTGTCCAGGGAATTATTGAGCAGTTTGTTGCCGCAAGACAGCTTGGAAGTCACCCCATTGCGGTTTCTCGATGGGATAGAAAGCTGAAAGCGTTTTAAATTACTGTATTGGTCAAGGTATTGATCAAATTTGCTTCACACGTACCAAAATACCAATTCCATGGACGCAGTTTACAATTCAAGCTTCAATTTATTTCGATCTCACACAAGACTCGGATCTCACATGCAGAGCGCGTTGGGGACTGGGCTGTCCGTGACCGGGGACACTCACTAGCGAGTGAAAACCTCACATACTTCTTCTAATTGAGGGCTGTTATTTATCACCAAGACTCTGCCCCCTGCTCTACCGTATCTTCCTTCCTGACAGCCATCCAGGGGGAACGCATCCACGCCGCTCATGCCAATACACTCGCCGCAGTCTCACGCCGGCCCGGAGACGGACCGTGCCACGTGGCGGGGACGAGGTGAGAAGGAAATCAATACCGGTCCTGTTATCAACACTGGAGAGGGAACTCGATACGCTGGAACCCATGCAGAGACTGGTGGAGGCTACGGAAGGGATGGTGGCGGTGCGCTTCGTGCAGGACCATTCTTGGGACCATTGAGGCAACGCACACGTTCTTTTTCCTTCGAAAGAGATTGTGAGCTCGGCCTGGGCGCATTGACGCGCTAATGTGGCAGGCATGGAATCTATCCCGGATCGCACCGAGATTGAAGTTCCACAGCAGAGCGCAGGAAGTCGTCCTCGGCGCCAAGCGAACCTTTTCGGCTACATTGGCAATGACGACTGCAGCGCATTCAAGTTGGATGCCAGAGAACTCAGCCCGACGCCTGCGTCACGCGAGTTGTGGTGGGATATATGGAACGGCATGAGTTGCTGATGAGAGGACCCGATCCGATGGAAAGGGTCGGAGACCCAGTATCTGATATTATGAGAAAATATAAATTTCCAAGGGAGAGAATATGCCCACATGACGTTATGAAGGTTGAGAAACCTGTATCTCCAAATCACTGCTCGGGGCGTCAAATGAACAGCCGGTGAATGACTAGCGCCAAACTCCCTAATGCTTAGCGGACATCAACACTTGCGTTGGAAGAGCCCGTAACCACGAGCAGTAGTAGTGACCATGGGCTTCTCCGAGTCAGCGAGACTACCCGAATACTCAAGTGGAACGATAAGATCCTGCGCACAGTCGCAAAGGCCTCGATCTACATGTGCAAGTCATCCATGACGAAACACTTCTCCCTAGCGACGTTTCCCGGCAGCCACGAGACGACGAGACACCGTGCCGCGATTTTATAGTAGCTTTGACGAATAGTCCATCGACAGACGAGTACGCATGACAGTGCCCACTAAGTGACACGGCGGCACGCCGGTTTAGGCATGGGGCGTGCGAAGCGGCGCGCGCTCGAGCACACGACGAGCGTGCCCAGTGTTGGTACCTCCTAACGGCTTGTCTATCTGCGGCAAGTTCGATGCGGTACCGGAGGCCTTCGTTCGGTCATTCGACTCGGAGCAGCTGTTCTACTCGTTCAGAAACTTCGAATACGGTACTTCAGTACATGAGCGTTCAAGTGAGCATTGGTATCGACACCAAGATCGGCACAGATCGGCACCCTGTATTTCCGACCGTAGGCCGTAGGCCGAAGCTCGGTTCTATCGTCCGTTTTCCCCCGGAGTTCCCGGGCCGGTCACAGCTTAACGTCCCCCATTTTCGGGGTTTCCGCTCTCCCCTGTCCGCTCTTTTTTCGGAATATACAGATTCACTGCATAATCTTTTCCTTTCTATCTTTACATGCCTGTGGCGAGGTTTGCAGATGGTCAAAAACGCCGGCGTCGTTGCGTGTTGCTTTCCCTTACGGCTTTCACTGTCATGTCGTCCTCCTTTTCTGTGTCGGGTTTTTTCGCCTTAAAGGGTCACGACCGTCACCGAGCCGACTCCACCCGAGCCGACGAGCCTGGAGCCACTTATCATCTTTTTTATGAGTCCGATGTTTTGTGTGGCAAGGCGAGAAAGCATTGCTCAACAATACCGTGGCGTTTTATCATCGCGAAATGCCATGTCCCCGCATCCCTTTGTGTAGGGCCCGTTCTTCTCGAAGCGAGCGAGATTACACCAATTCATCATTGATGAGTTACCATTTCTCAGTGTGGAAATAATAGAAAAACTTCACGAACAGCTGCACGCAACAGGTCAGATAATCCTCGACATCGAATCTGTCGTGTTCTGGAGTTCTGCTTGGGCTCTCCCTGCCCAAACTGAACCGCAGCTGTCCACAACTGAAACTCCACAACCAGCCACCTGCAAACGGCGCAAGTACGGGCCGCGTTCTGTTCCTCTGGGTGTGTCCACGTCTGCTGAACAGAAAGCGGGTCCGAGCAAAGCGGCAGAGGGACCATCGTGAGTGCCTTTTGTTTGCTTTGCATTAGTTTACAAGATCATATACTTGGCTCGTTCGCAGATCGGTGTCTGCCACTTCATCGCGTCCTATGTCTGCCAGACACGCTCAACGATGAGGAAAGGGTCCGGCTTGAGCTGATCCTTCCGGGGACAGCTTCGATTGACGCCTCTGAAGTTGCTGGTTCTCCTTATTGTGAGAACGGCATACATCCGGGACTTTACTGTCAGGCCCATTAACGCATTCGAAACGGAAGCAGAAGGCCGAAAATTAAGGTGATGGTATGAGTTGTAAATGAAATTTGATTTCGTTTATGTCTTCTCAAACCTGTCATCGGTCAGACCTTGCCCCGTTTGCTGGGACACCCTAGTTCCGACCGAGGCCGAAGGCCGGAGGGAGGCCTACCAGGGGTTTTCCAACGCCAGTCCCGATTCGGCCGTCACGACACACGTGTGAAAGCGTGACGTAATAGGAGCTCCCGTCCTTCGCTCGCCACAACCCACACGCATCTTTGATTTCGACCGACCGAACAGACATGCGCAACAACGTTGCTCTTGCACACTCAGCTAATCAGTCTGACCACGTAGGTGTCGCGTCCCCGAGTGCGAGCCACATCGCCATCGGACCGACACAGTGACCGCTGTTGGGTCGTGCTCACAGTTGACAGATTGTAATTTACTCTCGCTTCACGTCAACGCCCTACTCCCGTCGTCTTCATCACCACAAACCCGTCAACCGGCGAGACGTGCGTTCCGTCCAACCGTTCCGTCCACACTGTCGAGCGCATGCCCAACACGACCAACGCAAACTGTTGTCGCACTGTCTGCAGCCGGTGCTCTTCTGTTCGTCCGTTCACTGTCTGTTGCCTTCTTGTCATGTTCGCCGCGCCCGTCCCTGTGCTCACGGGGGTTTATGACAGCCCTGCACCTTCGCCGTGTGCGAGCGCGGCAAAAGCAAAAGAAGGCACACAGCCGTGAGCGTCCGACAGTTCACTGTTGTTGCAAGTCCTTACTCCGTGTACCGTTCGCTTTGCGTCCACATTCACTGTACTATTCTACATCCGTCTGTGTTCGCCGTACCGCTATCTATGCATTCGTCTTCAACGTACCGTTCCATATCTGTCACTCTTTGTTCGTAAAAAACTTAAAAATTCGACGTCGGCATCATTTTTCCCCGTTTGAATATTTATTTTATTTTAAAAAACCTGGTCGGACCCCGCCACGGACGTGGCGCCCTAGTTATTTATAGTGAGTACTAAGGTCACGAGACCCGTAGATAGATGCACGTGATATGCGAGCGAGGGGCGTCTGCTGTTCGCTGTCTGCTTTCCTGCCTGCCAATGCTGCCTGCAATTGGTCCCCACCGCAATATCAACCGAGGGTAAGGGTTATCACTATCATATCTGTACATCCTATACCAACTATACCTAGTCCTATTCGGGTTAGGTATATGGCAATGCAATATACCCGGTTGGTTACAGTCAAGGTTACAGTGGTAATACGGCCACATCACCTGAGGTCCTATTTGGGTTAGATATAACTGGATACGCCGCGCCGACCGATCAATCAACGAATCATCGATGAAGAAATGTTCTTTATATGAGGGTATTTGCGATACACTCATACACCTACAGGTAGTACAGGGCCTGCTGACCGGGGCGCTTATCTGACTTCCTACATCGGCGGATCTCAAGTATTGCAAGACGTATTGTGTTGTCTCATGCATCCACCTGCTCTCAAATGGATGTTTGTCATTGACGGGACAGGTAAGTAAACCCCGCTGTGCTACTTCCTCTTGGAACCATTGCTTACTAAAGGCACATCTTCACGTCTGCGGACTCATCTAATCTGAGTGTTTTGGCATAGCTTCATAGGACATGGGTGATCGAGAGTTTTTTTTAGCTTGAGGGTGGGTGATGTCATCCGGAGGGCTGTGTAATAGGGTCCGTGATCTGTATAAAACCGAAGCGGTGAGTAAATCTAAAGCAATCACTTCTCTCCCGACGCCGAATCTTCGCAGATGAGTTCACTGTAGTAAGTCAAGAGGAATCCATTCATTTACCGGGATTATTGAAGTAATCTAGATCTCGAATAGCTTTAATCAAGAGCGTCTCAAAAACCCTGTCTCCCCAACACATCCTGCTATCGCCCTGTCATCATTTTCTTGTTACCCCGGGCCTGCGTCGTCGATTATGATTGATAGCCACCTTGAAGGTCCATTGACCGAAAAGCAAACACGTCATGGAACTAGGAAGGGATCTACCAAAGGAGACCGATGTACGTACGTCTTTCTCACAATAGCCTGCACCGATTGACTGGTGCGATGTAGTCCGGATGACGATTGACATGCTCCCCGACGTTGCCCTCCTAAAAATATTTGATTTCTACGTGCGTGAAGAACAGATACAGGCATGGCACACGCTGGTACACGTTTGCCGAAAATGGCGAAACGTTGTCTTTGGGTCACCATGTCGACTGAATCTGCGACTTCATTGCACGACCAAAACACCAGTGAGAGAAACGCTGGACGTCTGGCCGCTGTTGCCTATTGTCGTATGGGGTTATGGCAACGAAATGTGGGACATGGATAACATCATTGCAGTACTCGAGCACAACGATCGCATATGTCAACTGGACCTCATCAATATTCAAAGTTCGCGATTCGAAAAGGTCCTGGCAGAGCCATTCCCAGCACTGACACGTCTGCGGCTTCGGCCCAGAGACGAAACAGCGCCGGTCGATCCCGCTTCGTTCTTGGGTGGATCTGCGCCGCATTTACGAACACTCATCCTGGATTGCGTTCCATTTCGGGGATTACCAAAACTACTTCTGTCTGCCACTCAACTCGTTCGACTTGATCTTTGGAGGATTCCTCATTCCGGGTACATCACACCCGAGGCGATGGCCAATTGTCTTTCCGTGTTGACCAAGCTCGAACGTCTCCGCATTGGTTTTGGGTCCCCTCGATGTCGCCCTGATCGGAATAGCCAACGCCCGCCTCCGCTGACACGCACTCTCCTCCCCGTTCTCACAGAGCTGCGGCTCTTTGGGGTGAGCGAATATCTGGAGGACCTCATGGCCCGGATAGAAGCACCCCTACTCGACGAATTGGCAATAAACTTCTTTCATCAACTGATATTCAACACTCCCCAAGTGACCCAATTCATCAGACGCACGCCAAAGTTCAAGGCGCTCGATGAAGCACGTGTTTATTTTTACGATGGTAACGTTTGGATCACTCTTGTACAAGCATTTAACAAAGTGCTCGAGTTGGGAGTCTTATGCAATCAGTCGGATTGGCAGCTTTCATCTCTGGCCCAGGTCTGCAGCTCGTCCTTCCCTCAGGCATTCATTCCCGCGGTGGAACACCTCTATATCCTTGATGGTACATCCTCGCGACCGCACTGGCAAAACGACATCGAGGGCAGCCAATGGCTGGAACTTTTACGTCCATTTGTCGCTGTGACAGATCTTTACATATCCTTGGAATTCGCACCACGTATCGTGCCCGCCTTGCAGGAGCTTGTCGGGGAAAGAGAGGTAGAAGTGTTGCCCGTCCTGCGGACTCTTTACTTGGAGGAGCCACTCCCATCTGGACCTGTCCAGGCAATCGTTGGGCAGTTTGTCACCTCACGACAACTCAGCAATCACCCCGTTGTCGTTTCTCCCTGGGAAAGAAAGAGTTTGGAATAAGCTCTTATTCCATTTGCGATTGCGGCATATACTTACCAACTACCACCTTCTTAACATTCATTGATGTACTCATTGCCTGTACAACAGTCACAGCATCCTCTTAAGCATCATGTTGTACGATACGTTGTCAAGCGAAGTCACGTATAGCAAGATTTTTGTTCAATACTGTAATACTGTAGCGTCTAAAATAGATCCGCCCGGGCCAACCGCACGCGACGCGGCGATTGTCTCGAGCGCAGTTATAAGAAACGTGATCCCTTGGAGATTGTCAATGAACGTCGGTGGTTTGTCCTGCTTGGAGAGGGCAGATGGTAAAGAATCTGTAAACACGGATGGTGATTCTGTAGTATGGGATGCATGTGAGACGGTCTTTCGCTGCGCGAGGTCAAAGATACGACAGGGATGGCTAATTTCTCGAGGGGAGGCGGTGCAATCCGGGAAAGGTTGGCGGGTCACGAAGGGAGGGGCTTCAGCCCGGGCTCGATATCTTAATTAAGGCTCGTAGGAAGCGGAAATGAGGACTACCTGCTAGTATCATGAATCGAGATATAATCTCTGGGCGCAAGGTGATTATTTATCGCGTCAGTACTGAGGAAGTCATCCTGAACCTCGATGGGAAATAGGAGAAACACACGTTCTTCAACAGTGCATCATATGGATCATCCGCATCAAGACGCTGCGACCATCATGTGCCCTTTCCTCCCTTTGCTAGAGTCCGTTTCGTCAGCATGCCTGGGCTTCTCGAAGTCAGCATTTCTACATCTCAAGAAGACGGATGAGCATCCATGACACACACACCCGATGCTTTATACTTGCTACCGAAGGAGGTGGCGAAGGACAGGTGACGCGGTGCTGTTCGACTGAGTCTGTAATGAAGCTAGGAAGCTGACAATAAATCGAGGAAACGTACGTCGCTGGGCGCATGGCCGTTGGAGCCTGTCGTAGTCGGCATGAGCGACGCGAGGAGGCCCTGGTCTGTTGGGAGCGACACAAGTGGGCGGCGTGTGGCACCCTACGTGGGTGGTAGGACAGAGGACGTCCGTTCCGCTTGCAGGTGCCCGAATGATGTCACTGAAGTCGGCGTGCACAAGAACTCTCCTGCCACCGCCACAGATACCACAGAGACCCCTTTGTCTGTCTTGGGGCCTTCTTGCTGCCTCCGCTGACTCGATGACGATCCCAGGGTACCAGGTGGCCACCGCGCTTCCAATTGATTGGAAGCGCAGTGGTCCCCTGGTACGAGGGGTGGGCGGTGCGTGTCGATTTTTTTTTTTTTTTTTTTTTTTTTGAGTCTGAATTTGTATTCCGCAGCGCGTACAACTAGGCACAGAGGCGGTCACGTGTGTAAAGACGCGTTATGGTTATGAGATGAGAGAACGGGCGGTGGCCAGCGTGAGCTGGCCGTAGGCAGCTTTTGATCGCAGGTGTTGATGGTCATGTATAGTGCTCTCTGGCCTTATGCCAAGCCTCGACGAAGTAATCCTTTATCCCGGTTCCCATCTCTCCCGCGGTTTAGCGCAGGCTCCCGTCTCCTCCAGGAAACGTAGCGTCTCTAGGACGTGCTCCGGTTTGTCGAAAAGTTGAGGGAGTGTTCGGGGCCGGCCGTGTGCAGTCAAAAAATTTTGGCGTGCATCGGAATGTCGTGGGCAGTGCAGGAGCACGTGCTCGATGGTCTGGATTGGCTCGCCGCACGGGCATGCGATTGGTCCTGTGTGTGTAGGGGTAGAATCTCTGGGTGTACTCTCCTGTGAAAGCGTGTCCAGTGACAAATCGGTAGAAGGTCGAATGGGTAAGGCGGGAGAACTTAATAAGTTTTTTCTCCCCTCGAACCCGTTCCGGCTGTTTGTTCATCAGTCTTTCTGGGTGGAAGGTGTGGTGAGTTCTTCCGTCCGGGGGGGCTCGCAGCGCTGTTCGGTACGCTAGCGAGTTGCGTGGGGCCAGGTGCCATTTCTCGGCCCAGGCCGCCGTGGCCTTGTCTTTGGCTGTTTCTTCAACTTCTTGATTGAGGGCGGTTCTTGTATTGTGTCGGTGTTAAAGAGCGGATGGCGCTTAGCGCCTTCTGCTTGGCTCTTCGGAATCCCGCAAAGTGGATTTTCTTCGGCAGCCACTGCAGAATGATGTTAGTATTAGGGTGTGTGTGAACAGCGCACTCAGTCTCTCAAGGTGGCTGAGTGACGTCGCTTGTTCTTCATGGGTGGAAGGGTCTAGTGCCTGTGGAGCGCTAGGTTGGATGAGAGGAGGATTTTGAAAGTCTCCTGGTGTTGTGCGGGTTTGTTGGACAGGTGTATGGCGATAGTGTCGAGGGCGGGGGTGAGCGCGCGGGTCCAGGCATCCGTAATAGTTACTGCTTCGCCGAAAATTTTCACGGTGTGTTGGCTTTCCCTGCCTTTGTGGTACGACATGGCTGAGGCTGCCCCTAGTTGTCTGCCGTCGTCTCTGTTCCTGTTGGAGCAGACAGCTTCGCAGTAGACGTTCGTTGAGAGTCCCTGGTGGCATGCGTTCTTGATCTCTTCCGAGATCTGAGTGTAGTCCCATCCGTCTTGCTTCGGGATGAGTGTTACTCGCCCGCCCCAGTGTGGCGCCCCTGGGGCAGTGTTGGGAAGAGTTCAATGCGGGTCCTCCTGGGGGATCTTCGCTGCTAGCGTGCGGAGCGTTGTAACTATTCCTGCTCTAGCTGGTATGGGGGGCAGTGTGTCATTCGGCGCTGGGTGTGCCATGCCGGTCCGAGCCGCTTGAGCAGTTGGCTGCTTCTCGGGGCCTTATAGAGTCTGAGCGCTGTGCTTTGGGTCAGCATATCAAGGCGCAGGTTCATCGGGAGGATCGTTAGCAGTTGGTGCAGTGGCTCTCGGGGGTGGTGCGGAAGGTTCCTGAGATTATTCTCACTGCGTCATTCTGAACCGTTTGGAGTTTTTTGACTAGCATCACCTGTTTGCCTGTGTACCAGAGTTGGCATCCGTATGTAAGGACCGGGAGGCAGATGGCGTTGTAGCGAGTCTCCAGCTAGCTTGGTCGAGTCCACGGACGGAGTTTCCAAGGAGTTGGAGGGCTTTGAGCGTTGCGCGTGCCCTGTTGCATACCGTGTTGACGTGGTGGGCCCAGTTGAGGCGGTTGTCGAAGAAGAAGCCCAGATACCGTATTGTATTTGCAGCTGGTACGCGGTAGTATGTCTGGAGGGCGTGGTTGGGGAGGTGGATGTATGGTGGTGGGTCGCTCTTCTCCCCTCGCTTGCGGAAGAAAAGTAGCTCCGATTTGTCCGGTTCGATGTTCAGCCCTGCTCGCGTTAGCCACTCTGCGCATTCAGTGTAGCCCTTTCGTATAGTGTCTTCGATTTGCTTCCATTCACGCCCGCACGCGAAGATGACTCCGTCATCTATATACATACCAAGCGCGGCTCTTGCCCAGTTTCTCATCTTATGGAGTAGCGGAGATGTGTAGATGATGGAGAGTACTGGTGAAACTGGGGATCCTTGAGGGGTTCCCACTTCGAAGTCGAAGGGGTCCGAGGTTCGGCCATTGAACTTCAGTCTTACCGTTCGGTCTTTCAGGAAGGATTTGCACCACTGACTAGTTCTGGTGCGAAACCTAGGTCTGCGAAGATTCTGGTCAGCCGGTCATGGTTGATGTTGTCAAAGAATCCTTGTATGTCAAAGAGCAAGATTCCTGTCCTGAGTCCGGATTGATGTGCTGCTTGTATGTCATGGAGGAGGGCGAGGCCTGCGTCTAGTGTTGACGAGGCATTTCGTCCTCCGAACTGGGTTGTGGCGACCAAATCGTGATTGGTCAAGTCCCTATAGATTAGCTTCGCGACTACCTTTTCGAGGAGCTTGCCCATGCATTCGAGGAGGGAGATAGGGCGGAAGTTTTTGGCTAGCGTGTAGTCTGCCCTGTTGGGTTTGGGGATGACGCATACAACCGCTTCTTTCCAGATGCTGGGATGGTGCCCTGCTAGCAGGCAGGCTTGCAGTAGGTGGGTAAGACGCTTTGGGTCCGCCTCCCAGACCCACTTTACGAGGGTCCAGGTGTGTCCTGATATCCCGGGTGCGGAGCGTTTGGACGCTTTCTTAATTAGGGGGCTGATAAAGTCCTCGTCAATCCGTTTCAGGGTGCGTGTCGGGAGTGGGTCAGGGTCATCTGTGAATTGCGGGTCAACGATGGGTGGGTCTTGGGGGAAAAAGCGGCGGGAGAGGATATTTGATACTTCCTCGTGCGTGTGGGCTAGGCCCTCCGTCCCTTGTAGTGATGGAACCTTTGAGAGTTTGCGCCCGTGTCGCCATTTCGCTACTTCCCACAGTTGGGCTTCCCTAATGTAGTCGTCAGCCCACTTTCGTTTTGCTGCTCTTACTGTGCCTCTTAGTCTAGCGTGTGCCACTTTCCTCTCTTCAGGGTCCATGGCGTCACGCAGCGTTTGTGTTGCTGCTGCGCAGTCCGCCGTCCACCATGGGGAGGCCCTAGGGTGGGGAGGGCGGCGTCTGTCGAGGACTTTCCTGTTTGTCCATTGGATGTCGTCTGTGAGGGCTTTAGCGGCTTCTTCGACCTCGTCTGGGCTTGGTGGGTGCTGGGCGAAGAGGAAGGGGAGGGATCTCGCTTTGAAGGCTTGGATCCACTCCTCCTCCTTCTCAGGGTCTACTACGTGGCCTAGGTCTTCGTAGTGATCTGGGATGAAGGTCTCTGTGGGGTTGCCTGTTATGCGTAGCATAGCGTGGTCGGAGCCCAAGCTTCCTGCCCAGTCGACTTCCAGACCAGTAAAGGTGGCGTGTTGGATGGCGGCGTCATTGTACCACGCTAGGTCAATGACTGAGTCTCTTTCGTGTTCAGCGCCTCGTCTCGTCACTTCGCCTGGGTTGTTTGCTAGGGTGAGTAGGTTTGTGGCGGCCCAGATCTCAAATTGGGTGGCCTGGGGTGATCTGGGGGTGTCCGGTGTGGACCAGGAGCGGGAGTGTAAGTTGAAGTCTCCAATTAGGAGGGTGGGGGTTGAAGCGTCGATGTCAGGGCCAGGAGGGCCTGCATGGATGTATTATCCCTGACGTCGTGGTAGAAATGTATCACTCGCCACTGTTCATCGTTAAGAATGATGTCGAGGACTTGAAGTGTGGGGTGTGTGCAGATGTCAATTCGCGGTACGGCTGTGAAGTGCGGGGCATCTATGTTTTGGGCTGTGTTCTTTCGGGCATACGCCATTACCTTGGGCGTTGTCCTTCTGATAGGCCGGGGTATATGAGGTCCCACTTTGGGGCTGCTACCCCTCCTAGTATGTCTGTGCCCTGTCTGGCGTCGTCTTGCCTTGCAGTGCCGATCTTGTGGAACCAAGGTTCCTGTATGAGAAGGAGATTAGTGTCAGTGTCGCTGTTAAGGAGAGCGTGGGTAACTGCATTGCGTTTCCGCATGTTTACCGACGCTATGCGTATGTGTTGGTGTGCAGGCATTAGTCATGGGCCAGTGGGGTAGCGACGTCCTGAACGTGCGAGGGGAGTAGTAAGCTGCAGCTGACGGTGGCTCTGCTTGCAAGAAAGGGTCGTCGTAGACTGCTGGTCGTCTTGTGAAGGGGTCGACTACTTCGTAGTCGATGTTCATGATTTGGGAGTCTGCTAGGCTGGTAGGCGTGGGGCGGGTGCTGCTGGAGGTGTATGCGTGCGTGCTGCTGCTGGGGGGGTGGGCATGGTGGGCGCTGGAGGAGGTGCGGGCGGGTGGGTGCTGGCTTGGTGGTCTTGGGTATCGTCGTTCCATTCCTCCTGCAGGCTCCAGTGCTCGTGGTCCCCTCCGTAGTAAGGGTGGTCCTCCAGTTCCATTGGCCTTACCTTATTCTTACCTTTTCTGGGCTTGCGGGCGGTCCTTGGGCGGTACTGGTCTCGGGCAGGGCATCTCGGGTCCCTGCAGTCGTGTCCAAAGTTATGACAGTTGAGGCATTTGCGTTTGCAGTCGCAGATGCCCGCAACTGCATGTTTCTTTGGGCAGCGGTTGTCGTGTTCTTCAGAGGTGTGTGCTCCGCCGCACTTGTGGCACTTTACCGAGTCCTGGCTTAGCGTGCACACCCTTGAGGCTTTGTTGTGCCCCAGGGCGTGGCAGCGTGAGCACTGGGTAAAGGCGGGCTTATCTATCCACTTTCTGATTGTTACTTCTTTGCCGAAGAGGGCTGCCCTGTTGTTGATGAGGGTGGAGGAGATTGAGCCGTCTGGGTCTGAGATCGCGAACGTGACTGAGGAGTAAGTTGTGTAGATGCGGTCTGGGTGCGTGAGCCACCTTGGTAGCATGGCAAAATATACTTTTTTCATCCCGGGCAGCGTTCTCACCTCTTCTAGGAGGGCCTCTGGGCCGAAGGGTAAGTTTTCATCGTCGCTGACTGGGACTCCGTTCACGAGGAAGCGGGTCCATCCCATGGAGGGGCATAGCTCCCCAATGTCTCCCAGTGGGCCCAGTAAGATGTGTTCGTACGACTTGATCGTGTCAAAGGGGACGTTACCTTCAAAGGAGTACACGAAGTTACCTTTGCTACGTGGGTTGATGCTCCAACGTCCTGCTCGGAGTCGTATGGGGTTGGCCGTGGCCTTCGCCATCTTTAGTCTTACCTCCCGTACTATCGCGTCTGCTGCGCGGTTCCGGATTTGTGTCTCTTTAAGCGTGTCCATTAGTCCTCCTGGTCGGAGGATCGTTACCTCGGTGATGGGTGGGATGGGTGTGCTGCCTTTTCCCTGTGGCGGTGGCTGCGGGAGGTTAGCGGCAGCTGTCGCTGCACCAGCATATGAGCTTGGCGCTGGGGTTGGTCTAGTGTGTCCGCTTTACCCTTACCTTTCTTACCTATCCCAGAGCGCGAGACCAGGGTGAAGTTGCCTTCTCTCTGGGTCGCAGGAGTGGGTGGGTTGGCTTGTGGTGCGGTGTTGGTGGCTGGTCCAGTTGCTCGCTAGGGATGTGCGGGGGTCCTGTCCTAGCCATGGGGGGGGGCATGGAGTATCGCTCGAGGGCAGCTATTCTCGTTGCTAGAGGGGCCATTGCCATCTGTATGGCGGGCCTACCGCCGAGTGTATTGCTGCTGTGATTGTAGCTGCATCGAGTTGGCCAGCGTTTGTCGCTTTTTCGGTACTTACCTTCGGCCTCAGGTTAAGCGTAACCTTTGGGCTTAGGTTGAGTACCGTTCGGGGGGCAGCGGTGTCTCCCCTCTTTGGTTGTGGGGTGGGGGAGGGGTCTGCCCATCGGTTTGGTGCTGCTGGGGGGTTAGCGGCCCTGCCTCGTGGGGTGGCGGACGGGGAGGGGCCAATCCTCGCCTCTTGCGGTGGATTGGTTTTCTGCTTTCTAGGTGTTGTGGGTTCCGTACTAGGTGCTGATCCTGAGACTGCACGTTTCAGGCCCCTCGGCAGATTACCTGGTAGTCCGTGGGGGTTGAGTGTTGGTGTCGGTAGGGCAGATGGGTCGAGGCCAAGCTCGGCTGCTGCACTGAGGAAATAGTTAGCGTTCCTTTTACGGACTGCTTCTGCTATATCCTTCTCCTGGGCGGCAGCTCTGCTGGTGAACTCTCCGCTCTCCATTGGCGCCAGTCCTCTTGGACTTGCGCTTTATGTTCCTGGTCTCCTCTTCGAGGATCCCAATTTTGCTTCTGCGATCCACCCATCTATGTTTTGCTCGTCGTCTTGACCGTCAATAAGTAACTGGTCATTCAGAGCGTCAGCTTTTGCTGATAGACGGTGAAAGAAAGTTGGGTATCTGGCGCTGAGTGGGTTAGGGTCAGGCGCTTCCGCCCACTCTTTCTTGAGGGCAGCGTCAGCCTGGTCCTTGTCATACTGGAGAATGTAGCCTCTGCCTATAGCTGCAAGGAGGGCGCAGGAGAGGTCCGCCCAGTCGCCGCTCCCAGGAGGTTTGGGTTGGGTTCAGACGGTGCGAGTGCTCCACCCTGGAGTGTGGAAATTATCAGTTTGGCGGAGTTAATAAATAGGCGTTTTGGGTCTTCGGCGTCCGAGAAGGTCCCTTTGTAGTCGAAGCCACCTTTAGAAACATACATGAAGGGCGCATGGGCCTCATCCAGAGTTGTGATGCGTGCGTGCTCATGCTTCTTTTCGGACGATCCTGGTGGCGACCTACTGTTCAGGTTCTCCAAGCCGTTGACCTCAGAGAGTTTTGGGGGGAAGGGGGGTTCGGGGGTTCAGGAGGGGGTTTGTCGAGGAAGGGGATGGCTCTGGACCCTAGGGTTAGGGTTAAGCCTGGTGGCGGTTGCTGATCAACCATGGTCGTGCGTTTTTTGGTGCGTGTCGATGTGTGGGTGTTGAAAATGTGCACGTGACAGGCCTTACGACCGAACCCGAGGAGGACGCAATTATTGCTCACAGCTGACAATATCCTCGGCCATGATGGCACCCACATTTCGAAAAATTGAATGGCTACGACAGGAAACTGCTCGCTGACCGGCCAATTATCCGAAGATAAACCGGTCCAACCCATGACATGCACAGTTGGCAAACTTTATTTCGACTTTCCGTTTTTAACTGACTGTATTTCTATTGGAAAAACACGAGTAGTAGAAGTTGAGTAATGATGTGGGTAGAAATCCCCACAATTCCCCATTCCGTAAAGTGAGGTGTTTATGGGGTACAAATTGCGGCCCTGGCCCTGACCTGCCCCACCGGGCACGGGACCTTTGGTCAATGTATGCATTAAATTATGTCCCTCGGCCGGCTCATTACTTCCTCCCTTCTCTCCTTCCACCATGACTGAATTCGTCTCTCCAGGGGGCCCTCTTCCCCACATCCCTGATGACCTCACCCTCACCCAGTTCATCCTCGACTCGACGCATGAGCGCAAGCCAATTCGTCCTCAGGGCGCAACTTGGCTTGTCGAAGATACCACAGGACGCAAGATTGGCCTTGAAGAGGTAACTATACTCCAGTTGCATGCCTCTGTCCCAACTGGAACATCTGTTAAAAGATTCAATCTCGCGTTTTTGGCTTTGCAAACGCGTTGAATCTGAAATGGGGCATTAGTACGTTTCTCCCCTTCTGTAAATGATTCTTTCCGGCTCACAATTCGATCCAGGCGAGGATGACGTTGGTACGTGGAGGCAGACAATAAGTCGCCCCAACCTGCTTGCCCCCAAAACTGATCATCCAGTGCAGTATGCATATTCAGTCAGAACCACATTGGTACGTCAATTCTGTTTTTTAACGCTTCCTCTTAACAAAGTGCGCTTTAGATTACCCGACGGTGATCTGGGCTGTTCATAGACTAGGAGCCATTTTAACGTTCGTAGCATACTTTGCACTTTTCAACATGTTTGTCTTGACAAAGCTTCTCGATCAGCGGCGCAAACCCATCTTATACCCCCGAAGAACTTGCCTATCAACTTTCCATGGCCAAGGCGACCGTTCTCGTCGTTCACCCGGATGCGCTGGAAGGTGCCCTTCTGGCGGCGCAGCAAGTAGGCATTCCGTTCGACCGCGTCATTCCGCTTGATACCATTCCTGGACCACGGTCAAGTACCGTTGCTCCCGACCTGCATCAACTAATAGCATATGGACTTGCTCATCCACCCAACTTTGTGGAAAGACGGTTGAGACCTGGGGAAGGGAGGACAAAGGTTGCATTCCTGAGTTTTTCCAGTGGCACAACAGGGAAGCCAAAGGTACGCACAATTTACTCTACAACAAGCAACAAATCGATGTATTGCTACTGGCAGGCCGTCGAGATACCTCACTATGCCCCAATCGCAAATATCATCCAGATGGCCACCTGGTGGAGAGTCAACGACGATGCTGTCCCATGGAAGAATAGAAGAATTCGGCTAGGGGATATTGCTTTAGCTGGTGGGTCCACTTTGTCATCCCAAGAAGTGATACAAACTAATATATTCAACGTGCAGTGTTGCCCTTTTATCGTGAGTAACAGATTGGTCTGGAACGTCAAAGGACTGACAACGTGCTATAGACATCTACGGACTGGTCGTTAACGTAAGGTACTCTTCAATTGATGATTGAACCGTTCGCTGATCTAGGGTATAAAGCTACATTTTTTCTTGTTTTGCGGGGTACGTATATGGACGGTGATATTCTTCCTTTGTTCACATCTTTGTAGATGAGCGTCGTTGTCATTCCCAGATTTGAGTTTGTCAAGTTCTTGGATAGTATCCAGAGATACAGAGCTACACATATTTTGTAGGCATTCACCCTTCTCCAGTGTCCGTGTCTTACAAGTATTCTCAATGCAGAATGGTTCCCCCCATGGTTGTATTGCTCTGCAAGGTTCGATATGCTTACGTCTCCTCTAGCTACGGGCCTCTGACCGTACTCCTTTACAGCACCCAGCGGTAAATAAATACGACTTCAGTCATGTTCGCATGTTGTTCTGCGGTGCTGCCCCGCTTTCCGGCGCATTGACCGAGAAGGTCGTTAAATTACTACCCAATGCCGACATCGGACAGGGTTATGGTTCGTCATCTGGCGCAGGCTGTGAACCGCGTCTGAAGCTAACAAAAATCTCCTACAGGTATGACAGAGACTTCCACGTCCGTTACGATGGTCCTTTGTCCCAGAAGATTGGCACGTTAGGCTGTGCGGGCCAACTGATCCGGGTGTGCGAGCGCGCATCGTCAAGGTGGACGGGACGTTGGCGAAGGTTGGCGAGTCGGGAGAACTTTACGTCAAGACACCCTCATTAGCTCTACGCTATAAGAACAACGAGAAGGCGTAAGTGGCCAGTCCTCTCCACGCCTTTCGTCATCATCACTTATCTATTCCTTTTGTTGTAGAACTGCAGAAACTTTTATTGGTGACGGGTTCGTTTGGTTCTATCGTACGGAAGAAGTTGTGCGCTAATAAAGGCACTCCTCGCCTAGATGGATTCGCACGGGGGATGAAGTTGTCATAGACAAGAACAACGACATGTTCATCATCGATAGACTCAAGGTAGACTGATCCTTCTTCGTCTCCTGCGCCGTTTTTTTACCCTAGGGGATTCACCATATATGTGGGTAGGAAATTTTGAAGGTCCGAGGGTTCCAAGTCGCCCCTGCTGAACTTGAGGGCCATCTACTACAACACCCCGACGTCGCGGACACCTGTGTCGTTGGCGTCCCCGATGATTACGCCGGAGAAGTTCCCCTTGCATACGTTGTCCTGTCTGCGGATGCCGCTAAGAGGGCGCTACAAAGTCAGGCGGAGGCGACAAAGATCAAAGCCACCATCTCGAAGGTACGCCCGGTTTCTTGCGTTTTGCTTGCGATGAGTGAAATGATGCGATCAACCCTTTTTTCTTCCTTTATCATGTATACTTTGATAGCATGTTGCGGATCACAAGGCTCCTTATAAGAGGCTGGCTGGCGGTGTTGAGTTTATTGATGCCATCCCGAAGAACCCGAGTGGTAAGCTGTTAAGACGGACCCTTCGTGACAAGGCTACGAGAATGCAGTCCCGACCTCTCAATAAAGCACGGTTGTAAGGAGGTTTTGCTATGGGCATTCATGGAACATTCATGATTTATATAATTTCACGGTAAATGTTATGTTTTTAAATAGCGGCTGGTACCACTTTTTTGGCTTCATCGCCAGCTTCTAAATTTAACGGATGCACGCGTCTCTCTGACTTTGCTGCTGGATAGCGCCGCTTTGCGCCATCGACCTGCCATGAGTTCAGTTGTACTAGTCCTTTTCATGGTTCGGGGCGAAGAAATGATCTGTCGTGAGGGAAGATTGGGGGGATAAGGACAATACGCTGTATTCGCCGAGCTACAGTAACTAATGCTGCTCGTTATTGGGGAAACTCATGGCCGCAGCAAGGCGTGATTCGTGTTGGTCCCTAGAACGCGCCGTAAGTGTGCTATATGCTGCCCCGGAGAGCCGGAGAGAGAACGATACCGAAAATGGAACGGCTTCAACCACAAAAATGGCAGACGATCACGCAACTCAAGAACGAATCATGAACGCTGTGTCTGCTCCGGCAACGCTGCCCAGAATTTTGTATCGTATTTTGTCGCTACGCTTGTATGCATGCCAAACATTTGAGACGGAGCCGCGAAGCGAATGAGGAGAGGCAAGGCAAGGGTAGGTGTTCTGGGGTGTACAGACAAGTCACAAAAACCGTCTGCGACTTGTTTGTACACCGCAGATTTCAAACGATGTGGTGGATCCCACACGCGCACCATGCGATTGCCACGCCCCTCTGGTATCCCCTATTTTGCATGTTGTAGACTTTCATCGGCGCGGAGATCGAGTGTTTCTAGTAGGGCATCGTCATCAGGGATCAATGTCGATTGGCAGGTTATCACCTGGCCTACGCTGCGGGATGTTGCACAATATGACGTACATCGACGACCATTCTGTGACATCAGCGAGGCTTCAGAACGGAAATTTATTGGGATCGATGACTCGGGGCGGCTGGGAAATGATGGAGGGGCGAGGGATGCCCCAGAACGAGAGAATGCGCATTGGTCGGGATTTGGGTAACAGCGCCGGCTCGCGAACCTGTTAGGAAAATACTCAGACGTATCGTAAAAAATAGATCTTACCATCATACTGCACCCTTGTGTATGTCATAGTAAAATCGTCGTCGCCATGATCCATTATGTGACGATGGAGACGTCCGCGTGAAACTGAAAAAATAAAATTTCCCAGCCGGCCCGAGTTTACGGTAGCTCGAAGGCACGTGCAGTAGATGTCGGCAAATTGGAAAGCATGAAAATCTCTTCGCCCCCGACGCAGAATATAGCGCTGAATATCCGCTGGATCCTCATTCGATGATTACACTGTGGTATGTCATGGGGAATTCACTCACACAAATACAGAAGTAACTAAGAAGGCTTCGAATAGCTTTGATGAAGACCGGCTCGAACATCCTGTCTCCCCAGCAGACCCTGACATCGCCCCACCACCATCTCCTACCCTCTCAGCATCATCGTCATTGACTGAAAAGGGAGAACATCATGAGACTTGGGAGGAGTTTACCGAAGAAGGCCGAAGTACGTACATCTTTTGCACAATAGCCTGCGTGATGCTACATCCATTGTTGACTGGTGCAACGTAGCTCCAATGGCGATCGACATGGTCCCCGACGTCACCCTCCTAAGAATATTTGAGCTCTGTCTCTACAAAGAAAATCCAAACGCATGGCACACGCTCATCCACGTGTGTCGAAAATGGCGACACGTCGTTTTGGGGTCGCCACGTCGACTGAACCTGCAACTTGTCTATAAAGCCAGAAAACCAGTGAGGGAGATGCTGGACCTCTGGCCACCCTTGCCCGTCATCATGAGGACCTTTGTCTATGACAACCAAACGTTGGATGTGGATAACGTTATCGCCGCGCTCGGGCACAACGATCGCATCTGTAACTTGGGTCTCGCCAATATTCCAAGTGGGCAGTTCGAAAGAGTCCTGGCAGCGATGCAGCAGCCATTCCCGGAGCTGACACACCTGGAGCTTCAACCAAAAGATGACACCGCGCCGGTCGATCCCTCCTCGTTCTTGGGCGGATCTGCACCCCGTCTGCGAACACTCGTTTTGAGTCGCGTTCATTTTCTGGGATTACCAATTCTACTTTTGTCTGCCACGAACCTTGTTCGGCTTGACATTGTTAGTATTCCTCATGCTGCGTTATTTTCACCCATGGCGATCACCGCTGGCCTCTCCGTGTTGACCCGGCTCGAATCTCTCAAGATTGCATTCAACCCCCCTCGATCTAATCCTGAACGGGCAACCAGACGTGTGCATCTGCCTACACGCATTCTCCTCCCCGCTCTTACAAAGTTGCAGTTCTTTGGTGTGTGCCAATACCTGGAAGACCTCCTGGCCCGGATCGTTGCTCCACTACTCGACAGATTGGATGTACACTTCTGCCATCAACTGATATCCGATACCCCACACCTCACCCGGTTCATCAGTCGCTCACCAAAGTTCAGAGCACAGAATGAAGCGCGTGTGGTCTTTTCCAACTTTAAACTCTGGGTCGCACTTCCACAGACGTTAAGCAGTGAGCTTAGGTTGGGAGTCGAATGCAGACGGCCGGACTGGCAGCTTCCGTCTTTGACGCGGATCTGCAGCTCATCCTTCCCTCAAGCATTTATTCCCGCGGTGGAACACCTCTATATCAACGATATTAGCTTGTACGAAAACAACCTCGAGAACCGCCAATGGCTGGACTTTTTGCGTCCATTTCCTGCTGTAAAGTATCTCTACCTATCCCGGAGAGCCGTGCGACGTATCGCGCCTGCCCTGCAAGAGCTTGTCGGGGAAAGAGTGACAGAGGTGCTACCTGCCCTGCAGTCTCTTTCCTTGGAGAGCCAGGAAACACCCGCACCTGGACTTGATCAGGGAGTTAGGCAGTTTGTTGACGCACGACAGCTTAGCGGCCACCCCATTACCATTTCTCCTTGGGAAAGAAAGCCGTTCGAGTGATTGATCGGTGCTCTCTGCTTTCTATCCCATTTCGTTTCGCCTCATCTACCTACCAGCCACTATTCTTCTTAGCACTCGTTGATTGGCTTCTGAGACATCATTCGCTTCACAGCATTCTCTTTATATCATGATGATCAGGGACATTTGTATAATATCATAGACTCTCAAATGAAGTCTGCGAAGTAGTAAGGCGCATAATTGTGCTGTGACGTTTGAGAAGTGTTGTCCAAGAAGAAGGGGAGAGAAGGGGGGGAAAAAGAGAGCGATGTAGATCGCACTTGAAACAAGCGCACAACAACTTGATAGACTTTTCAGTAGACTAGGGGTTAGTTTATATACACGCGGAAAAGCTAAATTACCAAGTCTATAATAGGGAGATAGGGAATGTCCTTGAGGGGATAGTAGAGATATGACAGGAGGGAAATGGAGGAAACGGCGAGCTAAGGTCCAGATGAAAGAGGGTCGGCGGCATGGCGACCTCGGATGTCCGAAATCGCTCCGTTCCGCGCAACGCGAGCGGGTTCTCTTCCTAAGCGGTCACCGGTCACCGGTCACCGGCTTCCGCTTGCCACGGGTCTAACAAGATCAATCGATTTTCTTCGAAGCCACACTGACACAGTTTCGACACAAGGTTCTGTCGTTGGCACCGCCCCGTCATGTCTGTGGAGCGCACACCAGCGCGCGTTGTTCGCTGAAAGAGTCCTGAAACGGGAGAGGCGCGCGATCAACTACAACAGTGAACCCAATATTTCGCATCATCATCTTGTTCTTGGGTCGTTTATGGCGTTTGTCTTTACAGTAATGCTCCGCTGTTGCAGCACTTGTCATGATACGAAGTCTCTATGGCGGCGATAATGGCGCATTTTCGCCTTTTGACTGTGTCTGCTCCCGAACTGTGTGTGTGTGCAAGTCGAGACCGATTCGAGATTAGGGAATGTCTGGGTATTCTAACTGATGGGTCTGAAATGAAAGGGGCGATACTATGGGGCTGTATGGGGGCTGTATATGCGCTGTATGTCGATGTGTGATTCGGCAAAGTGGAAACGCCGGTGTGGTGCACTGCTGCCGACGCGACGCACAGCCTAGGGCTGCCCAGCCTTGTATTGACTTTGCATAAATTTACATCTCAAAGCGACCGGCTTCTCCACGCCCAAGGTCGAATCCCCATCAATGAGCTCCCAACCGTATGTCTAGTAATTTACCCACTTCATTGATCAACTTACTAACAAAATCCCAAATAGCCGCGCTCGAAAGCGTGCCCGTCATCAATTCTCCTCTGAGTCCCTAACATACTCGAGCACCACCCTTCTCCCTCCATCATTTCCTACTCGCCCTGAGTCATCGATCCTAAGTGATTCCCGCTCGGGAGGCTCGTTGATGGCAAAGAATAGCCGCCCGACTGGGAAAAACGAACCAACCAGCGTCGATGTACGTCTTTTGTTAGGCTCTTCGTGCAATGACTGCTGGCTGACTCGATGCGATGTAGGCCAGGTCGTATCAATTGACATGCTCCCTGATAACGTCCTACTAGAAATATTTGATTTCTATGGGGATGAATATAACGTTTTTAAAAAGGGGGTAAAGGCGTGGCATTTGCTGGTGCACGTCTGCCGTCGATGGCGAAGTGTTGTTTTTGGATCACCACGTCGCCTCGATCTCCGGCTTGTTGGCACCAACAAAACACCTGTGAAGGACAATTTGGATATCTGGCCACCATTGCCCCTCGTCATTCGGAACTGTGCTGGTCTAACAGAAGGCGTAGACAACATCATTGCCCTACTCAAGCACAGGGATCGCGTGGATGACATAGAACTCACTCACATTAATAGTTCGTCATTGGAAAAAGTGTCAGCAGCCATGCAGGAGCCATTCCCGGAGCTGACAGATCTGCTGCTCAAGTCAGATGATGAGACGGTACCAGTTCTTCCCGATTCGTTCTTGGGCGGATCTGCCAATTCCGCCCCTCGTCTGCGATACCTCGTGTTGGACGGGATTCCATTTCCGGGTTTACCGAAACTACTTTTATCTGCCACGAACCTCGTCACTCTTTACCTCGACAATATTCCTCATTCCGGATACTTTTCACCCCAGTCGATGGCCACTGCGCTCTCCAAGTTGACCGGCCTCAAATCACTTAGGCTTAATTTCCAATCCCCTCGATCTTATCCTGACCAGGCAAGACGACGCCCGCCTCTCTCGATCCGCGCTGTCCTCCCCGTTCTCACACGTTTTTGGTTCAAGGGGGTTTGCGAATACTTGGATGACCTCGTGGCCCTCGTCGATGCCCCTCAACTCGATCACTTGGATATAACCTTCTTCAATCAAATCACATTCGACACACCACAATTTATCCAATTCATCGGTCGCACACCAGTGTTGCGATCACTTGAAACCGCCCGTATTGTCTTTGGGAGGGCCGACGCTAGGGTCAACTTCTCATCACGGACATCTGACTATGGATCGCTCAATGTGGGAATCTCATGCAGAGAGTTGGATTGGCAAGTTTCGTTCCTGGAGCAGGTCTGTACCTCGTGCTTGCCTCGCCTTTCCGCTGGCACATCTGAGGACCTCTACATCTACGAGCGCCCATATTGGCAACCACATTGGCAAGACAACATCGAAAATGCGTTATGGCTGGAACTATTGCACCCATTTACGGCTGTGAAAAAACTCTACTTATCCGGTGCCTGTGCACGACGTATCGGGCCTGCCCTCGCTGGGGGCACAGGGACAGAACTGTTGCCCAACCTACAGAACATTTTCTTAGAGGACTCGGATTTTGGTCCAAGGTTTTCAAACAGAAATGGATATGTGTCATATGAGACGCCGAAGGGGTTGAAAGACATTAGAAAGTTTGTTGCTGCGCGACAGGTCTCCAGTCATCCTATAGCAGTTTCTCGCTGGGACAGAGACAAAACAACGTTCTAGGAGGTCGATGGTCGACAAGTGCCTTCCGCTTTCAAAATCCTGTCCCATATACGTTTCGTGTCGTCTGCTTACCGCAATTTTCCTTTGCACTCGTTTCTTAGCATCACTGTAGTTCGGGTCTCATTTATTTGATTGCATGTCGCGTCGAATGGAGGCAACGTCGCGATAGCCTTAGATTTGAAATTCTGATCTTGGCAGTGCAATCGCATAAATGTCTGTCTGTCTATCCAGGCGTCATGTTACCTGCGTTTTGTAACATGGCGGCATCACTATATGCTTCTTTCCGACTTCCGATCCAGGGCGGCGCATGGCACCACATGCTCACTTACGATGAAACACCCTTGCGTCCCAGCGACTCGTTTCAATGCACGTCTTAGTCGCTGTCTGAAGCTCGAGCTAGGGCCAAATGGTTCACCGAACAACAAACAGTCCTGTACACCTTTCAAAAGAGATTTCAGAGGCTGCCAACGGCCCAACGCAGACCGGATGGGCCTTAATTGCCATCGCCCATTCAATCTCCTTCTGGCACCAGTGTCTCGGCTTCTCATTTCCCAAAATCTGCTTCTGCGCGTTCGGCCCCGAAATGTGCTACGTGCTCCGTGCCTGAAGAATGAGGGTACTGTACAGTATCCTGAGAGAAACAAGACATGCACTGTCAATGTGAGGGCGCAAGGTTTTGGTTTGATGCGTGCCAGACCCGACCATGCGGAAATGTGCCTGCCTTCCACGTGTCGATCATCCCTTTCGACTCTTTTTGTTGACTGTCAGCTCCGCGATCCCACCGGTTTTTGAATTCGGAATTGATCTCATATCTTTCTGTCGTCAGCACTCCACACCACTCTGATGCCCAAGCTGATGCCAGTGCGCTCACTCACGACTTGGGTTCTTCTCGGCCTGGACTCGGACATCAAGTCAACCCAGTTCTCGTAATGATCACGACAATACAATATAATATAATATGTTACCCCGCCACTACTGTACATTCCAGGCACAGGCAGGCTACAACCCCGGGAGTAATTTCAAATGTTATGGGACTTGTATCGGACATTCCACATGATCATTTCCCACGAGCGTAGATTGTCTGGCAGGCTTGTCGCACAGTTGTCCTTCGACGATTATGAGCGAATCGCTCATTTTCTGGGTCTGCTCTTGCTCGTAGGTCTTATTAATAGCCACCTCCAAACGGCTTAACGGTGTGGTTCGAGTGGACATGGAGCGGAATCTTCTGACCGTCCATCCTATGCGACCACATGCCTGGACGCTGTCGGGTTCGCTCAGGCTACAACACCAATCACAGTGAGCGCTGAGAAGAATGTGATGGAGCTAAGTCGTACTGTTCGGTGCACCCAGAGGCATAGTTTGATAGGCCGCGATGGATTCGAGTCGCAGCGATTGACAGGGTGACCATCGAGGGAATTTGGAACATCTGTAATTCCAAGAGGCGTTAAAGATCCATAGCTACCACACGGGTAACAAACAAGAACGCACGAGGTTGAACGCATCTGATATTTCGATCAGAAAAGACCCCAATCATCAGTGCTCTTCGTTGACAGGATGCACAGAAAAGGAAATTTACCGTTTAGGTTCAAACAGATGAACACCTGTGACGTAAACTAGCGATGAGTGGAAAAGACAGACACACGAAACCAACCACATACCGCGGGTACGAGTTCGGCGATGGTAGCAACCAAGAGCCAAATGAGACCCTTGTGAATGGAGAACAGCACACCCGTGGTTAGAGAAAACCACGGCCAGCGAGAAGCCAATAGCCCACCTGTCTCCACAAGAGGCGTCCCACACCAAACGTACTGCGTTCGTGGAAGCCCAGACGGAGCAGGCCGATAGACATGATGAGAAGTAAGATGGTATCGGTGGCAAGGATGACGATAAGGCTAAGATTGGTTGTGTGCGTATTGGCCAACACGCAAAGAGACGCTGCGGGTGACCATGCACCATGAAGCTAGAAATAGATGAGTTTACTAAAAGGTTCACTGCAATTCAGGTCAATTATTCACCCGCACGATGGCTAGAATGGGATGTTTCAACTGAGATTTCTGAACTTCCGCAGAAGGGAGGAAGGGGCTTACAATGGATGAGGAATGCAACGTTGATCCCCCACATGCCAGTTGCTATTGCTATGACGATCTTCTTCCCATTCCAAATAGCGACGCTGATGGTGGCCCTGAGTACCTTATTCTGTTGGATCGCAAAATCGGTGAATTGGACCTACATGCGGAGCACGATCAAGAGAGAAGCAGCAGCAACGGTTAAATATGCAGAGATCTAGAGACCAAAAGAAAGGGTTGCCAGAAGTTTGTTCTTCAGAGATCGGGTTCATCGGGGAAGCTGCTCACAAGTTGGAAAACCATCTCGACCTTCGGATCGTAGCCTGTCAGGGCGTGGGTGCATATGAAACAGTCTCAGAATACGCGCACCTCACAGTTGTAGTGAGTCGTAACGTCAATGCCAAATATGCAAAGTATCATAGCCGTCAGAGTGGCCACGCGCGTAGTCAAGTAGATCTACCAAAGCCAAAGGGTGCAGGTCAGTCCAGAGCTCAAGGCTGCTGGGTAACGAAACCCAACAGAAAGCGCGTGTCGCTACAGACCCATATCGTCCAACCGCAGTTGCGACGCCCTCGGATGACACTCCACTCGTAGTCGAGAGTAGTGAAGAACTCCCAGCTGGAAAATGAAGCACCAAATTGTTATCGTTGAAATACCAGATACGTTATGAGAGCACGCACAAGTAGAGACCAGCCACGGCATGCCAGATCTTCGACACTATTACTGTAGAAAGAAGTCAGCTGGCTCTCGAGGTTCGCGCGCTTTGCAGCAAAAGCGTACGCACAAGTGTCTTGCACAACTACAGCGGGATCGCGGTAATTGACCATCTTGGGGTATATCAATGGACTCGATGGCGGGTGGAGCGGGATTGACGAAATAGCTACTCAAAGCACTGGCAAAATATATACACATGTCGTGCATTGTCGTCTTTCCCGTTCTGTAAGACGCCGCTGTTGGGGCGCCACCTCAGGGTCGCGGTGACCCTGCATGTTTCGTACCGAATGATGGACAGCTGGAGAAAGTTGTCCGCAAGGTTGTCCGTTCCTGATTACCGGATCCATCATTGATTGGCTGGAGCGTGAGGCCATTTAAATACCAATCAAAGCTTAAAATATGTTATCTCTAGTATTTGCACAGCACCTAGCCAGGGGAGTGCGGGCATTCAACAGGCAAAGAAGCTAGATAGGAGTAACACCGAATGGTTATTAGATCCGATATTTCTATGAAACATCGCTGCTGGACCCTCTATATATTATTATCGAGTCATCGGTGGTACTTTTGGCATAGCATACTCGCTTGTCTAAGAACTCCGGACTAAGCTACCTTTCAATTAGCCGTAATGTTCAGCTGCTTTCAATCAGCGTGAAGGACATCCGGTAGCCCGATATGGTGAGCCCGGTTGTAATAAATGCGGAAGCACGCGGATATGAAAAAGCTGGTGAGAGATCCTCCTTCCCTGTTAGTTGGTCAGCTCCAGCATCAGCGGGATGGGTAAACAAAATATGCGACTAACGGATTGATGTAGCACCTCTCCAATCACTGCCTCGACCATCGTGTCAGCGACTTTGTGCATGCCCGCCGCTCTACCATCAATCCCGGTTCCCCGGCGCGTGGCGGGACCCAGCGCATAACTTCCTGTAGTCTCCGAGGAGCGACGTGTTCACCGAGATCATGTTTACAGTAAAACACGGGCCGGCGATGCGTGAATGGTCGTTTTCTGCCGCGGCTGGGAGTCTTTGAAGGAAGAGCACCATGTAAGCCTCGAGCTTCCAACGCCCTGCGATGGCAAACGTTAAAGGGGACCGGTAGAAGTGAGACGAAAGATGTAACCCCACCGAGAATGAGACGCGAGTTGTGGCCCGTGATAGAGTCATGATGGCTAAGGTGTGTGAGTACGCGCGGGCTAGCGCAGGTGGAAATTCGAGGGGAGGAAAAGTTTTGTTGAGATGTCGGACAAGTAATTCAGAGATATCGCCAGAGCTTGGAGTGGTTATTCTTCGTCCGCCGTTCGCTGAGTGACGGAATGTAGTGGGCACGGCTTCGGTTTCGGTGTGGGGGTGTGCAATCGTCGCGTCGAAGCTGGAGGAATAAGCTATGTGTCCCCCAAGAGAAAAAAAGTGGACACTTACTCTGGTGCGGACTTCAAAGAATGTCTTGCACGGCGACATGAACGAAGCTGGTGCTAATTTCAGGGTTAGGGTCACAATTGGTCACGCGATCAGTTTCGAGCTGCAAAGTTGCAAACGCCCACTGGCAGCGGACACCCACCATCAGAAACATGTCGACTAGCAGATCGTATGAAAATCTACAAATTACGATAGACCCCGTGTCTGGATAGAGTGCGATGACCGGTCTCGATTACAAGACGGATAGAATCATAGAGATCGCCGTAAGTGCCTTGAGCCTCGCAACGAGTGATCGATACTGTAGCCTGAATATATGGAAGAGGATGACCCGGCCCCGCTGGGTAGAACCTGACTACAAGGTGAGCAAGCACTATCACATTCCCATGTAATACCAACGCGAAGCATCTTATTATGATCATAGTACCTGCGCTCGCTCGCTGAACCCGAGTCACCCGACGCGTCCATGGCCTATACGAATCTCTCGAGCGACGACTCGTTGCGCCTCCACTTTTACCAATACAAATCCCTCATTAGTTCTGCTTCTCCTGCCGCCGCGCAGGGGCAAGTGAAGTAAAATGTTACAAACAGGGCGTCGGAACGCTTTACATCGGCCTTCTTCGGTGTGCCGTCCCCTTCCCCCTCCTTTATCCCCTCGTGTCTTCCTTCCTTCCTTCCTTTCTTCGCAGCCCCGTCACCTTCTAATGCCATTTCTTTCTCTGTTTGGCTTTGACTAGGGCATTATCCTTACGTACTTACACACACCAGCGAACAAAACGTCGGGGGACGGGGCTGCGTGACGCCTATCGTTGCTCTGATGGGGTTCCTGGTACATAGTGATGAATGGTTTGAGGTCCCGTACAGATAATGAAGACAGGCATTGCGCTCGGCGTGACGAAGCGTGTAATCGTCGATTCAGGTTCGTCTTTCTCATCTCATTCACACTCTTAATCCGCAATAACTGGCGCTGTGCACCACGAAGATGATTGCTTCCTCCAGAGAGATCAATACATCGTGCGTCTCTCTTCCTCATCATTGACATCGCACAAGACGCAACTTTTTCTGATCTCTCCCCCGAACCAAAAATGGCCAGATTGTCAACACGTGACACTGGGTATTGGCACCGAAGATGAGTCGAAGATATTGGTCGGTGTTTTGACGGCTCGGAGAACCTTCCCACGTATTCACGCGACCTCTGTGCCGCGTTGTTACAAGCTGCGGAATACAAATTCGGATTCAAAAAAGAACTTTCCCACGTTACCACAGTGGGGATGGGAGCATGTGTGCTGCGGGGATGGTGCGTGTGTGCTGCGGGCTGCGGGGGTCGGCAAAAGGTCAGTAGCGGATGCCAAGTTGTGTTAAAAAATCAGTCTGACAATCACTCCAGCGGACACCATTCCTAAGTCCCGAAAAGTGGTCCATCACAATGCCAGGATCCCAGGAAGGACCACCACCGCCGATTGTACCGTACATGGCGAACGTTTGAGGATTTCCTATATCAAAGCACGAAGAAGAGATTTAGGTCAGTTGATCGAGTGGCGTTTAGAATGTCCCGATTGAACTTTGTCTGAAATAAAGGAAACCTGAGAGCTCTTTGCGATAGGTCGATGTGCGATTGGGCGCGTTTTGAATGCCTTGAGGACGATAGTGGAAAGGTGGAAAAGGCAGAGCGGTGCCAGTGGCACGGCCATGGAAGCCCGTGGTGCTCTGTTGTTGGCTCCGCGCATCGTATAAATTCACCTCCCAACGCCGGACGGATCTCCATCGATAAGCTCTCAGCCCTGGGTCAAGCGAAATTCACCCACTGCATTGATCAGCTAACCAACAACATCCCAAACAGCCCTGCTTGAAGGGTGTACCCATCATCAACTCTCCCTACTATCACATTCCAGCACCGCGCACCGCGTCCATCATCTCACCGGTCACTGGCATCGATCGTAATATATTCCCGTTCTAAAGGCTCGTTGATGGCAAGGAATCGTCACCGGTCTCAGAAGAAACGAGCTAAACAAAGTCAATGTACGTCTTTCGTTGGGAAACATTTCGCAACAACCGCTGACTGACTCGATGCGATGTAGGCAATGTGATACCAATCGACATGCTCCCTGATGAAGTCCTACTAGTCATATTTGATTTCTGTATGGACGAAGATCAACGTACAAAAAAAGCGACAGAGGCGTGGCAGTCACTGGTGCACGTGTGCCAGCGATGGCGAAACGTCGTTTTCGATTCGCCACGTCGCCTCAATCTGCGACTCGTTGCCACAAACAAAACTTCTGTGGACGTGGTGGAAGTTTGGCCACCCTTTTCTCTCGTCGTTCTGAACACTGCCTGCCTAACAGCAGGCGTGAACAACATCGTTGCGGCTCTCAAGCGCAGGGATCGCGTGGTTAGGATCGAACTCTTTGGAGTCAATAGATCGCCGTTGAAAAAACTCTTGGCAGCGATGCAGGAACCATTCCCGGAGCTGACAGATTTGCGGCTCTGGTCAGATGATGAAATGCTGCCAAACCTTCCAGACTCGTTCTTGGGTCGATCTGCCCCACGTCTGGTTCACCTCGAGTTGCATGGCATTCCATTTCCGGGTTTACCGAAACTACTTTCGTCCGCCACTCACCTTGTCCATCTTCTTTTGAATATTTCTGATTCAGGATACCTATCACCGGGGGCGATGGTCACCGCCCTCTCCACGTTGACCAACCTCGAAGAACTTCAGCTTGTATTTCAATCCCCTCAATATTACCCTGACACGGCAATCCGACGCACGCCTCGCCCGACACGTTCTGTCCTCCCCATTCTCACACGTTTTCGGTTTGAAGGGGTTTGCGAATATTTGGACGACCTTGTGGCCCGCATCGATGCCCCTCGAGTCAACGACTTGAATATAACCTTCTTCAATCAAATTGTATTCGACACGCCACAATGCATCCAATTCATCAAACATATACCAACTTTGAATGCACTCGAACACGCTCATGTTGTCTTTGGAAATGGCGTCGTCAGGGTCATCTTCTCATCACAGACACCTGGCTACGGATCACTCGTGGTGAAAATTTTCTGCGAGACGTTGGGCGAGCAAGTTTCATCTCTAGTACAGGTCTGTACCTCGTGCTTGCCTCCCCTTTCCACGACGGAGGACCTCTACATCTACCGGGCGGACTGGGCGACTGCCCAGGCCCCGTTTTCGCGCTCACACTGGCAAGAAGACCTTGAAGACGACATCGAAGACACGCCATGGCTGGAACTATTACGCCCATTTACCGTCGTGAAGCATCTCTACCTGTGCAAGGAATCGGCGCCACATATAGTGCATGCCCTGCAAGAACTCCTCGGGGGAAGAACGACAGAAGTGTTGCCCACTCTGCAGAGGATTTTCTTGCAAAAGCTCCGGCCATCAGGACCCGTCCAGGAAGGCATTCGGCAGTTTGTTGCCATGCGACAGGTCACCAGTCACCCTATAACAGTTTCACGCTGGGACAGATCGATAAATGCCCTCCACCCTCCGTCCCATTAACGTTTTCTGTCGTCTACTTACAAGTTACCACCGACTATTTTTCTTTGCGCCCGTTGTTTCTTAGCATCACAGTGATTTCGTTTCCTTTATCTGATTGCGTGTCGAAGACAACACAGCCACAGATTTGAAATTAGGTGATCTTGACCATGTATTTACAGTAAATACTGATTCTCTATCCAACTGTCATGAGGTCCGTGGTTCACCGAGCTTTGTGACATGGTGGCGTCATTGTATGTTTCATCTTCCTGATGATCTATACAGATTCCTCTGTCACAGACTCTGCAAGCAAAATAGCAACTCACAATGCCGGTTTGGTATGGAAGGTGGCTGCAGCACTGTCCGATCATGTCACAAACACCGCGGGAACAACAATGCGAAGGGGCGCGCGCACTGCAAATGATGGAGAGGCGAGGGCGGAAATGGAGTATGGTGGGAAGACGCGATCAAGTTACTTGATCAAGCAGCGAGTGAATTTCCCTGCTTTGACTTCTTCTCCACCACGTACCATACACCCAGCCCTCATTCTCGATGTCCATGAAAGACGATGCGTTGCGCGGCACTACCGCACGGCGCGCACAGATGATTCAGATCTAAATGCGGCGGGTGTGTTATTCGGTTTAGGGAAGTCTGCGATGAAGAGGAAGCGGTGGGGGCGCATAGCCTGTAACAATTGTACTGTGCTTGTATGTGGGTGAATCGAGAATATCTGCGTGCTGGATGATCGGCGCCGAGGATGTCGGTCAGTCTTCTGGTAAATTGGAGAACCCTATCCCCCTCCGAGTCACAAAGGTAGGGATGAGTGTGTGTGTGCTGCGATCAGTGGCGGATGCCAAGTTGCGCCCTAAAAAGATCAACCTGGCATTCACTTCAGCGGACACCATTCCCGAGGGTCAAAAAGTGCTCTATAACGATGGCCGGGTGGCGTTGTGAGGCCTGCCCTGACAAAACTTTGTCTGAAATGTGATGGTCGAAACTCGGACGCAGTTGCCAGCGGGCAGTGCCAGGGGAAAGGGCCGCACGGCCCGAGAAACGCACGTGTCATAAGGCAACACCCCCAACGGTAAATCTCCATCGAGCTCCATCCTCCATCGATAAGCTCTCAGCCGTCCGTCAAGCGAAACTCACCCGCTGCATTGATCAAGTACAGTAACTAACAAATTCCAAATAACTTTGCTCGAAAGTGTGCCCATCATCAAGTCTCCCTGCCCTACTCCTATTACAGTATTACTCCACCACACCACCCTAGACCCTAGTCCCCCGTCCATCATATCCTACTCGCCCTAGGTCATCGATCGTAATATACTCCCTCTAGGAAGGCTCGTTGGTTGCAAAGAATCATCGCCGGACTCAGAAGAAACTAACCAAGCAAAGTCGACGTACGTCTTTTGTTGGGGTGCTTGGGCAACATCTTGCAACAACTGCTGACTGACTCAATGCGATGCAGGGCGGGTGATCTCAATGGACATGCTCCCTGATGATATCCTGCTAGCAATATTCGATTTCTGTGCGGATGAATCTCCATCTACAAAAAGGAGCTAGAGGCGTGGCAGTCACTGGTACACGTCTGTCAGCGATGGCGAAGCCTTGTTTTTATATCACCACGTCGCCTCAATCTGCGACTTGTTTGCACAGCCAAAACACCTGTGAGGGACACGCTGGATGTCTGGCCACCCTTACCTCTCGTCATTCAGAGCAGCTTAACAGACGGCATGGACAGCATCGTTGCTGTACTCGAGCGAAAGGATCGCGTGGATAGTATCGAACTCTTTGAAGTTAATGGTTCATCGATGGAAAAACTTTTGGCAGCAATGCAAGATCCATTCCCAGAGCTAACATTTCTGCGGCTCGAGTCGGATGATGGAACGTTGCCAGTTCTTCCTGATTCATTTTTAGGTGGATCTGCCCCGCGCCTGCGATTCCTGTGGTTGAATCGTATTCCATTTTTAGGTTTACCGAAACTAATTTTGTCTACCACTCACCTTGTGAATCTCCTCCTTTTAAACATTCCTCATTCCGGATACATTTCACCCGAGGCGATGGTCTCTGCTCTCTCCTCATTGATCGGCCTCAAAACTCTTGCGCTTGAATTCCTATCTCCTCGATCTCACCCTGGCCGGGCAAGCCGACGATCCCCTCCCCAGACACGCACTGTCCTTCCTTTCCTTACATACTTTTCGTTCGAAGGGGTCTGCGAATACTTGGATGCCTTCGTGGCCTTCATCGATGCCCCTCGAGTCAACCTCATGTATATATCCTTCTTCAATGATATCGTATTCGACATACCACAATTCATCCAATTCGTCTGTCGCACACCAACGTTGAAATCGATCGAAAACGCCCGTGTTGTCTTTGGGGATGGCGGCTCCATGGTCAATTTCCAATCACAGACGCCTGGCTGCGGATCACTCAAGATGGAAGTCTCATGCAGAGAGTTGGATTGGCAAGTTTCGTCTCTAGAGCAGGTCTGTACCTCGTGCTTGCCTCCCTTTTCTAACTTGGAGGACCTCTACATCTATGAGGCCCAAGATTGGCTACCAGATTGGCAAGACAGCGTCGAGAACTTGAATATGCCATGGCTGGAACTATTACGCCCATTTACCACTGTGAGGCGTCTCCACCTATCCAAGGAATTTGCGCCACGTATCGTGTCTGCCCTGCAAGAGCTCATTGAGGACAGAACGACCGAAATCTTACCCATCCTGGAGAACATATCCTTGGAGGAGCTCCAGCCAATGGAGCCATCGGGGCCTGTCCAGGAAGGCATCGGGAAGTTCGTTGGTACACGACAGCTCTCCGGTCACCCTATAACCATTTCCATCTGGAAAAGAGACCCAGAGCAGGATTGGGTCTACTAACCTAGGAGGTCGATGATCG
This sequence comes from Russula vinacea, assembly GCA_022376525.1. Classification (NCBI taxonomy): domain Eukaryota; kingdom Fungi; phylum Basidiomycota; class Agaricomycetes; order Russulales; family Russulaceae; genus Russula; species Russula vinacea. Next base: position 216,531 of record WTXL01000012.1, on the reverse strand, counting down.
ATAAGACCCACCCACTGTTGAAATTCTTACTCATTATCGTTCGCGTCATCTACTTTCCACCCACTATTTCCGTTTGCACCGTTGTTTCTTGGAATCACGGTGATTTGGTCGGATTGCATGTCGCGTCGAATGGAGGCAACATCGCGATAGATTTCCGGTTGAAATTGGTAAATGCTGTCTATCCAACCGTCATGCGTCATGAGGCTCACCTTCGCTTTGCGACACGGTGGCATCATTGTATATTTCATCTTTTTGGCTTGCCGCCCCTGGGCAGCACATCGTACGGTTGACGCTCTTGTATGCTAGCAATCAAAGCACGCCTTTGTCGCCGTCTTGAAACTCCAAATGGAGCCAAGTGTTTTCTTAAAACCAAACAGCCAAACAGTCCGGGAAACACCACAAGATACGCTACTGCAGACTGGGATGGGCCATAATTCCACCTAAATTTTCTTCCAACACCTACTAAATGACAGACTCGTCTTCTCTTTGTCACAAATCTGCGTATTCACCCCAAAATGTGCGTACTCGCTGTGAGCCTGGAGAATTACGATATCCTGAGAGGAATACTAAGAGATCAGTCTGTGAACGCCAGTTTTTGGTTTGATTGCTTGACACGCCCAGCATGGGAGAGTACGGGGTTGTCGCGGAATGTACGTACGCTGGTGGAGAAATAGTAGGTCAAGAAATGCGTTCACTCCAACAGTTTGGGGTAGGCGAAAAAATGACGCCGAAGAACGGTCATCATGATGCTACCTGAGGGGAGGGACGCGGCTGCAGCGACTTTGGATGGCCACCATCCCGTTCTAAAGCCTAACCGCTAAGCCGTCGCCCCGACCCGATTTCAGAGCCCTGTTTTCACCGTTCTGAGCCAAAGCGAGGCACGAGCGGACTCAGTCTTGCGAACTCAGTTTTGAGTGCGCGGGGAGGTTGGCACGTGACCCTCCTCCTCGCTTCCTCTCTCGGGCCTCTTCACTTTAATTTTCCCACCCGCCACGCCCAAGATTAAACTTTGAATCGGTGATGAAGGATCGCGAGTCCGACAGCCGATAGCCCGCTCCGGGAGGGCTCGCCCACCCGTCGCGAGCTCGCCTCGGTCCTCGGAGGCTCGGACGCGCACCGCGTGCACCGCTCATCTCCGGTTTCTGCCCCAACCCCCAAATTCAGTTCCCGCTTTGAACATCATCGCGCCCCGAAAATATATTGTCCACAGGTGCTCCACGCGCTCCACTTGTGAACATGGAGTACGAAGCGGCGTGATCTTCAAAGTCCGTCTCTGCCCACCTGAAATAAATGACCCCAACCTCCTTACCGCATCATGAAATTCGTGTGCCACTGCAATGTAATCACATAAAAGATCAGTCTGGAAATCCAGCGGACACCATTCCCGAGGTAAATATGACGCATTGAGGACGCTAAGGGCAAAGCGGCGGGCCGAGCCGGGAATCGTGGCTGTGGCTGTGTAATTGGGTTTGCTATCGTATATATTTCCAATCAAGTTTCCAATCTCAAAGGCAACGAGCTTCTTCACCCCCAACGCCGAATCGCCATCAATAAGCTCTCAAGCGTTTGTCAAGCGAAATCTATCTATTGCATCGACCAAGTACTGTAACTAACAAAATCTCCAAGAGCATCAAATTGTCCTACCAAGCTCCAGCACCGCCCTCCCCCCTCCATTATTTCCCATCCCTACGTCATCTATCGTAATAGTTTTCCGTTAGGAAGGCACACTGATGGCAAAGAATCGCCGCCAGACTCGGAAGAAGCCAGCCAAGCAAACTCGACGTATGTCTTTTGTTGGGCCTAGTGTTGGACCCTTCTTGCGACAACTGCTGACCAACGCAATGCGATGTAGGCCAGGTGATATCAATCGACATGCTTTCTGATGATGCTTTACTAGCAATATTTGATTTTGTGGTTGCAAGAAAGTTGGTAAAAAAGGAGATAGAGCCATGGCAGACACTGGTGCACGTGTGTCAGCGATGGCGAAGCGTTGTTTTTGGATCACCACGTCGCCTCAATCTCCAGCTCGTTTGCACGGCCAAAACACCTGCGCGGCACACGCTGGATGTTTGGCCGACCTTACCTCTCATCATACAGAACAGGGACGGCCTAACACAAGGCGTGAACAATATCGTTGCGGCACTTGAGCGCAGGGATCCCGTGGTTAAAATTGAACTTACTCATGTTAACAGTTCGTCACTCGAAAAAGTTTTGGCGGCAATGCAGGTGCCATTCCCGGAGCTGACAGATCTGCGACTGTGGTCGGATGATGAAACGGTGCCAGCCCTTCCCAATTCGTTCTTGGGTGGATCGGCCCCGCGTCTGGTATACCTCCTGTTGTATGGCATTCCATTTCCAGGTCTACCGAATCTACTTATGTCTGCCACTCACCTTGTTAAGCTTATCCTGACTATTCCTCATTCCGGATCCATTTCACCCGAGGTCGTCGTCACCGCCCTCTCTACGTTAACCAGTCTCAAATCACTTCGGCTTCAGTTCCAATCCCCTCTATCTCACCCTGACCTGGAAAGCCTATGTCCGCCTCCCAAGACACGTACTTTCCTCCCCATTCTGTCACATTTTTCGTTCAAAGGGGTCTACGAATACTTGGACGATCTCGTGGCACGCATCGTTGCCCCTCGACTCAATGAGATGTCTATAACCTTCTTCAATGATATTGTATTCGACACACCACATTTCATCCAATTCATCAGTCGTACGCCGATGTTGAAAACACTCGAAAGTGCCTATGTTACCTTTGAGGATGGCGCCGCTAAGATCTACTTCCAAACACCTGAATACAATTCGCTCGAGGTGAAAATCCTATGCAAACAGTTGGATTGGCAAGCGTCGTCTCTGGCGCAGATCTTCGACTCGTGCTTGCCTCCCCTTTCCACGTTGGAGAAGCTCTCTATCCACCTGACCCCACCTTCGAATTCAAATCGGCAAGACAACATTGGGAATACGTTATGGATTGAAATATTGCACCCATTCACCGCTGTGAAGAGCCTCGTCCTATCCGAGGAATTTGTGCCACATATCGTGCCTGCCCTGAAAGAGCTCGTTGGGGGCAGAACGACAGCAGTATTGCCCGCCCTGCAGAATATTTCCTTGGAGGCGCAGCCATCAGGACCTGTCCAAGAAGGCATTCAGCAGTTTGTTGCCATGCGACAGGTCACCGGTCATCCTATAGAAGTTTCCTATGGAGATGACACTGAAGAATACAGTGATTACTACGAGATGGACGAGGTCGATAATTGATAAATGCCCTCCCCCTTCTGTCCCATTAACGTTTCATGTACCACCACTATTTCTCTTTTCGTCGTTTCTTGGAATCAATGTAATTGGTCTGATTGCATGTCGCGTCGAATGGAGGCAACGTAGCCATAGATTATGAAAATCGGTGATCTTGGCCATGAAAAGGCTGTCTATCCACTGGAAACCGTCATGCGGTCTGTAGTTTGTGACATAGTAGCGTCATTGGCAGATTTATTGTATATTTCATCTTTCCGGCTGTCCGGTTAATCGCGCGCGAAAGCGTCGATATGCCAAACAATATTTCCTTCCGTGTGTCTTTGCGAGCGACTCATTGAAGCGACTCTTCAACCAAGGCATTAACATGACACTATAGCCGAATCCCAAATCTCGTGCGCACGCTCCATGATCGCGCGGCACCAAGGACGAATTTCTTCCTTCGGCATGACCAGTGCAGCGCACCTTCACGCCGATCTCGATCAGTGCTTCGACTTCTAAGCTGAGTAAGCTCCCCCCGACCTGGGTGTTGGATGATCTGCGGCGACGCGGCCGCAGCCGGCGAGGATGTCAGTCGGTCTTTCGAGCTCGGGTGACCTTTCCCCGCAACTTTGAACTTCCACCCGACGTTGCTGGACTCGACGACCGGGACCGCCGGACGTTGGTGGTTTTTTTTTGTTCCTTTGCAAATTTGCGTTTCTGTTAAAGGCGGGATATGAGCCCACCCTCCGAATCCTCCCCCATCGTGTCCCAAGCAGCTGCCACAACTTCGAACAACATGTCAGCAATCCCGCGTGACTTGATGTGGACGTGGGACTGACGTGGGGCAGGCGACGGGAAATGCCGGCATCAAGGTCCCTGTACAATGTGACTTAGAAGGACCTCAAAGACTTGGGGTGACTCAATTACACTACTAGTAGATGTTGACCTTTACTGTGACAAGAGGCATTTTTTACTGGTACTAGTATTCTCGAGCCATTCCTCCCCATTAATTATTCTCAGATTCCCAGAAGGGCGTTTGAGCACATTTTCGTATCAATATGCGTCTTTCGACTCCTCCATGAAGAATAAATTGCTTGTGAAAGCCCCATATTCGGTTTGTACTGCGTCAAAGTAGCATAAGAAGAAACAAGCGTGGAGTTCGGATCAAGTCACTCTGGTACTTACAGGAGATGTAATAGCTTATGCCGCTATCTTCAGTGCTAGGAGGGGCCGCTGGATATTTCACCAAAGCTGAATCATTCAGAATAGGCACACCCTTTGACAATAAGTCTATCATAATCAGTATCAGCCTTCAAACAATTGAAACGAAGCATAACCCAGATGCTACGGCACTCACAAGAGTATCCATTATCACTACCCATCATAACTATGTCGCAGATCTTGCCAGATAATTCACTATCGACGTCGACAAGGTCGATCCTGCAATACCCCCCATCAAATACATATCATGGTTTCCCGCTCTGTTTCGGCACCTACTTGTCTATACGCCAAGAAACAGTAGCCTTTTCTCTGGGCCGATATGTCTCTCCACCTGCTGGGGACAGTATCAATATATCGAAGGCATTGGCGGCCGGAATTAGAGACAGCAATGCAACGGTGGAGACGATGAAGACGTTCGTGACTGTGGACCAAGTGGTGAATCGCATGGCCCGGTGTGCTGAATACTGGATACTGTACACGTTAGATTCGGTGAGGAGAGAAGTGGTTTGGAAGAGGAGACTAAATACCCGTCAGACTCGCAATTGGGTGCCCGTGCAGCCGTGCTATGATTAGCATGCCGTACAGTAATGTGACCAGGCAAATGAATCGAAACGATGTTTATGATGCTGGAGCCGCCGCAGCGCGTGTCGTAATTTCGAAGTGAGCTAGTTGGCATGGGAAATGTCCCCATTGACAAATTCCTGTAAGGTTGTGGCGTTGTCAATTTCAGAAAATATAGGAAGTGCGACAGTCGCACCACTGTAACTTGAACTTCATTCGTTGGAAGCACCGAAGCACACCATCGAGGCACTATGTACTAGTATCAAGTTATGAATGACATTATACTAAGACCTGTACTCGTACAACGAGGCGAGTGCCCAGATGCTCGGTCACTTAAACACCCTGTTGTCAATAATTTTCAGAAGTCACAGAGAAGTGCGACAAACGTCACAGTAGTAGCGTGAGTGTGTGTGCGGCGAGGCTTTCAAATTTTCAAAGGTCAGTGGCCGCGGATGTCAAGTCAAAAGATCAGTCCGGCAATCGCTCAAGAGGACGATGTTCCTGGGTGTAATCGGTGAGGAGAAGAAAAGGTGAAAGATCAAACGAGGATTGGAACGATCAATTTTTTGGCAGAGCAAATGAAAGGATGGCCCGACGCCCGTGCCGCGGGCCCTCGCTGGGTAGAACTCGAGTACAAGGCGACCGAGCACTATGACTGCACTATGCCCATTCCCAAGCAGTATCAATGCAAACTGGAAGCCCTCTTATCATAATCATAGTACATGCGCACGCTCGCAGGACCAGGCGGGTCCGTAGCCTTTACGAATCTCTCGAGCGCGACGAGCGCCTCCCTACCGCTTTCACCAATACAAATCGGTCCAATCCCCCATTGGCACTACCTCCGATTCTACTCCTCCTGATGCGGCCACGCAGGTAGAATGCTACGAGCAAGGCGTACTGACGTTAATGCAATCGCGCAATATCCCCCACGAGCGCGTATGTCTACTCGATCCCAAGCCGTCCTTGGTACTCTCGCCGTCCGACGGCGACAAGGGTAAATTTATGTTATTCCTCTTTGGTGTGTGTCCCTTTGCCCTTCTTTTATCCCCTTGCATTCTTTCTTCGCTTCACTCTCGTCTTTAAATCCCCACTTCTTTCTCTCGTGACTCTCGTCGGCTTGATTTGTGTACGCGAGAGAGCAAACTGAGGGCCTGCGCTTGAGTTACTAGAGTTCAAACGTTCAAGTAGTGTTCAAGTCTGTTCTTTGGACACGTGAGCTACGCGTAGTATAAAAAGCTTAGGATCTTGTACGCGTCACCCTCAGTCTTTCTTCTCTATTATACGACTGAGGGTGAGTATTCTCGATTACATGTGCATGTATTATTGCTAACCTTCGTCGTAGTGTGCATTGTTGTTTAGCTTGCACATACCCCTGTTGTGTATCGATGATAGTGATGACGATGATGAACAGGCGACGACCCTCCGAGACCGCACCACCGAACTTCGCGCGCTCGGTTTCCCAACGCGTCATTTGTGTCCCGTCTAAATGACGACGGACACGGCACTCGGCGTGACGAAATGCGTCATTGTCGATCGTGGTTCGTCTTCTTCCTCCCCTTGCTCACACACTTAATCCGCAACAACTCGCTCATCGAACCATTAGTTCCGCTCGATGAGATGGAATAATATAAACAAAATGTATCCACACGCGGGCAACAGAGGAATGAAAGAAGAAAGAAGAAAGCCACAATGTGATCGAGGGTGTCAATGTGAATTGATCCCATGATGGAAATGATCGAGTGCCTCGGCGTCCCATGGCGCCAGATTATCCCCAGATAATCAAGCTTGAAAATTCTTGTCGGCGCGCGCAAAAAGTTACTCACGAGTCGACATCACCATCCGCGCCACACCACACAATACTCAACTTCGTCCGCCTGATCACCATTCCTTCGAATAAGCCAGATTGTCACCACGCCTGGGCGTTGGATGATCTGCGGCGAGGATGTCACATTGTCAGTCGGTCTTTTGGCAGCTAGGATAACCTTTCCCCCTGAGGTACCGAGGTGGTGATGGGAGTGTGTGTGTGGCGAGGTTTTAAAGGTCAGTCGCCGATGCTAAGTCAAAAGGTCAGCCCGGCAATCGCTCAAGATGACGCTGTTACTGAGGCTCCGAAAATGCTGCGTCAATTACAGGAAGGACCGCCCCCGCTAATTGTACTGCAGTAGGCCATTGACGAATGATGATCGGGTCACTATCCTAAATGAACATTGTCTGGAATAAATGAGGGGCTCTTTACAATGGTCGATGTGTGACTAACTACCACCAATTATGCGTTTTTGAACGCTTTGTGGACGCACGGCGATGGAGGCGCCTCAGGCGTCGTGGCCGCAGCGGCTTATCAACGCCAAATCTCCATCGATAAGATCGTTACAGTAAGCACTGATAAGCCCTGCGTGCCTGGCGGCAGTTGCCTTACCAGATTCCAGCATCGCCCCACCCCATCCATCATTTCCTACTCACCCTAAAGTCAGGTTTTGAAGGTTCATTAATGGCAAAGAGTCGTTGCCACCGGGCCCGGAAGAGACGAGCCAAGCAAGGTCCACGTACGTCTTCTGTTCAATCTGTTGGGCTCTTCTTAAAACTGGTGACTGACGATGCGATGCGATGCAGGCCAGGTGATATTAATCGACACACTTCCTGATGATGTCCTACTAGCAATATTTGACTTCTGTGCGGATGAAGATCAAAATTCAAAAAAAGGGATAGAAGCGTGGCAGTCGCTGGTGCACGTGTGTCAACGATGGCGAGGCGTTGTTTTTGGATCACCACGTCGCCTCAATCTGCGACTTGTTGCTACGAACAGAACACCTGTGAGGGACACGCTGGATTCCTGGCCGCCAGTGCCCCTCGTCATTCAGGACAATGCCCGCTTAACAGAAAGCGTGGACAACATCGTTACAGTACTCGAGCGCAGGGATCGCGTGGATACAATCCGACTCCTTGACATTGATGGTCCGCCATTGGAGAAAGTATTGGCAGCAATGCAGGAGCCATTCTCAGAGCTGACACATCTGCTACTGGTGTCGCATGATGAAACGGTGCCAGTTGTTCCCGATTCGTTCCTGGGTCGATCTGCCCCACGCCTGGGATTCTTCTGGCTGGACCACATTCCATTTCCAGGTTTACCGAACCTGCTTTTGTCTGCTGTTCACCTCAGTTTTATTTTACTCTGGAATATTCCACATTCCGGATACTTTTCTCCCGAGGCGATGGTCACTGCCCTCTCCACCTTGACCAGCCTCGAATTCCTTAGGCTTGAATTTCAATCCCCTCTATCTCACCCAGACCGGGAAAACCGACGTCCGCCTCCGCCGACACGCTCTGTCCTCCCTGTTCTCAAAGTTTTTTTGTTCAAAGGAGTCTGCGAGTACTTGGAAGACCTCGTAGCCCGCATCGATGCCCCTCAGATCAACTACTTGGGCATGACCTTCTTCAATCAAATCGTATTCGATACACCACAATCCATCCAATTTATCAGTCGCACACCGACGTTGAGAGCACTCGAAACCGCCCGTGTTGCCTTTATGGATGACGCCGCTAGGATCTACTTCTCATCACGGACATCTGACTACTACAGATTCAAGGTGGAAATCTCATGCAGAAAGCTGGACTGGCAAGTTTCAGCTCTGGAGCAAGTCTGCACCTCGTGCTTGCCTTCCCTTTCTACGTCCGACTTGGAGGACCTCTACATCTTCCGGGCCTCACATTCGGACCCAGCTCGGCAAGACAACATCGAGAACACGTTGTGGCTGGAGCTATTACTCCCGTTTACCGCCGTGAAAAATCTCTACCTATGCAAGGAATTTGCGCCACGTATCGTGCTTGCCCTAAAAGAGTCAATTGAGGGCAGAACGACGGCAATATTTCCCACCTTGCAGAATATTTTTTTGGAGGGGCTCCAGCCATCGGGAGATTCGTGGCCTTTCCAGGAAGGCATTGGGAAGTTTGTGGCTGCGCGACAGCTCTCCGGTCACCCTCTAACCGTTTCCCTCTGGGAAAGAGACCCGGAACGGGACTGGAACTAGGAGTTGATAAGTTCCGCTTTTAAAATTCTGTCCCATTATCGTCTTGTGTCGTCTAATTTCTACCAACTTTTTCCCTTTCCACTGGTTGTTTCTTGGATTCACAGTGATTTGTACTGATTGCATGTCGCACCGAATGACGGCAACGCAGCCATAGGCCCCTAGACCTGGAATTCGGTGATCTTGACCGTGAAAATACCGTACAGTACAGTCCACCATCCAACTGTCATGACTCATGAGGTTTGTCGTTCACCTGTGCTTTGTGACAGGCGTCATTGTATATTCCATCTTTCAAGCTGCTGCTCCAGGGCAGCATCATATCGTCGTACGGACCGGTACGGTGGACTGTCTTGCATGCTAGCAATCAAAGCACGTCTTTGCCGCCGTCTTGAAACTCCCGCCGAGGCCAAGTATTTCCTCAACAACAACAAACAGCCCAACAGTTTGGGAAATACCACAAAAATACAGTACTGTAGCTTTGCCAACTTGAACGCAGACTCGCCGTCGCCGACTCCGATGGGCCGTAAATAAGCCTGTAATTGCCCTCGCGCATCCAATCTTCTTCCAAGCTCCAGCACCACTGAGTCACTGACTGACACACCCGCCTTCTCTATGCCACAAATATTTTGCACATCCACCCCAAAATGTGCAGGCTCGCTGCGCGCCTGAAGTGCGGCGATACTGTATCATGAGAGAAAGAAGATTGTATCGCGTGCCGACTGAGTCAGTCGGACTTTTGGCATCTCGGATAACCTTTCCCCCTGCAGTCAACCGAGCAACTTCGGACTTCCTCCCAGACGTTGGTGGACTCGATGACCGGGACCGCCAGACGTCGGTAGGTTTCTCTGTTCCTTTGCAATTTTGCATCTCTATTAAAGGTGGAACGGTATGAGCCCACCCTCCCCCTCCCCCATCGCGTTCCAAGCAGCTGCCACAGCTTCGAACAACCCGTCAGCAATCCCACAAGATGTGGACGTCTCCAACGTTGATTGTTCCACGCGTCGAAGAGGGCAAGAAAAGAGGGCCCAGAGTAGATTGGTGTTCTACTCGGAGTCGGCGACTCGGATCATGGTGTTGACGACAGGTGTGGCTTGGCAGGCGGAAACGAACCAAGCGGTGTATCAAGCGGGGACAGGAGTGGGACATGACGTGAGGCAGGCGACGTAGAATGTCTTCATCAAGGTCCCTCGGTGGGCTAGAGTGCACAACGTGACCCACAAGGACCTCAAAGAACTGGGTTCATAGACACATCGTACACCATTACACTAATAGATGTTGAGCTCTACAGTGACAAGAGGCGTTCGCTGGTACTAGTATTCTCGAGCTATTCCACCCCATTAATTAATCCCCGATTGGCATTTGAGCACATTTTTCGCATCAATCGTCCCCCATCATGAATGAATCACTCGAGAAAGTCCCATTTTCGGTTTGTACTGCGTCAAAGTAGCATAAGAAGAAACAAGCGTAGAGTTCGGGTCTCAAATCACTCCGGTACTTACCAGAAATGCAATAGCTTGTGCTATAGTCAGTGACGGCTGGATACGTCACATAAGCTTGCAAATTCAGAATAGGCACAGCCTCTAACAATAAGTCTATCATAGTATCAGCCTCCAAACGATTGAAACGAAGCATAACCCAGATGCCACAGCACTCACAAGAGTTTCCATTATCACTACTCGTCATAACTATGTCGCAGATCTGGCCAGATAATTCACTATCGATGTCGGCAAAGTCGATCCTGCAATACCCCCCATCAAATACATATCATGGTTTCCCGCTCTGTTTCGGCACATACCCTTCCGTATACCAAGAAACAATACCCCTTTCTCCGGGCTGATGTGTCCCTCCACCTGCGGGGGACGCTATCATTAAATCGAAGGCATTGGCAGCCGGGATTAGAGAAAGCAGTGCAACGGTGGAGACGATAAGGACGTTTGTGACTGTGGACCAAGTGGTGAATCGCATGGTGTGCTGAATACTGAATGCCGTACACGTTGGATTCGATGGAGAGATAAGTGGTTTAGAAGAGGAGGGGACTAAATACTCGTCAGAACCTGAGCCGCTTTCGAAATTAGGAGCGCGTAGATATGAATCATATGATTACTATGCCGTACCGTAACGACCAGGCAAATGAATCAAAACGATATTTATGATACCGTAGCCGCGTCGTAATTTCGAAGCGGCAGCTGCTGCGGCACTGAGCTAGTTGGCATGGGAAATGAGACGAACTGCATATTCCTGTAAGGTTGTGGCGTTGTCAAGATTTGGTACCTTATCATCCCCTCAAAGAGAAGCCTACTATAATTGTCACCCACACCAATATACGTTGGATGACTGGTGCTGAGGAAGTCGGTCCGTGTCTTGGTTTGAAAAGCCCGGAAAGCCCTGTCCTCCTGGTTACCAATCGTGGGGATGGAGTTTGCGTGCGGCAAGGCATCCAAAAGGTCTGTGCCGGATGCCCTCATCGGATCAGTCCGGGATCGCTCCAGCAGACGTCGAAAGTACCACCACAATTCCATCACCGCCAACATCAGTATTTTCACACTTTTCTTTTCAGGGCTTTTTAGTGCTTGTACAAGCCAAACAAGCCAATAAAGTTGAAAAGTGACAAGACAAACCAGCCAGGTCTGATTTTCGACAAGTTTCAGTCCCACATGACAAAATAAGATGATAACCCCATATGTATTATATTATATATATAACCTATAAATTATATAATGCACCCACATCCACACGTGCCCACACACGGAATCCGTTCCCCACGGGATCATTTACGGTGGTATATCGAGCTCCTGGGAGAGAGGTGGCGAACAGCGCTAGAATCTAACTTAATTACACTGGTAGATACACAACATGATAATATCCAACGGGGGACCCCTCAATATGAACACCTTGCAGTTATAGGGCGTCAGTGGAATGTTCTCGCGAAGCCGGACAGGAAGATCGGGCTATCGTGGGGATGTGAGTTAATTAAACACAGAAGAAAGGCAGGAGGGGAAACGTACATTTGACGTGAAGTGCAGCCCAAAGGCAGCTCCCCCTGCTCATTGGCTTGCTTGATTGTGCTGTCCCACGCGAACCCTCCTGCGGTGATCCACAGTTTGCCAGCCCAAATGGCCCGCAGGAAGTCGTTCGACTCCCAATCAACGATGCGGTCAAGCAAGCCTTCAACACATGGTTCAATGACGCGCAAGTACACAAAGTTTAACAATGCACGTACCGACACCGCATCAGTGGGGGGGAAAGGAGTGACCATGTCATAGGGCATGAGGAAGCAGGAACAGCGCGCGATTGCATGGTCAAAAGAGTGTATCTCTTCTGTGACCGGTAAATTGATAAATTAGAAAGATCGGGGGAGCGGCAAAAAAAGAAAAAAAAAACCTATGATGCCAGGGACGCAAAAATTTCAGTATCATGTCGTAGGTGGTGCAGCTGCTGGGGGTGAGGATTCCAGGAAATGTCGACTGCAGGTCTTAAAGCTGACAATGAGGTTAGAGCCTATGACAGGCGACGACATTGAGTAGTGCGAGCAGAGGAGAGGGAGGCATGAGGGAATAGGGAGACGCGACTTGGAAATTTTCGACTTGCGAAATCCCAAAGTCAACCGTGGGAACTTCCCTAAAAAAACTGTCCACGTGCCGTAAGTCGTCCCACTTTTGTCCTTGTCGTCCCAGTGTCGTCCCTTCCCACCGTTAAGTTTTCATTAGGGACTCATCACCTCCTCCTGCCTCACCACGTCCCGCCATCTACATCCTCACATCTCCCTCTGCGCTGTCCCTGCCTCCTGCTTGGTGCATCGAACCTGCCTCTGTGTCAACATCCCGCCCGTGTCGCATCTGTAAACTTTTTTTTTCCTTCTTTACTTTTTTTTCACTAACAATTCATTTGCCTTTCCTGCATCCCCACGTCCTCCCGCGTCACTTGACACTTGCTGGTCCTCATCCCTATCATGATGGTCCCCACGTCCCTCTTCCCCATCCCCCTTTGCGTCCCCACATCACCCCCTGCGTCCCCGTGCCTCGACGACCCCGGCCCCTCAACACATCCACCCATGGCTCCTCAACGCCGACGCTCCCGGTTCCTCATTCTCAACACCCCCACCCCTGCCCATCTTAATAGATAGAATTAGATTATGGTCGTACATCGTTTATTAGTTATTGTAGAAATACGAGTTCTTATCATTTTCAATAAATTACAATTGAATCACTTAAATAAACTATAAATAATATAAAATATGTTTTAAATAATTTGTTTTTTTTTAAATATGTCCTTATAATAAATTTGGCTTCTTGTTTGGCTTGCCGGCTTGTTGACAAGCAAAAAAGCACTAAAAAGTGCCGAAAAGTGACAAGTAAAGTGTGAAAACACTGATGAATTGTACCGCACATGGCGAACTTGCAGGGTTTACTGTTTCAAAAGTACGAGGAGAGACATGGATCGTTGACTCGAGTCGGGTCACGTTGTGACCTGTCCTGATTGAACATTGTCAGAAATGAGAAGGGAGCTCGTTGCGATGGGTCGATTTGAATGCGTTGAGGACGCAAATGGAAAGACTGTGGCGCCACAAACAGTCATTGTACCGCAACTTCTTACGGTAATACAGCAAGACCCTCGCTTCTTCCCACTTGTACTCAATCGCTAACGTTTCCAAGTAAAAAATGGCGTTCACGTATGTAATCGGTAAGGAGAAGAAAAGGTGAAAGACCAAACGATGATTAGAATGATCAGTTTCTTTGCAGAGCACATGGAAGAGGATGACCCGACACCGCGTGCCCTTCCCCGCTGGGTAGAACTCGAATACCAGGTGAGCGAGCACCATGCCCATTCCCAAGTAGTATCAATGCAAACCGGAAGCCCTCTTATGTACCATAATCATAGCACATGCGCACGCTCGCAGGACCCGGCGCGTCCGTAGCCTTTACGAATCTCTCGAGCGCGACGAGCGCCTCCCTCTCCGCCGCTTTCACCAACGATACCAATGCCAATCCCCCACTGGCACTACCTCCGACTCTGCTTCTCCCGTCGCGGTCGCGCAGGTAGAATGCTACGAGCAAGGCGTACTGGCGTTAATGCAATCGCGCAATATCCCCCACGAGCGCGTATGTCTGCTCGATCCCAAGGCGTCTTTGGCGCTCTCGCCGTCCGACGGCGACACGGGTAAATTTACATGGTTCCTCTTCGGTGTGCGTCCCCTTTCCCCTTCCTTCGTCTTTCTTGCTTTCTTGCTTTCCTTCTTTCTTTATTCGCCACCCTCTCATCTTCAAAACCTACTTCTTACTCTCACCGGCTTGATTAGGGTATCCTCGGTACGTACTACGTGGTACTACGTACACACGCGAGCGAGCAAACAGAAGCTTGGAGTGCGGGGCCGCGTGTGGATGCGTATTGTGTATCGATGATGGTTAGTGATGACGATGATGAACAGGAGACGACCCTCCACGAGACCGTACCGCGGAACTTCGCGCGCTCGGTTTCCCAACGCGTCATTTGGGTCCCGTCCAAATGACGACGGATACGGCGCTTGGCGTGACGAAGCGCGTTATCGTCGATGCCGGTTCGTCTCTCTCCTCTTTCACGCACCTAATCCGCAACAGCTGGCTCACTGAAAGTATTAGTTCCGCTTGAGGAGATTCAATACATTGTTCGTCTCCTTTTCTCTTATCCCATACTCATGCTGCGGTGGCACTCAAAATGGCATTTGATCTGCTTGGTCTCCTCCTCTTGTGACCTGACGGTGCGTTGGTTTTGTCAACAGGATTACCCGACGATCCAGTTCAACGCGCGCGAAAGCGTCGAGATGCCCTTCCGTGCGTCTTTGGGAGCGACTCTTTAACCAAAGCATTTAACATCATAATGGCCTTATCCTCCATTTCTGTGCGCAGGCTACATGATCGCCCCAGGCACCAAGGACGAGCCTCTTCTTCCTCCGGGCATGAAGGCGCACCTTCATGCCGATCTCGACCAGACCTTCGATTTCTAAACCGATACAAAATGGCATTCGATGCTAGAGGGGTATGATGAATCGATATGTGTGTAATGCATATACGTGCAAGGTAAGCGAGCGAGGTCGCGTGTCACGTGTCGGACGGGGCGTACAACGTACGATAGGGCTAGAGGAGAGAAAAGCCGGGATAGATGTAGGCTAGTCGAAATGAAGGAGCTGAGCAAGATGAGAGGCGAGTTGAGCAGCAGCTCCGAGCCTCCGGTCGGAATGATAAAAATGAAGATGAAAGCTAGAGCGTCTGTGCCATATATCAAATGAGAATAACAGAGGGAAGAAAAATTGGAGTGAACAAATGGAACGGCAGTGACGTTAAACTGAATTTTGAATCATGCTGGGAAAAAAGAATGATAGAGGTCAAGAAAAAATAAAACACATGCACCCACACGCGGGAAACCAGAGGGGAAAAGGCTGGTGAGTGAGAGATGTCTAGCGGGCGCAGACAATGATAAGATGGTGAAAGTACGCGTTCAGCGCAGCGAGAGGGAATATCTGGCGAGAGTTTTAAGGCACGCGAAGCGGAATGAGGGGAGCAAGATAGATTAGATACATTTGGCTGAGCGCACATCGCGCTATTTTATCTACTTACATCTTATTGTGCTATTTGTCTCAAGTATAGTAATCGTGCTTACAGTAAACATATTGGAGTGGGTCGCGTTTGCTATTGTGGTAAGCGTCGCGTGATGGAAAAACAAGAGGCGCATACAGTAAGTGAGTCGCACCAGAATCAGTCGTATGGTAAGTAGAACACAACGACAATAAGAGAATGGCAGAGACAGAAGAATAGAGAATACGAGGAAACAAGGAAAGAAGAGAATGAGAGAGGGAGGGACCGAGCGTACAGTAAGGAGCGCAAAGCCCCTGAGTGGGGTCCAAAAATTTGTCTTTGGGGTCTGTTCCAGACGGAGCCCCGGGACGAGGTGGTGCGATCGGGGGTGCGTGCGCACAGACCCGTCACGCGTGAAAAACCACCAATGTCGACGTGAAGCGGTTCTGCCCGAGTACCTCAGTCCCATGTACTGTATGGCACCGGATCATCAAGGTTTTTATTGGCGAGCGCAACACGTGACCGCAACTCCATCCACGCGCTACACCGCCTAAGACGCAACTTTGTCCGCTTGATCCCTATTTCCCCCACCCCTCCAAATTAGCCAGATTGTCACCACGCTACGGGAATGTACGTACAAGTGGAGATCGTCTCACGGTCCTCCTCCATGACCGGATTGGCCTTCGGTAGCAGGTCGTCCTGCAGCGCATACAAGCACCACAGCGAATCTTCGTATAGGCGTATGCACTCGTCGAACCACCTGCCTCGATCGAGTAATTCTTTGATAGCTGCTGTATGGCTCTACAATTGCAAAAATTGCAAAGAGATGGGGGAATTCCGGGATCGGTTAGTAAGGTCAAGGGAAGCAACTCCAAGTGAGGGGAAGGTGAAGGACGGTATGCGTACCAGGGTAAGGGCACGATTGTAGACGAGCTCGTCGACCCAGGTGGAAGGCCCTGTGTTTTGTGCGGGCAGCCATATCTTGACGAATACCACGCGATCATTACACAGTAGAAAGTGGTCCTTAAACCAAGAGAACGCCGTGCCGCCGTCACCATCGCCAATCAGAACACTTCAACTTAGTAACCTCCCTAGGCCGGAAGACCCTAGCGCACCTTCATAGAAGTCATCAGAGAGCACAAAGTCACCTTCCGGATTGCACATTTCCATACGTTCTTGGTACTTTCGCAGTTCGTCGATTCCCTTCTGTGAGAACAGCATCACTAGCTCGCATATCGCGACGCATGTGACACGGCATGTCACAATGTTGTGTTCTGTCTGCACGTCCGCGTGTTTTTCGTTCTCGCCTGAGCGCGACTGGCGGCGCGAGGACAACTTGCTCAGATCCTGCGCCAGCTCTAATCACCACAGTCGCCGAACCATCAATCATCAACTTCTCAAGCGGCGCAGAGGAAGTAATAAGGAGAGGAACGCACGTTGTAACACAAACTGGTACAACTCGTCCGCCCACTGCGCGATCACGTGAGTCTTCCGTGCCAGTGGAGTCCATCCGTAAATGTCTTCTGCACCCATATCCGCGCCATGCTCAAGAAGCACCTGATCAAAATCCGCTTGTCCTTGTCGTGACGCCGAGTGCAATGTCATCCAATCATCCACATTCTGGGTGACATCTGCTCCGTTTTTTTGAAGCACCCTAGCAATTTCTACATGTCCCCCATCCGACGCGTAACGTAATGGGGTCCGCTTGGACATGTCCCGAGCATTCACATCCACCCCGTGTTCAAGTAGCACCAGAACGACGTCCACATGTCCGCTTCGCGATGCCAAGTGCAACGGTGTCGACTTGTTCTTGTCCTGGACACTTGCATCTGCGCCATGTTCAAGGAGCACCAGAACGACATCCACATGTCCGCCTCGAGAAGCCAAGTGCAACGGTGTCGACTTTTTCTTGTCCAGAGCACTCGCATCCGCGCCGTACTTGAGAAGCGACCGAGCAAATTCCACATGTCCGCCTCCAGACGCTCGATGCAATGGTGTGTCATTGCTTTTGCTCTTGCTTTTTCTCTGTGAACTCACAGCGAGGCTGTGCCGGGCAAGTACCTGAACGACCTCTACATGTCCCTCGTCTAATGCCCGACGCCATGGAGTCCACCCGTGTATGTCCTCGGCATCCATATCTGCGCCGTGCTCAAGAAGCACCTCGACCAATTCCGCCTGTCCGTGTCGTGACGCCCAGTGCAATGGCATCCAATCATCCATTCCCTGGGCACCCACATCCCCTCCGTTCTCGACAAGCACCCGAGCAACTTCTACATGTCCTTCATCCAACGCGTGACGTAATGGAGTCCACTTAGATATGTCCCGAGCATTCACATCCGTGCCGTGTTCAAGGAGTACCCGAGTGACTTCTAAATGTCCGTCTCGTGATGCTAGATGCAAAGGAGTCACGTCATCGAAAAAGCTGCGAGCGTTCGGGTCAGGTGAGAATTCGGTGATGAGGAACTTTACCAAGCCGGGTAAGCCAGAGAGTGCAGCATAATGCAGGCAAGTTCCTCTGGGCTGTGACGGCCGTTCGGATCGGTCCACCAGGGGATTTCTGGATCGTATATCCAGACCAGGATCGTAAGATGTGGCCTTCTGGGTCAAACAAACGTTTCATGCCATCTTGCGTTTTCGACGACATATTATCGAATCGGGCGTGATCCACCCAGTTCTTCGCAGCGTATTCTGCGAGGTGGAAGTTCTTAGGTTGTCGTTGGTAACCTTTTCATCAAGGTGTAGCAGAATGCCCAGGCAGGCTTGTGCCACGATCGTATGAGCTGGGTTCATGGAAACATGGTAGCGTGAAATGATGTTTCTGTTTGGCGAGGCGATTCGACGTCAAGAACTCTTTACTGAAAATGAGAAAACTGTATAAATGCGGATCCTCGACTTAACGATGGAAAGAAAATTGGGGCACGTAGAAAGCACAGCGTTATTGGATCTTCTGGTCGCCAATCGGCCCGAAATATCGGATCGGCCTGCATGAAATCAAAAGCCAGGAACTCAGCGAGCTCTTCGACACGAAGTGGACGAGACGCTACGGCGACACATTGGAAGAGACGTCGGGAAAATTTCCAGTTTGTTTTATCGATCTGTTGCAAGATGCGTTCATATGTCCCATCAAGGCTCTCCGGTAATTCTCCTAAAGCCTGTCGGATACGCGCAGGAAGGCAACGGCGGAGGACCTCGAACTGACAGAAGACCCAACGGAACCTGAATTCGGATATGAGCCAGCGCACCCTGGCATCGTGAGAATCAATGTCTCACATTCCGTCAACTTTATTCGTGAGCACTTCAATCACCAGTTCTTTGTCCGCCGCTCTCCATCGTTTCATCTTCGGATCCGTATGGACAATAAATTGACATAGTCGACAATGTCCTGCACTTGTCCGATCTCTGTGTGTAGGGAGACTTGTTTGAAAGGCAAGGGTCGAGGGAAATTATGATGTCAGCCTCTGGTCGGCTTGTGACGCAAACGTGGAGATTTGTTAGGTGTAAGTCAACGAGCTCATTACAAACTTCAGGACTTTTCACGTGGGGAGGGCATGCCGAATGTGTTTGGACATTCATCCAGGGCATCGATGATTATATAAACTGGCGCTTGTCCAGGATGTTTGAGTATGCGCTTCAGACATCCGATAAGTGTATTGTCACTAGGATGTCGCGAACCATTATCGTGTTCCGAGTAGAAATCAGAAAGAATGCAGAGTAGGAGTCGGACGAATGACACAATTGCACCAGCAGAGATGACACAACCCACGAAGGTTCTTCTTGTCGTCATCCCTGAAATCGCAGTAGAAGAACGCCAACGAGGCTAGTCCGCTTTTGCGTATGTGATATATGTCCTCGATGATAGTAGAGCTAGTCCATTTCATGTAAGTCTCACGATAGAAATTCTGAAAGATTAATGTACCAAAAAATGCTCTTCCCTGCACCTGCTACGAAGTGAAATAATCACGTCTCACAAAATGAAAGGGTAGAATATCCGGACACATACGTTTCCCGTGGATCCATAAAAGAGAACTTGAGCCAGACAATTTCCATTTTGCATAAGTAATTCCTTGTACGAACCACGTCGATGTTCCTTTGTAGTGTGATTCTCGAGCACTGTTGTGGTTTTCCCAAGGATCCGGAGGGGCAGCCACTTTCGAGCGTCTTGCAGCAGTTTCTCACCTACAGCGCAGTCTCAGTTCCCCGCTTATTGATGTCTGTAATGAGAGTGGCTCACGTTGTGATTTGTTTATTTTGCTTGCAATGTCTTGCATCATTTCTATCGCCCAGTCAGATATAATACTGATAGCCTGTTCTCGCCATACAAACGTACCGAGAGCATCCCTGATACCGTTTTCAGATGCCTTGCCATCTAGAAGGCATGTTCAAGAATGAGTGAGTGACAAGTCGGTGAGTGTTGCCTCACCATCCATAACCACCCTCATATTCTGTACGAGACCATAGACAACCTCGAGGGTCTGTGCTGCAGTCGTACGAGCCTCATCCTGGGTCAGTCTATCTAACCTTTGCAGCACAGCCTCGACCTCTTTCTCTCCACAGAGCTTCTTTATCAATTTGACTGCGATGCGTTGAGTCAAATGATCAATAGCCAAGAACGGACTCACTTGGTCGTTTCTGACTTATCTGTTTGGTCACAAGAGCGATGGTGGAAAGTAATTCCACCATTATCTTGACAATGATCTCTCCCATCGCTGCTGTAGCGGCCGTAGGAGGGAATTTGATATAAATATCGAGGCGACTCAGGAAGCGTTCTATGGACTCGAGGAGGTCTACGAGCACATCATAGCTTTCGCCCACATCCTTGATCGCCTGATACACATGAACGTCAGAAGGATGCACGCATAGAAACTGAGAAAGTCGTACGCGGAGAAGGATGGCAAAAGCTGCAGATATTGCCTTCGCAGGGGGAATGGCTATAGAAGTAGCGTCTAGAGAAATATATTCCTACAAGCGCAACCCAACGTACCAGACTGATGCCCTCACGAAGAGTCGTGCTGGTGGAAATAGCATGCAAAACATAGACTACACGCTTGAGCAGTTTCATCACTTTGCCGTTGTCTCGTCGAAATTCAGTAAAGGCTTGTGTTTGCTCTTGAAGGACTGCGGTGATGGACTCGACAGAATTGCTATTTTCGAGCTGCCTAGCGAGAGGATGGTCGATCAATTTCATTCCTGTCTGCTTTTCGTAGTTATGCAAGGCAGCCTCGAAGAGCAACTGAAGCATAGATTCGCTCATATCACGGGGGAAGGAATATGTGAGGAATTGAGAGACCGAGGGACCTCAGGGAAAAATGTGGGTGTGGGAACAGAATGACAGAAACTGAAATACTGTAACGGCGATACCATTGCGGGCAGTATCTAAAGCGATCCAGTTCAAAGCGCGCGTGGGCGCCAGAGCCTCAACATGCCCTTCCGCACGTCTTCGCGAATCACTCTTCAACGTTTCAACTAGTGCATATAACATAACCCTACTGTATCCCATATTTCCTTGCGCGGACTACATGATTGCCCCAGGCACCAACGACGAGCCTCTCCTTCCTCCAGGCATGAAAGCACACCTTCACGCCGATCTCGACCAGACCTTCGATTTCTAAACCATCGCTAATCGATATAATACATTCGATGCTAGAAGGGGGTATGAGACGATATATGTGTAATGCGTATACGAGCAGGAAGTGCATGAGCGAGGGCATGTCAGACGGGTCGTGGTACAATGTACGATAGGTTGGAGGAGAGAAAGGCAGGGGTAGAGGTAGTTAGTATAAATGAAGGAGCCAACTAAGAGGCGAGGCGAGTTGAGCACCAGCAAGCTGTACTCCCGGAGTTAGAATGAAATGAAAATGAAAGCTAGAGCGTCTGCGCTGTGTATGAAATGAACACAGCAGAGGGAGGGAAAAGTGGAGTAAATAAACATGGTCTTAAACTGGATTTGTCGGTGACAGCGGTGATACAACAACATAGGGGGGAAGTGGTACCCAGGAATAAATAAAATACAATCCATCCACACGAAGAAAGAAAAATGAAAGAAAGAAAAAAGTCAGAGCGAGAAAGGGTGTCATTGTGAGGCCCCACGATGGAACTGCTCGAGTGCCTCCGCGTCCCATGGCGCCGGGATACGCGCAACATCATCCAGATTCTTGTCAGCACGCGCATCACGTAGCCGCTCACGTGTCGGCATCTCCATCCGCGCGCGACACCGTACAAGACGTAACTTAGTCCGCTTGATCCCTACTCCCCCCAAAAAACTCTCAGCCAGATTATCACCACGTTACGAGAAAGTAGTACGCACAAGTGGCGATCGTGTCACGATCCTCCTGCATAAACGGATTGCCCTTCTGTAGCAGGTCATCCTGTAGCGCATACAAACACCACAGCGACTCTTCGTATAAGCGCTCGCACTCATCGGGCGACCTGTGCTGATCGAGTAGTTCTTTGCGTGCTGCTGTACGGCTCTGCGGTTACGAAAAAAGGTGTGAGGTGGAGGATGTGAGGGGATGTGAGGGAAGGAAAGAAATGCGTACTAGGGTGAGGGCACGATTGTAGACGAGCTCGTCGACCCAAGTGGAAGGCCCTGTGTATTGTGCGGGCAGCCACGTCTTGACAAGTGCGGCACGATCATTACACCGTAGAAAGTGGTCCTTGAACCAAGATAACGCTGCATCGCAACCATCGTCGTCAGTCAACACTAACTTCCTGGGACGCCCAGCGCACCTTCATCAAAGCCATCAGAGAGCACAAAGTCACCGTCCGGATAGCACATTTCCATATGTTCTTGGTACTTGCGCAACTCGTCGATTCCCTTCTGGGAAAACAACATCACTAGCATATATATCGCGACGCACGTCACGGCGTTGTATTCTGCCTGCATGTCCGCGTTTCGCCGACGCGCCGCGAGCTTCTCATTCTCGCCTTCGCGCGGAGCGAACTTGCTCGGATCCGGTAGGGGCTCTAATCACCGCCATCAACCATTAATTTCTCGCAAGCGGCGCGGAGGAAGTAATAAGGAGAAAAGACGCACTCTGTGGCACACTCTTCACAAACTCGTACATTTCATCCGCCCACCGCGTGATTACGTGAGTCTTCTGTGCCAGCTGTTCCAGCCCTCCCAACAACTCATCCTCAACGGGATTAATCTCCCCTGTACCACCACCCATGCTCGGAGTGCGTATCCGGGGAGATGGTGACCCCGTCCCCTGTCCATTTGCGTAGGCGGTGAAGTGTGGTGGTGAATGCGGGCCACTCAAGCTCGCACCAAAGAGCTTTTTAGACGCAAGGGTCAGGGCACGCGAGAGGGCGTTTGTTGCCGATCGGCCCGTTGGGATTGGAACGCTACCTGGATTCTGTGGTGGCGGAAATGTTAGGGCAGATGGTGATTCAGGTGAAGGCAGGTGAAGAAAGTCAGGGGAGCGCTTATGATCAACAGCGGAGGCAGGTATCGAGGGCAAACGACGGTCAAGGAGGGGCCGACGCCGGGCTGCGTTGATCTCTGTGATAATGGTCTGAGCTATGGGACACGAGTCGCAGTGTGCGTAGTCTGCTAACCGTCTACTGCCTGGTTAAACTCGACAGCCTGTGTATCCCCTACAAGAACATATTCCCTTCGGAGTAGGCCGTCCTCTTCTGTCTCTCCGGGTATGACGGATCCTTCCGTCGACAATGGCCGTAGGACCGGTCGCGAGACGGGAAATGAAGGTAAGTTCGATGTCGCATGGGCGACTACAGGAGCATGCTCCAAGCCGAGTTCCCTAGGAAGTTTGTAGTGAGAGAACGTTACAAGCCATTTCGGTGTACTGCCGATAATTTACCTTGAAGACGATCCCTCTTGAGACGGAGATGTCACCTCGCTCTCTCGCTTTCTAAAGTTGAACTTGCTTGGCGGGATCATTGCCCGCGGGTCTAAAACCTCTGGCGGAATCAGCATGTGATGTTCCGGGATCCTTCCATCCTCCACTGGCTCCTGTGAGGGTGGTGAGGGTGGCTTCACAACGACTGGTCGGGGAAACTTGGAGTTTGTCATGGCTTCGCTCTTGAAAAATTCTTCGAAGCTCGCCCGCTCGGCGGGGTTGCGCCTCAAAAGCGCACGGATGAGTGCCTTGACGTCTGGGGGAACCATTTGTGGTGGATCCTCGCCCGGACGTGGCTGATGAGTAGGGTCTTCGTCAGGGAACTTGATTCCCTTGGAATGTTCAATCTTCTTCAAGAGGTCGACATGATTGTTGGCACGAAAAGGAGGCTTGCCAACAGTTACTTCGTAAAGCACAGTACCGACAGACCAGAGATCGGCCTTAGCATCGTACTTTTGACTGCTAAGGATCTCGGGTGCCATATACAGCCTATAAAGAAAGGAGATGTTGATGTTCAGCCGAGAGCAAGGCGCGGTGGGAAACTCACGGGGAGCCGCATAGGGTCTCCGCCATCATGGTGTTGGGAAGGAACCGCGCAAAACCAAAATCAGCCACTTTGAGCAGAGGAACCCCTAAGGGGTGTCCACGGGCCAGGTCATCGTTACCTGGTGGGCATAAGAGCAAGTTTTGTGGCTTTATATCACGGTGAATTAAGTTTCGTTGCCGCAAGAATTTGAGGCACGTGCTATTATAAAAGGCATCTAGATCTGACTCGAGTGAGGGACGCCAGAAACTCACCGAGTTGCCTCAAGAAACTGCGGACGACGATCTCGGCCAGACCACCTGTCCTAGGGTGTGGATAATATTGGGGTGCAGCGCCGGGTTCGGGGATATATTGAAGATTCTCTACGCGTCCGCGCTCCTTGATATAGTTGGTGAGATCGCCGCCAGAACAGTATTCCATGATGAGGTATATGTTGCGCTCAGCGCGCTTCAAGGACTATCAACGGAGGACCCCAATTACGGGAGATAACGCAACGTACGACAATATCAATCAATCTGGTGATGTGCCTATGGGAAAGCGACTTGAGGATGTCGATCTCGCTCTGGAGATTCTCTACAAGCTTGGTAGAGAGACCACTACGACTGACAGTCTTGATTGCAACTTCATGACGCGACTCCTAATATGTGGCTGTATTGTGAACACAAAAGTGAGAGAGAAGGCGCGCGATAATGACCCACTTCGTTGTAACCTTTGTAGACGGTCGCGAAGCTTCCCTTGCCGAGCCTACTAACTATAACGTAAGGCCTCAACTCGTCATCCTCTGCTCGTCTGCTAGATGACGGTGATCGTTGTATTGGGGAATGAGGAGCAGCAGCCATCAATCGCCTCTGGATAATTTGGTGATAAAATAGTGTCTAGGATAGCGCAGAGGGGGGAATAGATAGGGTAGAAATGAAGCAGGATGTGCACTGACGGCACAGGACAAGATGCTCTGCCTGGCTTGGCTCTGCACTGGCTGAATTGTAATCACCCGTGGGAACTGATCACATGAGCCGTGCATAACACCTAGTCTAGGGTTGACCCGCCTCCTCCCCCAAATGAACTCACAACGTGAGCAAAGTCCTCGCCCGCTGGACAAGGGCAAGGCAAGGCAAAGCGTCTCGTACGTTGATCAAGAGCCCACAGAGACCTCTCCTTTGCTTGCCTCTCGATCCTATGTCATTCATCCAGACGACGACAACCTAGAGACTGTCAGTCGATCCAATCACAGCGGCGGCTTGCTATCCACCCTCACCACTGTATTTCTCATCACGCTTTCCATCTCTATCCTCCTCGTGCTACTCCTGCTTTCTCTTGCTTATTCGTATGCTGCAAAGGCGTCGCACCTATCTAATGATGTCATTCTGAATAACGGCCTCGTGTTCCGCGGCCCAGATGCCATCGATGTACTCAACATCTCCAAGCACGGCGACGTATGGTTAAGACTCGATGGCCGTGTCGGTTTTGATGCAGGCGCAATTATAGGCGTAAAGCCCGACGACAACGACAACTTTTGGCTTGACGCCTGGAAGGCCGTCGGCCGCTGGGGCATCCGAAACCTCGACGTAGTCTCCCTTACCCTCTCCTCCATTAACATCTCACCCCAATACAACCTCTCAGAACAACTCGCTTCTATCGAAGTTCCTCCGTTTCAAATTCCTCTTACCGCGATTCCCCCAGACGATGCTTCTTGGTTGACCCCTATGTCCCTGCCAGTTCATATTCGTCCTTCCAATGACGTCTCCGCTTGGCTCCACTTTGCACGCGAGAGCTGGCGACATGGCTATGCTGTCGCTCAAGCTACAGTGGCCAGAGCTGACATTCAAGGCGGCGGGCTGCGACGTTCTACCTGGCGAATGTATTTAGGGTGATAGGTCGAATGTGACCGTGGGACTCAACATGAAGAGTAAGTTGATCATTCTCCTTCCACCGCTATTCTGTGACAGTTCTCACAGCCTTCTAGTCCCCGTCCTCCCCGACCTTCCGAGCCCTGGCGATGATCGACCTCCGCCGTCAATTGCCGATCTTGTTCACCTCGCCCACTTTCCGTTTCCTCTCGTGACCATAATCTCATCGTTGACGCCGAAGCAACGGTCATTAACCCCGTCCCCCGATCATAACCTTTACCTCTCCACCTCTTCCCTTCGTCGTCTGGGTCCCACCTCACCAAAATACGACTGATGACTCATCCGTCCCGCTTGTATCCGTTACAGCAGAGCCTTTCACCCTTACCCATCCGAATATCACCCTCACCCTCCATGGCAGTGTCCTCCCCATTCCCCATCAGCAGCTCCTGCACTCTCGTCTCTCATCTCCGATTACCTTTCCGGCATTGATCATCCGATCTCAATCACCTCACCATTCGAACTCTTCTCCAGCTACACCGCACACACAAAGTTTCCTGCGCCTCATCCACGACCTGAGGTGCTACGCAATGTCACGATCGAGGGCATGAAGATTCACGCGTCGGGAACAACTATCCTGGCCAACGGGGCGGTGCATGCTCGAATCGCTTTCCCGAAGGCATGGACGTTAACCTATTCATCAACCGCATTCTACCAGACGTCCTCATCTTCGACGGACCACTGCCCACCACATCCCACCTACCTGCATTACCACTCACAAGAGCAACGTCACCAGCAAACGGCATGACGACTACCACCCCGACGCCGCCACAGACGACGACGACGTGCCACCAGCACCTCCCTTACCCTCCCCGCTCCCACCGCGCGCCTTTGCACGCGTACGACCAGGCACTGGCTGCCCACATTGAGCGCGCCGACCTTCCCACGACGCGACTGGAACGAGCAAGGGAACATGACGTTGCGCATCACTGCGTGGTTCTCCGATGTACCGTTGGAAGTATTACCAGGGCGGGAGCGCGAATTCCGCAGCTTCGTCGCTAAGGTTATTTTTGGGCCTGGGGAGGGTGCCGTCGCGGGCGTACAGGTGTCGCTGCTGTTGGCGTGAAGATCGACGGGTTACTGATTGGCCAGGAGCCCGATGCGGATGTGGGGGTGTAGGAGGAGGAAAGCGGAAGATGAAAGTGAAGATGCTAATGGTGCCGGGATGGTGTTGACAGGGTTACCGTTCCAGGGGAGCGTGAGGATGGGAGGAAAGGGATGGTTTGAGGGCGAATGCTGGTACGTTCATGCATGCCATGTGTGCATGTTTTGTACTCTGTTTTTTTTTGGTTCTCGAACAGAGTACGTGTCTTTGGGCATTAGACTAATCTTTATACATCTGTGTTGCGATATGGTCGTTGGGCTTCTTGTGATGCAGTGGTAGAGGACCATGGTATACTTGATATATTACTCGAAGAATACAAGATGAATCAGCGAGTGAGTTACAGTACTGTACGTGCCCCTCAAGCATAGAAATGTTGAAAGAAACCCAAATGAAAGATGCCCAACAAAGAGCAAGCGTTTACATACAACTTAAATACGTCGTGCAGATCATACGATGTATTTATAAACGGGCGCCGCACCCTGCAGGGACGATTAACGTTGAGCACGAACAGATGTCAAAAGTCTCGACTTACCCGTCATCGACGAAGTGAGTGGCCGGCCTGTGTAGTAGAGAGCCCTGGTCATGCACCATAGTGGACGTACGTCACCCAACGATCCACAGTAATCCCTTTCTTCTTCCGCAATTTCTGCACGGCATCCCGCAGCGCCTTGGCAGCTCTTTCGCAATACGGTACGATTCGCTCTTGCTCTTGCTGCTCCGGCCCCTGCCCAAGCAGCCCCTCCCTCTCCTCCTCCTTCCCCTTCCCCCTGCCCCTGCCCCTGCTCCCCCACCGCCCCTTCAAGCTCAAGTTCTCCTCCTCAAACATCAACTTATAAAACTGCTTGCAGACGTCCCGGCCGTCCATGTCCGCCATCGCCCACATCGTCCCGACGACGCTGCGGAAGCCGCAGTGCTGCATCGCAGCGGCGAGATGGAGCGCCTCGTCCGGATGGCTCTCCTCCGTGAGCTCGGCCGTATGCGACGCGGAGAGGAAGGCGAATTCGGCGGAGGGAAGACGACATCTCGCGATGTCCAGCAGCGTCAGACGATCGTCGGACCCGTGGAGCACGAACGGCGCGTCGAACGGCCGTCCGGGAACTAGTTTGACCGAGCCGGCTAGGTGGGCGAAGCGGTGCTGCTCGAGGCCCTCGAGGACCGCGGCCTTAGTCGCCTTCTTCCCACAAGGCTTTTCACTTTTGCGCGGCGGAGTCCCTGGATCGTCTTGATTTCCTTCCGCATGCCCCCGAGATTGTGTTCGTGGTATGCTACGAGGAGCAGCGACGGACGATTTGGTTGTTGTTGTTGTTGTTGACGATGATGCTGGCCCACCGACGTTGGCGAACCGCCGGGCTTGCGCGATTCGATGAGCGCTGAGAGCGTGGGTGTGTACGAAGGGATGTAGAGGTCGGAGAAGTAACGCTCGACTCCGGGTCTGCTGTCAGCGCCGCGTTCCGGTGGGATTGGGCCCATAGCATGGAGGGGAAGATAACAGAATGCGGATGTTGGACACCACCAAATCCGGGACTGCTCCGGGATGCCCAACGCGCGCAGTCTCTGGATGACCAGCCGCCAACAAGCGCGTACAGGTCCGCGAGCACAGTGCGAACGGTGCTTGCGTGCCCCGGCGTAGAGAGAACGTCGACGCGACCGTATCGTGCGGACAACAGTTGGTTCTTTATTCTGTTCGCTCGGTCGTAGAAATCGCTGGGAGTGGGGATACGGCAAGGGGGAGAGTCGTGCAGGAGGATGAGAATGTCGGAACGCCATTTGGAGTGGTTGATGATGATGACTGGTCCGCGTGAAGCCGCGGAGCGGAGCGTGTCGAAAGAGGGTGGTGTCAGGAAGTCCCCGAGGCCGGGCAAACTTCGAATATGCGAAACGAGCGCATCGCGCTCCTTCAAAAGTCTCCGCTGTCTCGTCACGAGACGACAGAACGGGTCCATCCGGCCCTCCTCGAGACTCCCAACTCTGCTGCCATCGTCCGCATCTGTATACACTCCTTGCGTATTGGAAACGGTCAACATCTCGAGCTCGTGATTGAGGGAGGTAAGTTTCTCTGCCAATGGTAGGTGGGAGCTGATCGGTTGGTCTATTGACGAGCGGAAGCCACGCATTTCGGACCAGAGTAAGGCCCGCCCTCGTTCCAGAATCTCGATGGCCTGCTCCACGCAACCTGAGCCGATTTGATACGATGCGTAGTCCAACGGCATCCTCTCGCAAGTTCCGCCCATCTCGACGAGTCGACCTTGCTGCACTTGTACAGTTGGCGCCAAGGCTAGAGAAGCTTGCGATAATGACATCGCGCTCTCGTATGCAGAGGAGACCGAGGAGTGCCCGAAATGCCGCGCTAGAAATGCCCAGAGACACGAAAACTTGAATCGGTCCGCGAAGCTCACGTATTTATCGTCGACGGCCATGGGACATAGGTCCATCATTTCATCTAGGTCCTGCCTGTGACGCAGCAAGCGGTAGCGGACACACAATGAAGGAACAAGTCGTCGAAGTATAGTAAAGTGGAGAGCTTTTGCGCGTTGGATCGAAAGGAGATTACGGTGGAGAATAATTGACTCGTCAAGATAATCGGTTGAGCCAGTGCACTCAAATGCGATTAAGAGATCATCGCATAAGAAGGTAAGGGGTATAAACAATAACGGATGACTCAAGTGGTTTGGGGAGAGTAACATCCGGCGGTATCTTATTGCCATTTTGATGTCAGGAATATCGCCAGTTCGGGAGAACTTGGTGTCATACCAGCACGCAAGATCTTCGAGATAAGTTCTGTGACAAGGCGACTCGCTCGTGGTTCCCTGGAGAAGTTCTTCGAGGTGCCGAATTTTCTCCACCACAGTCCCAATTGAATACGCACGTTTACTAGCATACACCCCACCCACGCCCTCTTCGGAGGATAGGAGCATTACGATGTCTGAAACGAGGGAGTCTGCCTCTTGAAGGCCATCAGCGAGACCGAAGTATTTGAAGCGTTGCTCTGCGAGGATGGCCAAGGCTTGAGTGAGGACAACACGGAGGTGATTGTCAAGAGAAGTGAAGCTGAGCGCCGCGCGACAGCGGAGAATCGCCTCCTCTGAATATCCTGGATCCGAATAAATGATCGACCTCGCGAGGGCAAGTAACGCGATCATCTCGGAGGCCTGCGCGCGATATCGATCTGCGCTGTCCCCAGAAGGGGCGGAAGCGACGAGCTTGTCCAGAACGGTATGGCCTCCTCGCAGTCATCGGTTGAATGTGTTTCGAAAACAAAGCGGGTGAGAAGAGCGCCGGCCAACGCGAGGGACGCCTCTTGGGGGTGTGTCGGGAGCGCCTCGCGTAGGGATTGAACGACCTTGTCCGAGGGTTCCGATAGTACTTTCCCGCCTTCGTGTGTGTCGGTGAAAATAGCCTCAGACAAGGCTTGGATGATGTTCGTCGGGTCAGGTGAAGGTGAAGGAGATCGTGGTGGCGGGCCTAGATACGTTCAATAACCCATATCGTGGGAAGGTTATGGTCAGGATTCGGGAACTTACATTGTAAAGCACTCGGGTCTCCTGGCATGATGATAGAGAGGAATATGACGGTGCGTCCTCTTTAGAAGGGGACAGGGGATTTGACAGGGCGCCCAAAATGGGCGCAGAATGCTCGGACATGTGTATTCACACGCGGTGATGATGCTTGAAACTGGTACCTTGGCCGGCCGTGTACAAGAGCCGGCGCTTTGTCAATGACATCCACTAGGCGACACGTGTCAGTGATCACCAAGTCCCTGAGTCAAGCCCGGGCTCCTAACCGATGGGCAGCACCAGGACAACAGTTAGCAGTTCTTCGATGACAGGCGCAGTCCACTAACCCGATGACGCCGAAGTGCCTGGCATGAAGGGTCGCCCATAATGCGCTGTGCTCATTCTGCGCGCGGGACAGACCCAAATGGACCAGCGCTATTGATATTGATTCGCCAGATAGACCAAACGAGGTTACAGTAGTCGGATTGCGCTGGCCGCGTCTGTTGCGCCCAAGTATCTCAAGGTCGTTCTTATCCCCTGTCACCACAGTCACGTGACGAACTTGGCGCCTGACGCGGCAAGGTCCGACCGCGTTACAACGGAATTTCATATTGGTGCATTTCACCAGTGACCGACCGAGTGCAAGTAAGAATTGATCAATATGACTGCTCCTTGACTGCTCCCGGTCCAACAACTGTCAAGTCCTTTCATAAACGTCCTTATACCCGTCCTATCAAGAGGGGTCACTGCCCCTCGTATTCGCTCAAATAAGCAGCACCAGAGACTCCCGTGCTTGTAGCGATGTTCTGAACAAATATAGTACGTGAATTCCCCTCTTTATTACACTAATGGTGCCACCTCTGTCAGGCTCTGTGGGAACGAGTTCCACATGCGACGCACTCGTCACTCACTATTTTGAGTTCTGTAATAATATGAACAGATCTGAGCAAGGATCTGAGCGCTGTGAGTGACCCTAATGCAGTGGGCGCCTCGATAACACTTGCCCGGGACATGATGGACATCCCACACTGCCTCCCCCTGACCGAACTGTGTAGCAAAATTTATCACCATCTCTTTCGCCACGCGTGTGGGTTACTGGCGGTAGACGTCTCATACGACGTCTACCTCTGCGGCTCTGCCTCTCCTGCCCCTCACTTTCAAGTTCCTGCCGGCGTGCCGCGGCCAGGAAGCGCGCTGCTCTGCGTCCTAGATATATATTTAACGGTGTACGAGGCAGTACGATAGACCACACGTGTTATCTCTCCGCGTACAATGAACCGAGCCTGTCGATGCTTGGGCTGCTTTTAACGGACTTAGTCGGGCAGTGACCACGGCCATCACGGGGGTCAATTATTTGCGTAGTCTTCAAGTTAGTCTTAGTCTGACCCTTCTTTTCTCCGAGAATGACGGAAATTTTCGCGTCCCTATTCTGGCTGAGGTATGCCATTGAGGCGGCTACAGACTCGGAGGCCTGAGGCGCTGGGGCTAATTAGTAAGATCGATACTACGATGCTACCCAACACGCCAACTCAAACCCTCAGGCCTCAAGAACCTCGTTGTCGGGAGGTCTGATTTCCTACCTTTCTATCGATCGATAACCAATGGTTTCAGATTGTCCTGCACCAAACACTAATATAACATCCAATTCTACTGACAAGAAAGAGATACACGGGGGTTTCTTCTAAGATGCGCTGTCTTCCTGTCACCAAGGACTGGAATCAAAGTGCGAGTCAGACATCGCATTTCAGCCAGAAAAGAATCTCCACAAGCCTTGCTCTGCCCGCACCATGCTCCCGGAGTAAATCCGTGATCTTTTGATACCCTGTTTCTAGCGATGCTTGCAGTGGTGTTTCACCTTCGTCGTTGATTGCATGTACGTCCGCGCCATGATCAAGTAACAGTTTCACGATTTTGAAGTATCCATTGGTGGCCGATATATATAGGGGGGTGCTAAGATTCTTCTTCCTTGCGTTCACGTTCGCGCCATGATCGATAAGCACCTGCACAACTTCATATTGTCCGTTTCGTGTTGCATAGTGCAGCGGTGTCCAAGCCCCCTTGTCACGTGAATCCACCTCCGCACCCCGCTCGATGAGCAAACGCACAACGTCGACGTTCCCCTTGGCCGCTGCCCTGTTTAACGGAGTCTCGTCTTCTGCATTACGCCCGTCAACATCGACTCCCTGTTCGAGTAATGACTCCACTTGATCGACATTCCCCTCTTCTGCGGCAGCATGCAACTCGGCCGTTCCCTCGTCCTTCCCATCTTGGTCAGTGCCATATGTAGTCAAATGGATCTTGTTTTGAATACTCCCATCCGTTTGGTACTCGGAAATGAACTTCGCGACCTCGGCTTGGCCATTCTCCGACGCCAATCCGGCCGCAGTTTTTTTGGCCTTGTTGAGCGCATCAACATCGGCACCCCGCTCGAGCAATAGCTTTACGACTCCAATGTGCCCACACTGCGACGCAGCGTGCAACAAAGTCGAGCTATTGCTGTCCGCAGTATGCAGATCCGACCCGTGGTCTATCAGGAGTCGCGCGGTCGCGACTTTTCCCTTGACTGCTGCTTGATAAAGTGGTGTTTCTTCGTTGTCGTTGAGAACGTCCACACCTGCACCGCGCTGGACCAGCAATTCGGCAAGCTTGACGTGGCCGTTGGCTGATGCTAGATGTAACGGGCTCCAGAGATCATTGAGTTGGATGTTTGCATCCGCGTCATTGTCTAGTAGTAGCTGTGCCATGTCGAGATGTCCATGCTCTGAGGCGAAATGTAATGGAACCCTGCCATGGCTGTTCCGCGCATTAATGTTGGCCCCTCGCTCGATGAGGAAGCTAGCGACTTCGACTTTCCCCTTGCTCGACGCCAACGCCAAAGGGGTCTCCTGAGTTTCGTTCCGAGAATCGACGGCAATGCCAGTGTTGATCAACATTCGCACGACATTGAGGTGGCCGTTTCGCGATGCGATGTGCAGTGAATTCCAACCTTTGTTGTCCTGAGCGTGGACATCTGCACCCCGCTCGACCAGGAAACGTGCAACGTCGAGTTTTCCTCTGCTGGATGCGAGGTACAATGACGTCTCTTTGCTTCCACCTTGAATGTCGACGTCGATGCCACATTCTAGCAAGAACTTCGCGATGTGGAGTTTCCCGCTTTCCGATGCTTGGTGGAACGGAGTCCAGCCTTTGTTATTCCGGGAGGACACTGCCGCGCCACTCTCGATTAAGAAGCGCGCGGTATCGAGGAACCCATCTGGAAGCGCGGTGCAAGGAGTCTCCCCTCGTCGCTCTGGCTGTCAACGTTTGCGCCTCTCTCTGCCAGTAAATTTGCGATGTCGAGGTGTCCTGAGTTTGACGCATAATGCATTGGTGTCAAACGATCCGCTTGGAGTTCGTTTACATCTGCGCCATGGTCTATCAAGAGCCGTGCCAAGTCCAGTAGTCCATACATTGACACAAGGTGCAGGGGAGTCCTACGATTGGTCCCCCGAACGTCCACATCCGAGCCACAATCGATCAGTAGCCGTGCGATGTCAATTTGCCCAAATCGTGCCGCCGCATGTAATGGAATGAAACCAATTCGTCCGGGAATAAATGTCTGAGCCCCGATCTATAAGAAAGCGTGAAACATCGAGCTTTCCATAAATACAGGCCACCTGCAACGGTGTCTGTTTTTCCCCATCCCGAGCATCGAGACTTGCACCAGATTTGAGTAAAAGTTCCACAACGTTACGATTCCCGCTTTGTGCTGCCGTGTGTAGTGGGCTCCGCCTTCATCGTCGGTGGCGCTCACATCCGCGCCAGAATTCACCAGGAGCCGCGCAACATCGAGTGATGACTGTGCCTTGACGAGCGGTCCACCGTGTGATATTCTGTGAAGTGGAGACCTGCCAAGATCATCACGACAGTTAGGATCTGCACCATTTTTAAGAAGCAGCGATGCCACTTCTAAGTGTCCCTTGACTGAGGCAGCATGCAACGCAGTATGGTGAGATCCGCCTCTATATTGACATCCGGTGAATGGGTGGCGATCAGGTGCTCCACGAGACCACGGAAACCGCAAAGAGAGGCATAATAAAGAGGCATGGCCTCAGGCTGCGTCGGGTGAAGCGAAGACATGGGCTGTATCCAATGACGGTCGATGTCGTATAGCCAGACCCATGCCACAAAATGTGGCTTTGTAGGATCGAACAGATGCTCCAAGACCTCCTGAATGTCCAGTGACACGTCCCTAAACTGGGCGTGGTCGACCCAGTACCGTGCGGCATACAACGCCAGGGGAAAACGTCCGATGGTGTCCTCATCGATTTTGTCATCGAATTGGAGGAGAACACTGAGACCAGCGTGTGCAAGGATGCTATGCGCCGGTTTGGGGGAAATATGATAGTAGGAAAGACGTTCTTCAGCTGTTGCGAGTCGTTCCGATGTCAAGTATTCCTTGACTGAAAAATGCGAGAATTGTACGACATGGCTGCCTTCCCTGTCGACGACGGCGACGAGACTAGAGCATGCGGACATCACGGCTTCTTCTGCATTTTCTGGACGCCATGTCGCGTTAAATGTGGGGATTGCTGTCCCATAAACCGAACAGCAAGAATCTCCGCGAGTTCTGCGATACGAAGAGGACGAATAGACACCGTAAGACATTGGAAGAGTCGCTGAGCGTATTCTCGTTTCTCCTCATCGATGTCCAGCAGAGAACGGCCATATGTTTCATCCAATGTTTTCGGCAAGTCATTCAACACACTCCGAATGCTTACAGGAAATGTGCGACGGAGCCTATCAACCTGACAGACAACCCAGCGAAACCTACAAGATCAAGTTAGCGTCCCCTCTGAAGCCTCAGAAAGGGACGAGGTATGGGAAGACTCACATGCCATCTGCTCGGTCAGACAGAGTATCGACGACAAGTTGCTTGTCCTCTTCTTTCCATTTCCGCATGCTCCGGTCCGAATAGACAACAGACTTGATGTACTTGATTATGTCCTCCTTTTGCCCGCTCTCCTCGTGAAGAGAAATCTTGAGAGAAGTTAACGGCTCGAGCACCACTCGGATATCCATCTCCGGCCGACTAGCCACACATAGATGTAGATTCGGAAGTTTCAAACCAACAAGCTCTTCGATCAGCTCCAAGACCTCCTCGCGAGCAGACGGTGTCCCCGACAAATTCGGGCATTCGTCGAGACCGTCGACAATACATATATTGGGCCTTGCCTTTTAGCCTCAGCATCTCCTCTACACATTTTTTGAGTGCGTCAATACCGGGCCTTCGCATACCACGAATATGGTCCAATATAACTGGGAGAGGATGTCGCAACAAGAATCCGATTCGGAAGAAAGCTGGGAAATGATCGAGGAAAGCAGGCCAAAGCAGTCTTGCTTCTTGATATCCCGAAAATCAAAATAATAGTAGGCCATCATTGCCAATCCAGCCGCGTGCATGCCCTCGATGTCCTGAACGATTGCGGATCTAACGGGCAGTATGAATTATCTCGAACAAACCATAAATCATAACATACAGAAGTGTACTTTTTCCGGCCCCGCTTTAAGATTGATAAGTATTAGTGCAAGGTACTCCCGTCGGGAACTCAAATAAACATACGTTTACCATGAATCCATAAGAGCGACCCTCTCGCTTTCCATTCTGCATATGCATTGTTCTCAAAGAACCATGCTGCAGTTTCACTGTGTCGAGCCTTCCTAACAAAGTTGTGATTCGTCGACGGGTCGGGGGGAGAGAGCCAATATTGAACGTTGAATCGCAATTGGTCTCCTACGAGATACCCTCAGTCTCAGCAACGAAAGTGGGGAAATGACAACAAACGCTTCATCCCGTTCACTTCTTTTATCACTTGGTGAAGAGCGACTACGAAACCAAGTCAGCCGAGGTGATACCTATATCTATTCCGTGTGAAGCACATACCCAAATCCTGTCGAATAGTCTCCGTTGACGCTTCCCGTCTAACGAACTGAATCCTCAGAAAAATGTGAACAATTATGCAAGGATTCCGCACCTTCCATAACGACCTTCATATTACCTACGAGACCATGGACTACGCCCAAGGTCTGTGCAACGGTCATCTTTGCTTCATCCTGGGTCAATCGATTCAGTCTCTGCAAAACCGCTTCAACCTCGTTATCCCCTAACAGTTTCTTGGCGAACTTCTCTGTGGCACATTGAGACATGGACATTGTATATATTATGGTACTCTTACTGAACCGTCCCTGCTTGACCTGCTTCGTCGCGAGGGCAAGCACTAAAAGGACTTCGACCATAATTTGTACGATGACATCGGTCATCGTTGTAGTGGTGGAATCGTCAAATATATCTCAAGACGTTTGAGGAAACTTCCCAAGCATTCAAAAGTTCAAGGAGAGCGTCGTAACTCGATGAGACCCCGATAGCAGCCTGGCGTAATCTTATGTCACAGGGGACCCGGTGGAAGAGCACGTTCGAGAGACATACAGTGAGGAGAACATCAATGCTCGTGAAACGACCTTCGCTGGTGAGACGGGGACCTGACGAGACCACATTAAATGAATCACAAGGGTGGTAGCTGAAGTAATGCTCACCAGGCTGGCCGTGTCGCCAAGTATTCTCGAAAAGGCATGAAAAACCTTTACTGCTGGACCGAGATGGCTTATTAATCCTCGGTTTACGTCACGATATTCTTTGAAGGCCTTTTCTCGTTCTTGAAGTAGTTCAAGGACGGCCTCAGGAGAATTTAAATGTTTGATCTTCTCGGCGAAAGGATTATTAGTGAGGTCTATTCCAGTCAGTTTTGTGTAGTCGGCCAACGCATTGATGACCAATTGAAAGCCAGGATTAGAAGTGGCTTGTCCGGTCAATGACATATTGGCGGACATAATGAAAACGGATTGTTTCGTTCAGAGGGGACGGGCTGGGGAAGGCTGGGGAAGGGAAGGAAAGCGCTCAGGGTACGAATTGAGGGTCCCCAAGGAAGGGACTGCGGGGTTAATTACCTGTCATTTGGGCGTGTAATGGATGAGTTACCATATGGCAAAGTTGGTTCTACGCCTTACCGCGGACATTACGGGACAGAATTAGCGGCTAGTGTCACAGTGCGGGCGGCGCCACGGATATCAGTCGGTAGCATATGTCTCCTTCAGCGATTCTAATCATGAACTGTGACAACCGGGGTGAGAAGGGTGGCGTTCGTGCCAACAGAGGCGAAGTAGGTATGGCGAGATCGGGGCACGGTTGCGTGGGGTTTCAGCTCACGCTTCTGCACTGATCACCAGCACAGACACTCACCCGTGTCTCACAGAAGGCGTCCCGTCTGTAAGAGTCAGTTAGACAGTAGACCCAGCCCCCCATGACCACCAAGTTGTGCATGTCGATCATCGATGGGTGGCAGCTGGTGGGTGCAGTCAGAAGCAGGATGGTTTGGGACAGTCCGACAGTGCATGATCATGATGTCATGTCGACATAATAGTCAGACAATAGCGCTCGGACAGCGCCCCGCAACACTTCTATGGGCCTGTGGCGCATTGACGACTGGGGAGAAGAGGCCGCTAGTACGTGTAAAGAAATGGAGACTGAGTTCACCTTGAAAGAACTTGAAGCGGGAAGCGACGTGTTGATCACGAGACGCAGGTCCGCGGCAAAACGAACTACAATATAGACCTCCGTCAGGCCCACGGCCTTCGGTCGGCAATAACCAGCTTGCGGTACGGTAGACCCTTGTGAACATCTTTCTACACAGAGTACAGTACACACGTAGCTTAATCGTTTCTACCTTCGACTTCGACGATCCCACGATCCCATCCTCCCCCTCGCGCATCCAGCTAACCGACCAAAAATGCTGCATCACTTTACGCTCACACAGAGCGACCAACGTGCGCCTCCGTTTCTACTCTTCAAAGTCTGAAACTCGTTCTTCTCAGGATTCACGACCAAGTCCACGCTCCGAGTCGATACCCACAATGCCCACTTGTGTCCACCTCCTTCGAATTTCTAGGGACTCTTAGAATACGTCCTATTATGTCAACCGTGTGTCAAGTGCGAAAAGCATCCCGAGTTCACTCTTGTGAGTCACGATCGTGCTCTGTGCTCACAGTGTGTGGCGCGCCAGTGGGAAGGGAAAAGGTCAGGGCGCAGGTAATGCTATTGAGAGTTGGCTTAGCCACTCTGAAACTTGTATGCTTATGTTTGAACAGTTATGGGCAGGAGCGCGTAGCGCTTCTCGATCGAAGATGAGGGGTGCATGTCCGGGGCGAGCTCGCGACGGGTGGGTGGGCCCACCTGAAGCGGCCTGATTGCCATCGGACCGCGAGGCTCATCATCAACATTTATTAGAACTTGAATTGGGCGTGGCGGGTGGGTGGAATTGAAGCGGCACGGAGGTTCTTTGAACCATCCGAAGGGGAACACAGGAGGATGGTGGAAAGGACGACAAAACAAACATGTCACGTGCCGCCCTCTCCGCTCACACAAAGACTCGATTCTGGGCCTGCGCTCGTGCCTCGCTTCGTCCCAGAATCCCCAGTAAGCTTCGATTTGTTTTGATAAACGAAGATTTTCTTTTCGGTTATCGAAACGAAAGAGGCCGGTAACATGATGGACACAGTGAAGTCAGAATAATCGCCATCCAAATCCGGATCGGCAGGCGTTCCGCGTCGGATCTCTTCTTCTCCGTAGAGAGTTGGCAGGTGCGTCCAAAGCCTCCCAATGCAACGGAATTTTGACATCTAAAATCGGTAGATACGGACACAAGCCCTACCGGCCGGGTGATTCCGTATAGCCAACTAAAGGCTCCGAGAAGGACCATATTAAAACCCGGTGGCCCGGTGATCCACAGCACGAACTGCAAGCAAGATCCTCGGACCGTCGGAAGAGGAAAGCTGCTGCAAGTTGAACAAGTTCACTAGTGAGCTACGGCAGGGCCCGGGCATTCACCAGCTGGCAACCCAATAGTGAGATATACGTCTACGGTGAATGTTGGGCATCGGCCACTTGGAGGTAAAGTTTGCGATGAAAGTCCGATTGGATTGCAAACCGTACGAACAACCAGCGATCGACTGGAGTTTGAAAGCAGATGCGAGGACCCCCGAGAAGCGACTTTCACCCATCGGGGCGATCCATACCCGCAGCCCGCAGCCGGAACCTGGCTCTGGGTGACCCGGCCCGTACAGGGCTCGGAGAGAAGGCAACAAAGGATTCTGACCCAACTCACGGCAGCGTGGGCCTGGTAGGCAACTAACGTGGTCACCAGAATCCGGGCCGAAAAAGTGCATCACTAGGCATGGGATCACTCATGCCGTGAAGAGCTATTTTGGGTCCACCGAGGTGGAGCCGCGAAGTTGCTTGCAATCGCGTGTGTGCGTGTATGCATGGGACTCATTCGGGTCCTTTGTTTGATGGCTGCACTGTACTGTATGCTTCGTGGGAATGAATGACACAAGCGCCGGGAACAGCCAGGGGCATGAATGAACCAGCGCGGAGATAGGCGTGGGCAGACGTGGCGCCGCGATGTCCGAGTTCTGTATTGGTACTGGCCATCGCCCCCTAAAACAATCCAGCATGCGGGGTACGATGCGGCACAGTACAGTATAGTAATGAATGTTGTGAAATGGACGAACGTGCTTCACGTAATCGAACCTATTAATCAAAAAAAAAAGACGACAAACGCAGAGCACGGATTACCATATTTCGAGTTGGGGTAAGGGGTGAAAAAACCGAAGTCCGTCCCCGAGTTCATTTTCAGATGGCTGGGAAACAATCAAATCAAACCCGTACTGTACCAATGTACAGTAATACGGTGCGAACCAACAAGTACGCTCGGATGGTCGGCCGAGAAAGAATTCCATTTTATTTTTCCACAGCCAGCTTCGATTTTAAACAAGAAGGAATGTACCGCGGACCAAGGCAGAGTAAAGTTTTGCGGCGCCCAGAGTTTGTTGTAGTAGTCGGCGGGACTACACCACGTGGTACTACAGTGAGAGCGTCTTCATGTTCACTCAGAGTTAGGTCTCCGCTCAGGCGCTTAAAGTTCAAGGGTCTTGTAGGCCTCGCGGCAAAGGACAAGACGGACGGAGGCAGCAAAGCAATCCGAGGAGCCCGCGGCGCCAGACAAATACAAAGCACGATGGAAGAAGAATTAAAAGGAAGAATGGGGTGGAGGGCCGAGATGGTGGTTGGTGTATGCAGTATAGGGGCACTATGGAGTTCATCAAGCTTGGAAGCGCGATTCCAAGTAGCGCTTTTGTATACCCTCAGGCGCCCAATGTACCATAAAACGGGGCAAACAGAACACATGGCATGCAAATGAGAGGATGCTTGGCGCGGGGAAGGGACGAAATTATTATGTATTACTGTACAATGTGTCTGGCCACCGAACGTTGTGGGGGAGGGGCCTTTCCCCGCGTTCCCCGCACCCCAAGAGGCAATCCCGTTCGCTTCCTGTGTAGCACATTTATTTAGCGATGAAAAAAAGTGGGGATACGGCGTTCAAAGAATGAAGCAATTTCCAGCGTAGAACTTCCAAAAGTAAAAAGGGACTGAGACGACTGACTCGGTCGGATCCTGCGCGCCAAATGCGTCCTGTCCTGATGTCCTGACAGGAGCGTGACCAACCCATCAACCAACGCACGCTCACCAGGCCCCAGCACTCTCTTTGACATCTGCAAATACGTAAATTACCCCGATATTTTGCTTGTATTTGTCACTTTGTCCCACCACGTGAGCGGTACAGTATACCAAACTGTAGCTTTACGTGCGGCGTGCGGCGACGTTCATGCCAATCGTAGTAAGGCGCTATCCTGTTCCTGGAAGGGGTAACGGCCTCTGTGGCGGGAGGAGGGGATGAACCAGTTGGATGCGGGGATGAAATGATCACGCGCTTCAGGGAAGAGAACGTAGGGTAGGAAGAGCCAGAACGAGAAGGAGAGGGATTTGTAGTCGTGTGAGAAAACACGGCACGGTATACGGCACCTATATTGTATCCGCACTGCATGAACAAAGAGGGGAACCTTCTTCCCGGCCATAACGCCTTTTAGTCAAAGAAAAGCACAGCCCAAGCGGGAGCTGCGAGACCCATCTTTGGAGATACTGTATCAAAACAGGGGCCACTCTCGACCATACAGCGATCATAACGTCCCCGGAAGCGGCCCTGAAAAAGATGCTGTTGTCCATATGAGGACCCCCTTCCCTTGGCAGCAGCGCCATTCCAATCCACTACCATATTAACCACACACACACGCATCAACCGGCATAGGGCCATCATTGCGCCACCCGGGTTGTTAAACCAACCGATAGAAAGGAATGGAGTGCGAAGGGAGCAAGTGAAACACTATATCTATCTATATTTACGAGGAAGCTGCTGGCGGAGATGAGAGCGCATTAGGGGTGCAATCAGGCCGGTTGGAGAAAGTTGGGGACTGTACCATGTGTGTGTGGCGAGGAGGATGCCGAGGCTGCCTCTGATGCCGTTCTCTCCTGCGCCTCTCGCACCGCGACGCGCAGACGCATGCCCTCCCAACCAAGCAAGTCCGACTTTGTACCGAGCACATACTGGTCAATCCCGCCACGCTACAACACACAAAGCGTATGCATTGAGACGATGCGATGAAATAGCATAACAGACGATGGATGGACGCACCTTGCGAATAGTTTTAAGAGCGCGCGTGGAGAGTTTCACGCGCACCATCTGGCCAAGGGCGTCCGAGAAGAGCCGTTTGCTCTGGATGTTGGGCAGCCACGACCGACGTGTCTTTTTCTTCGAGAATGGGACGCTGTTCCCATACTGCTTTGTCTTTCCGTGGAACAGGCCGAGCTGGGCCCGCTTGAAGGGCTGGCTCAGCGCCGCCGCGAAAGACGAGGAAAAGAGGGGAACATGCCAGTTGGTCGACTCGACGATGACCGATGACCGGATGAATTGATTGGCTGGGTCCGCTTACGGGTGGTGGCTTGCCTGCCTGCCAATCGGCTGCCACGCCAGGGCGCTCGGACGGAGCGGGGCAGCGGAGGGCCCAAAAAGGCAGGTCCGAACCGAGGTTACTCCCCACCAGATCACAAGTGCAATATTTACCACACAAGATCAACATTTAATCAATTTTGGGCCCTCTACCAGTTCAATTTGTCGAACCCGAACCGTTGTAGTCGGCATTAAGCTCTCAGATCTCAGGAGTCAGGACGTGCCCCTTCCAACGGGACGGGGCTGCTTCCATGTGGGGGGAGTCCGCCCAGCCCATCCCATCATGAAAAGAGAAGGAGCCAAAAAAAAAAGAAAGAAAAAAGAGGCGTCCACCCCCTATTTCTCCGAAATTTGTGCTTGATGCTGCCTATACCAGTTACGTTGCGTGCAGGCGAGGGGGCGTGGGGACGTGTGTGCGCGGCTGCAAGTGGACACGAGAACCCCGTTGCGGCAGTGCTCCTGCCCCCAGATTTAGAGGACATGCGCTGCGCGCCTCGAGGTCAACGAACCGTGTACGTCCATTCAAGATCTTGATCTCTATGCCGTGCCCGGTTTACGCCCTCGCCCTGCCCTGGCGGACGTTATCACACCCTTCCCTACCGTTTCGCCTCGTAACGCTCGAACAAAACAAACCCATGCCCCTCCTTCATATATTATGTCCCCCTCCCGTTCCGCTTATAATACATCATCTTTCAATCCCCACCGCCCTCTCTGTCATCGCCCCTTCAGTTTAAAGTTTTGCCTCGTCTAACGCACGATATATATACTATAATGTCTGCAACTTCATCAGCATTGCTTGCTCTTCCCGTCGACGTCCTCCTCGTCATCCGCGATGTCAT
This sequence comes from Russula vinacea, assembly GCA_022376525.1. Lineage (NCBI taxonomy): Eukaryota > Fungi > Basidiomycota > Agaricomycetes > Russulales > Russulaceae > Russula > Russula vinacea. The sequence continues at coordinate 173,264 of WTXL01000012.1, read as the reverse complement.
CTCCTCCGCACCCTTCACCTCCACCGACCCTGGCCTCGGCCTCCTCGCCCACCTCTCCCTCTCGCAGACCTCCCGACGCCTGCGCGACATCTACACGTTCTCCACTCGCGAGTCCGAGGACCTGTTCTGGAAGCGCGCGTGCGCGGCCGCAGGCTATGGCAGGCCGATGCGTCGCGAATACCCTCAAATGCTCCTCCCTGGTGCCACCAGCACCCTTCACGAAACGCCCACCCCCGAAGTGTTCACCTGGAAGCAGATGGCACATATCGTCACAGCGCACAACCGCGTATGTGAGATCCGCAGTTGCAGGAACGCCAGCTGCTGGCCCGGTGCGTTACGTTTCACCACCCGTTTCCCACCTCTCCTCTCCTTTCCTCTCCTCGCTTCCTTCCCCCTCTTCCCTTCCCTTCCCCCGAAGCGGCAATCTATCACCGAAGGTCACGCGACACCTTCGCTAAAGACAACAGTACAAACACTACACCACCCACACACACACACCCCATCGGCTTTTCGGGAATATATAAATTCATTCGGTTTTTTTTCGCTTTCGCAGATGACGTGGATCCGCGGCCCGCATCAACGCTCGCATTCCACCCGCTCTTTTATTATCTTCACTTCACAGCGGGCGCGGAGCTAGACCCCGCGGCCGTGCTGCACACGACGCTCCCAACGCACCCGGATTGCCGGCGGAAGGTTTATGCGCCGCTCTGTGGGCACGCGAGCGCTTCATGCGCCTTCGTGACGTCTCCGCCCGTGCGCTCCATCACTCTTTTGCGCCCCGATTCCGAAAGTACGATTGCGAGCGTGCGCAATCCTGACGGGTGCACGGTACTTGACGTCAACCGACTGCTTGGCGATCTGTGCGTCTATTGTTTTGCCCTCTCCACCTTTGTGTTGTGTGGTCTCGTCAGCTGACACGGACGAAAAATCGGTACAGATTACCGCGTAGCCTTGCCAACATGCGCACCGTATTGTCCCATTACCAGACGTTGCTGGACGACTATCGAACCCCTTCCGGATCTTTCAGGGACATGATGAGCAGCGCTCCTCACCGCGGATTTCTAGAAGACCACCGGTCCGTGACATTCCGTCCACTGATGCCCGTGGCGTATTCAGTTACTGACAGTTCGGACTTGGACAGGTACCCTTACCTAGATCTGGCTCCTGAGGACATCGAACGATACGACGCTACAGACGTCCCCGTGGGACCGTTCATCATGCGATGCGAGGACGGCAGTAATGAGTTTCGGGTCCATGTGGATGCGGTCTTCGGTGTACTGTCGCGGAAATAAATATATTGGGTACATTTATTATTGGGACTGTCGTCGTGCACATGTATCATTCCCCTTTGTAATCATTAGTTGACATTCGCCGGGAAGCTGTTATACAGTAGCGCCATCATATCATCGCTCGGTTCGCTTACCGCGATACCGACCCAACCCATCTTGCGACCTAACCCAACTTGCAACCAAAGTTGCTTATCGATTGACATGACCCTGCTATCTCACCCTCGTGACCCACTTTCCCTTGACAGCCAGTGCGTACAATCGATGGGGACTGCGGTGGGACAGAGAAGGGAATCAGATATCTTTACTGTATTGCAATATCATCCACTCTCGGAAGCACAGACAGATCGAGGGGCAACCAAAACCTTCATGACTCCCGAGTCCGCCCTCCGAGGTTACTTCGGAAAAACCCTCAACTAGCATAAGGGCGCAAGAGAATTAAACAAGACACCTTTTGATCTTCATATCAATGCTTCTTCTCTGTTCTGCTCTGGTCCCTTTGATAAGGACTGCTGGGTTTGGCTTGTTGAAAGAAGGATACATTGCATTAGAGCTCCAACGAAGTTGTGGGCGTCAAGTCCGACTCCACCTCCACTGGGTTCGCCCGAGGAAACGCCTAAAAATTTATACTCAGCCTCCCACGGTACTCTCCACAGCTGCTGGCATCTCCCGAACACGTGTACCACCTCTATTCTTCGTTTTCCCTCACGTCGGTGGTGGTGGCACGCACGTTTTTGAACGTTTTCGTCTCTTGAAATTTTTTTTTTAATCGATGGCTACTACTGTACTACGTTCCTCGTCGCACCAGTACAGTAAGGTGCATCATTGTTGTAAAAAAACACGTGGAATGGGTCCTCGTATAACAGGGCGATCAACTTTGACGGAAGCCTTCGGAACCGAGCCACTCCAACTAGATTGCCCTGGGCAACCACTGACTAGCTGCTGGTACTACCCGATCGCTCCGTAAATAGTGTGTGCAGTATATGTGCTGGCAACGGACAAAAAAGGCCCTACTGTAAAAGAAGTATGATGTGAAAAGGCGCGCTGAATTGGCAAGTGCCACAATCTATAGTGCTGGAGACGAGTCGCCCCAACCAGAAGCTCGACCTTCCTACCCGACCCGCATGTAACCATCAAATCGGCGTGTACAGTTATGTGCTGGCAATGGACGAACGAAAAAGCGCAAGGGGGCTTTACGACGGATTGTGTTTGCGTGGCGTGGCTGCGTCCGTGGATAACACCCGCAGGCAAGCAAGCATATCTACTGTACTGTGGTCTGCAGAAAGATCTGCCACCTGTCATATGATTATGCGGCGTGAGATAGCAAAGCTAGGCAGTGCAGTGTGGCTTTGAGCTGGTCAGTAAAATAAATGTCGACCAGTGACATTACCACGTTGTTGACATGCGTAACTTACAAGTAACTGTAAATGACTGCTGTGATATTATTGAAACCGATTGAAACAAAAATCTTTTGAATTGAAATTCGGTCGGCTCAAATTCGTGTCGGAGGGACATGCCCGCCGCTGAAGATCCCCTGAGCGCCACCGCCTGACCGCGCAGCTAAGCTGGGCCCCCTTCTGCCCCCTCGGAACGAATCAAACCCCCAAAGACACGCAATCTTTATCTTTAATCAATCCCGTTGGAGTTGCCCATCTCGGCGGGGCTTTTGATCCGACCCAACCACTTCGAGGGTTCGAGAACTTTGGACTTAATTTGACGCGGACGTGTTGGCGGAGGGCTGGGCATTGAGATATTGAGCATTGCCCCTGGAGAGAAATGCTGCATCCCTTGCATAAAGCACTTGATATTGTGTCTGCATCGCATTGGAATCGCCTTGCAACGGCGTCGACAAGCCAGGATAATGAGGCGGTGTGACTAAGCGCTAAGCCGTGGCTGTGCGATGAGAAAGAAGGGGTGACCACCCGGTCACACACGACCCAGGTCTGGACTCCTTATTGCAAACCACCTCAGCCTTCTTTCCTATATATATTTCCCCCATCTCCCCCCACAAAAAGTACAAATACAACTCAAGTTATCCGTGTTTTTTTTTTCTGCAGACCTAACTACCCCGCCTCCTATCATAACCCACGAAACGAAACAACAAATATCTACCACCCCTACTACCACCCCACCACCAATGCTCTCCTGCTCCGCCGATTTCCCTAATACCAATGCACTCGTGAAGCGCACGAGCATGTCTTCGTGGTCGTCCCTCCCGTGTCCCACAGGGACGAAGAACCACCCCCGCCGACAGCGGCCCTTCCCCAACTCCTACTGGGCGACCCCTCTCCTCGTAGCATGCGAGTACCCCTGGACGCCAACGCGAGCAAGCCGCTCCCAGAAGATCGACCTGCTCCTGCGCGCGGGCGTGCGCACCTTCATCGACCTGACCGAGTCGGGCGAGCTCTCCCCATACGCACCGCACCTCTCGGCACACGTGAGCCGCGTCGGCATCGACGAGGAGCACGAGCAGCGCGTGGAGTACTACTCGTTCCCGATCCCAGACAGGTGCCTCCCGCGCTCCGTCGGCTACGTCCGCCAGATCCTCGACGTGCTCAAGGACAACGCGCGGCGCGGCCGCATCACCGCCGTGCACTGCCGGGGCGGCATTGGCCGCACGGGCCTCGTCGTCGGCTGCTGGCTTGTCGAGTCGGGCGCGGTGGAGGACGGCGCGGAGGCGCTCGAGTTTATCGCGGAGGAGTGGAAGTCGGTCGAGAAGTACCGCCGGTTCCCGCAGAGCCCCGAGACGGGCGGGCAGTGCGAATTTGTGCGGAACTATGAGCGCGTGCAGGGCCCGCTGGTGGTGCCCGTGTCGACGTGAAAATGGAGATGCGGAGTGTGAAGGAGAAGCGAGCGCGGTGGCAAGGTGCGGGTTGTCCTGCTTCTTGTGATCGATCATCTCTGCTTCTCCCCACACACGCATATACCCCCGTCGCCCGCTTCCCTCGTTGTCAGCTCTTGGACCATGTCGATAGGTGTTTTCCCTCTGCGACACAGCCGGACCTGATGTCCACGGAGATGGAAAAAGGATTTCCGCTCTTAGATGATCTTTGTCTATGACTTGCCATACCCATAGAGCCGTAGAAACTGGATCTCGACGACACATCTTGTATAGATTAATTGTATAACTACTGCTTGGAACACGGTCTCTTTCTTCCTTCCATTGCTAGACTCGTTGTTTTAGAGGATCACATTAATTCACATCTTTCTGTGTACATAGTGAGAACATGGCAACAGCGCTGAACTCCTGTGTGTGCTTGTGACCGCATTTGCGATGTGCGGTATTGTCCTCGGTCCGCTGGGGTTGCAAATTGGACACGTGTGATAAATTTCTGGATCTTTGCCCGTTCGTTGACGCGTGGCATCCTACGTGTCGTCGATTCTCCCAAGATCGCACTCACTGAGATCTCACCGACACGGAGTCATCCCCATCCACAGTACAGTGTCACCTATATCACCACCCTCCTCGTCATCCCGCCACCCATCACGCGCATGTGTCAATCCTCGGATACTTTGATGACGATGGTTTACGAACGAACGAGTGCATTCAATGCGTTCCGAGGTTGCCGCAGACTCGGCGTTGGTATGAGCCTGAGCTTGGCTTGGGAGACGGGCAACGCTACGATTCGAGTAGCGGCTGGACGATATTTTACAGTAATGCATGAAGATTGTTGAGATGAGGGTGCGAGGTGCAAGGGGAGTGGGAAAAAGGGTCCGTTCCCAGGCTAAGGGGACTGCGCTCCTTACAGTAAGAACACACGGTGTCTGACGATCGATGGGATGCTCCTTGATCGGAGCGAACAAAGAAGATCTACAATATGTTAGACAACTTTGTCCATGTATTCAGCTGCAACTCCAAAGACCCATTCTGGAAGTCGATGTTTTTACTGGTTACAGTACTTATGCCTTGTTCCTGCACCAACCCTGGTCTGGGGCCACAGGGGGCGTCGTCATGTCATGGTCGGCGTCGCCGCACCGTGTTCCACCCGCAATTTCAATGATGTCGTTTGGCGCGCGCTCGATTCGGAGCGCTGAACGAGTTCGCCCGAAGGTCATTTAGTTAATTCCGAGCGAACGCCACCGTTCCCTGGTCAGGGTCGGGTTACTCGTGTATGATGTGGTGGTGATGGGTGCTAACGTGAAGAGTGTGTGCGTGCGTGCGTGCGTGCGTGCATGTTGTGTGGGTCAACGCGTGGATCGGGGGTATCGGGGGTTTATGTAGTACTATGGTATCGGATCATACTTATGAGCATATGAACGCCGATCGCGCCCATTCCTGCTGTATTATTTTAGCTGTCTTGGGCTGTAGTACTTACAGCAAGTACAATGCTGTCCAATGCAGGACGTCAGCGCATGCAAGAAGGAAGACCGGGCATTGCGGGCATTGCGGGTGAAGAGACCACAGCCATCCTGCGGTGGCACACAAGATACGCCAACAAACAACACGTGATCGGCCTGATCGGCCTCCAGCTGTATCTTCCACACACAGTACTTCTCACACCGCTCCTCTACCCCTTTTCAGGCCCCTTCGCGTCAAAAACACACCATTCATTACGAGAATGCATTCCCAGACGGACAGTACTAAAAGAATGATGCCCAAACGGCTTCCGATCAGAATTCCTTTCCCCCGTTTTCTCCTTTTCTAACAGATCCTGGCATTTTCCCTATGCAGTGGCGCTGTCATATATTAGGTCGTCGAGTCTCGTATCGACCGATTGTCACTGTCGCCGCGCCCGCAAAGCAGGCTCACATAAAACACTACTTGCACCGCAGAGACATCGAGTCTGCAAATTTACCCACCTCAACAAGAAAGAACCAGGGCAAAGGGTACTGTGTTTCTTATTGGTTGCTTGCTTTTGTTTCAGCACCACGAATTGACTTCTGTACAGTATATTCAGCCAATATATTTATTTCGGTTGGTACTGTAGTGTCGGTTCCGTTCGGGCAATCCCTACAAATGACCTGTAGGGATCACCCAAACTGAACTGAACTGAACCTAAACGAAAGAAGTAGAGTGCACTGGCAGAGGTAAATCGTACTGCTTATCCTTTGGAGGAGAGCATAGGCATCCCCTTCCGAGTCTACGATTCCAGAGCTCCGAGCCTACTACCTGACAAGTTACATGTACACACATTGAACTACTTCGACTTCAACAACAAACTATACAAAGTGAAGGACATGCAATAATACCAACGTAGCACCTCTCAGGAACAGCCGCCCAAAAGACCCGAGCAAGACCCGCTCACCGCCATTCCTACCTCTACCCTCGCTCTTGCCCGCACTCGCCGTCGGAGCCCAAGACGTCGTCGTCACGTCACCACCGCCAGACTCGAAATGCGCGCTCACCCACCCAGAGTCGTCCAACGGCTGATTAGAGAAAAACCAGGGCTGCGCGGGATAATTCTCTTCCTCGCCCTCGAGGAATGCGACATATTGTCCTCTCGTCTGCCCATCCACATCCCCAGCTCCGTAGACCGCTGCGCCTGCGCCCACACTCGGGAGGAACAACTCCTCCATCGTTGTCGAGCCTTCTATACTACTGCTGTTACTGCTGTAGTTGCCGGCGCCTAGTGAGGCCGGGATGGACATTGTAAAGTCGAGTGCGGATTTGATCGTGCTTCCTGAGGACGTGGTCAGGTTCCAGGCGTCGAAACCGAGGTAAGAACCGAGGCGCGCGTTCGTCTGTGTGAGCGTGGGCGAGATTCGGGGTTTTGGTTGATTAGCTAAATGCTCGAGGGGAAAAGAATATGGTCGTACGATCATCGCAGCTATGTTGAACGAACGATAGTGATAAGGTCGCGTGCGTACTGCTTCGAAGGGCTAAGTCCACTTGTCAGGTGTCAATATTGCGAGCGCCATCGAGGACAAAACGACGTACTTGCTCGCCGTTTGCACCAATCTGGCTCTTGTACAACGTGGAGAAATACTTCTGGATTGTCGCATTAGCGTTTGCAGTATCGTTCACAAGGATCTGCAGAGCCGCAAGCTGGTCATAATAGTACGATCCGTGATTGCTACAAAACACGCGCGAGGTTGGCAACAACACGTGACTTCAACGAGACGCTCAAAAGGCAGTGACGCACTTGCGTGCAACAGCCGCGGCCAGCGCAATCGGGCTACTTGTAAGCCAATCGATGTAAGGTTTTGTCCAATTGACGAGGCCCGAATCGATCGCGCTGGCCCACCCTGGCGCCTGTCCCGCGCGGAGGACGAGCACGGCATTGACGACCTTCACGAATCACCATGCACTTGCCAGTGGACGCCTGTTATACTAATCGCACTCCAGGCAGACATTGAATATTGAACCCCAGCAGGTCTGACAAAGTTTCCTAGCATGCAGCGCCACTCTCGCGCAGATGAGGGTCTGCTAAATGAAAGGACTGGGCCACATCGTGGTAGCAGCGCAGGGCGCGGCGTACGGATCGCACCTGCGGCTCCAACGCTGTTTGGGCTATATTTTGCAGCACGACACGTTATCCTGATTCTGCGCACGGAACACAGTGTTGGAGGTGAAGAATGGCTTGCTCGAGCTGACAATCTACTCTTGGTGTTGTGAGGGAAGGGGCCAGGTGAACTGTATGCGATTCATGGAACGATGTCATTTCTGAGGGCACGCGGCCCCAAAAGAGAGGAAATAGGGAGAGGTTTCATACAGCTGGTGTCATGCAGCAATGTGAACGTGCTTCGCAGACAGCGTGCATGTCGCCAGAGGTAAGAACGTGCGACGGACCAGGCGGCAGAGTAATCCTCGATCGACCTCAACCGCTTATGTATAAGTCCAATTTGCCTGTGAATTTGACTTACTAGTAGATCGAACGAGCGACGTGGCATCCCCATCCTGACGTCCACTGCACCTCCAAGTCCTCTCAGCTCGGGAATGCATTGATGAGAGGCCCGAGGACTTGACGCATCAGGCCAAATAGTTCTGCAAATGGCATACGGAACATATCTGTGATGGGCAATGCAACATACTGTACGTCCAATCTGCGTAAAGCTCGTCGTGAGCAAAAAAAAACACACTCGGCACTGCTCCCCAAGACTGAAGAGCAACAAAAACTAGTTGGAGCGTGGGATAACAACACACTAAGTGCATCCACTTGCCGCCGTTGAAGTTGTCCGTGCCAACGTCCTCTGCGCGAAACACGCGTTTCGGACCCTGATGCGATTCCTCGACCGCCTCTCCATGCGCAACGATGAGTCTGACGGCCTCCCTTGAGGATACGCTTGATTTTCGAAGCACGAGGCGTGAATTGTGCATCGACGTGTCCGCGCTGCATTGTTCCGCCCGCAGGATACGTCCCGGGCCGCAGCTTGTACGGCTTGCAGTACGTCACCTCTGGTTAGCCGAGGAATGCTTTGGGTAACGCGTAGAGCGTGATGAGGATGAGGCCTACAGTATGAGGGCTTGTCTAGCGGGACACGTGCGAATGTCGTCCCGGGTAGGTTCTAACAAGCGCCGCGCCCCGGTGTCGAGTGCCATGTGACGGAACTTTTGAGTACTCAGAGATGGAGATGAAAACAACCGAACCTTTGTTATAAAGCGTACGTCGACTGATTTCAAAGTACCATGTAGTATGTAGTGTGTTTTGGAAGACTCCCCACACGCCTTCCTCTAAAATTCTGATTTCATACTTTTCCGTCAAATACATTAACCTTACGGTTTCAGATTGTCCCCCACCTAACTAGTATAGAATAGTATACAAACCGAAAACAGTACATGCAAGATCCTTCCCTCTAAGCTGCGTTGCCTCCATAAACACTAAAATCAAAGTGCCAGTTAGACATCGTATTTGAGCCATAAAAGATCCTCAAACCTTGCTCTGCCCGTGCCATGCTCCCAGAGTAAATCCGTAATCTCTCGATGCCCCCTTTGCAGTGATACTTGATATGGGGTTTGACCCTGGTCATTCAGAGCATGAACATCCGCGCCATGTTTAAGTAACAATTTCACGATCCCGAGGTGTCCATTGCGAGCTGATAGATCTAGCGGAGTATAATGGTTCTGCTGCCTTGCGTTCACGTTTGCGCCGTGATCGATGAGCACTTGTGAGACATATAGGTGCCCGAATCGTGATGCACCATGCAGCGGCGTCCAACCGCACGCATCACGTGAATCCACCTCCGCGCCCCACTCGATGAGTAAGCGCAGAACATTGACGTTCCCCCGCACCGCTGCTCTGTCTAACGGAGTCTCGTTATTTGCATTGCGGCTGTTGACATCCACTCCCCGTTCGAGCAGCGACTTCACGATGTCGATGTCCCCCTCATCCGTGGCAGCGTGCAACGAATCCTCTTCCTCGTCCGTCCCACCTTCGTCGGCGCCGTACTGAGCTATATCCAACGTCGTCGAGCTTCGGATATTCGCATCTGCCTTGTACTCGGCTATCAAGTTTGCGACCTCGGCTTTGCCATTCTCCGATGCCAATTCGGCTGCCGTTTTATTGGCCTTGTTGAGAACGTTGAGGACAGCTCCTCGCCTAAGCAGCAGCTTCACAACCTCCAGGTGTCCACTATGCGATGCGGTGTGCAGAGGAGTCCAGCCATTGATGTCAGTGGAATGCAGATTTGCTCCATGGTCAATCAGGAGACGGGCGATCGCAACTTCCCCCATGCCTGCTGCTTGGTTAAGTGGTGTCTCTTGCTTGTCGTTTATCATGTTGACACAAGCGCCACGCTGGACCAGCAAATCGGCAACCTTCATGTGACCGTTGGTCGATGCTAGATGTAAAGGGGTACAAAAATTGTCATTCTGGATGTTCGCATCGACGCCTTTGTCCAGCAGGAGCCGCGCCATATCAGAATGTCCGTATCTTGACGCGAGGTGTATTGGAGCCCAGCTCTCGTCGTCCCGCGCGTACGCGTCGGCCCCTCGCTCAATAAGGAAGCGCCCGACTTCCACGTTCCCCTTGTTCGACGCCAAGGCCAACGGGGTCATTTGTGTCCCGTTCCGGATATCGACGGCAACGCCAGTCTCCGTCAATAGTCGTGCCACGTCGAGATGCCCATTTTGTGATGCAGCGTGTAGCGGATTTCGACCCTTGTTGTCCCTAACCTGGATGTCTGCACCATGTTCGATCAGTAAACGTGCGACATCGAGTTTGCCGCTGTTTGATGCCAGGTCTAGCGATGTCTCTCCGTTTCCGTTCCGAATATCGACATCGATGCCGCATTTTAGCAAGTGCTTCGCGACATGGAAATGCCCACCATATGAAGCCTTGTGGAACGGGGTCCAGCCCTTGTTATCCCGGGCAAACACGGCCGCCCCACTCTCGATCAACAAGCGCGAAATGTCGAGGTACCCATTCCCTGCAGCGTGGTCCAAGGGAGTCTTCTCCTTATAGTCCTGGCTGGCAACATTCGCACCTCGCTCGACGAGTAACTTTGCGATGTCGAGATGCCCGCAACCTGACGCGAGATGCAGCGGTGTCCGACGATCTGCTGCGTGTGCGTTGACATCAGCGTTGCAGTCCACCAAGAGCCGTACGATGTGGAGGTGTCCACGTCGTGATGCATAATGTAAGGGAGTCCAACGTTGTGTCTCGCGTGCGTTCACATCAGAGCCGCGGTCTAGCAATAGCCGTGCAACGTCAACATGTCCAAATCGTGACGCTGTATGTAACGGAATAAGGCCATCCTCGTCCTGGGATTTTACGTCTGACCCGCAATCTATAAGAAAGTGTGAAACTTCGAGCCTCCCATTGCCACAAGACAGGTGCAATGGCGTCTCTTGGTCCTGATTCCGCGCATCAAGACTTGCCCCGGAGACAAGCAACTGTTGTGCGACCTCAAGATACCCATTTCTCGCTGCTGCGTGTAGTGGAGTCCAGCCTGCATAGTCGATGGAATTCACGTTTGCCCCAGAATTGATAAGGAGCCGCGTGATCTCGAGTGGTGATTGTTCCATGACAAGGTGTCCACCCTGCGATATCCTGTGAAGTGGTGCCCTGCTCAGATTGTCACGAGAGTTAGGATCTGCGCCGCTTTCAAGGAGTAGTGATGTGACTTCTACATGCCCCATCACTGTGGCGGCATGTAACGGAGTCGTATGAGAACCGCCCCTGTGATTGATGTCGGGTGAATATGACATAAGAAGGCGCCCCACAAGGCCGCCGAATCCGCACAGAGCGGCATAATATAGAGGCGCGGCCTCAGGCTGCGTCGGATGCATCTTGGACATCGGGTCCATCCAATAGTGGTCTATGTCATATAGCCAGACCCATGCCGCAAAATGTGGTTTTGCTGGATCAAAAAGACGTTCCATGACTTTCCCAATATGGGATGAGACGTTCCTAAACTTGGCATGGTCGACCCAGTGTCGAGAGGCATACGGGGCCAGGGGAAAGTGACCAATGGCATTTCTGTCGATTTTGTCATCGAGTTGGAGGAGGACACTGAGGCCAGCATGTGCAAGAAGTGTATGTGCCGGTTCAGGAAGAATGTGATAGCACGAAAGGTATTCTTCTGCTGTGGCCAGGCGATCCGATGTCAAGAATTCCTTGGCTGAAAAATGCGAGAATTGAACAATTCGATCGCCTTTTCTATTGACAATCGCGATGAGACTGGAGCATGCGGACAACACTGCTTCTTCCGCGTCCAGTGGCCGCAAATCTTTGTTAAACGAAGGAGCTGCCGTCGAGTTGAACTCGACTGCAAGAATCTCCGCGAGCTCGTCAACGCGAAGTGGGCGAATCGACACCGAGAGGCATTGGAATAGACGCTGCGCATATTTTCGTTTCTCCTTATCGATCCCCAACAATGTTTGTTCGTACGTCTTATCCAAACTCTCTGGTAAGTCGGCTAGAGCACCCCGAATACTGGCCGGAAAATTGCGGCGAAGTCTGTCAAACTGGCAAACCACCCATCGGAACCTATGTGTCATAATGTAAGTGGACAATGTAGGGAACTATAGCAATAATGACAGCTTACATGCCATCCGCTTTCTAGAAAGCACCTCAATGACCAGTTGCTTGTCCTCGTCTTCCAACTCCGCATCTTCCGGTCTGAATGAACAACAGACTTGATATACTCGATTATATCATCCTTTTGTCCACGTTCGTCGTGAAGGGAAATTTGAAGTGGTTCCAAGGCTCGAGGACTTTCGGATATCAATTTCTGGGCGGCTGGCTACGCACAGATGGACGTTCGAAAGTTTCAAACCAGCAAGTTCCTCGACGAGCTCCAGGACTCTTCACGAGCAGACGGCGTCCCTGACACGTCAGGGCATTCATCGAGGCATCGACAATGATATAAATCTGGCCTTGTCCTGGCAGACTTAGCATGTCCTTCATACACTTTATAAGCGCGCTAGTGGTCGGCTTTCCTATCCACCGCATGGTTCGAATATAATGAGACAGAAGTCATAGCAGAATCGGATTTGGCAGAGAGTTGGGAAAGAAGAGATGATAGGAGGCCATAGCGCTTTGTTTCTTGTCATCACGGAAGTCAAAATAATAATAAGCCATTGTGGCCAATCCAGCTGCACGCATCCCTCATGTCCTGAATGATCGCGGAACTGGACGATAATAATTAATGTCCAAGTCAACCATAAGGTACTACATACAGAAGTGTACTTTTCCCCGACCCGCTATAAAACCAATTAGTCGTCAATATGAGTCGCGCGCTGACAATTGAAAACTTACGTTTCCCATGGATCCACAAGAGCGACCCGTCTTTTCCATTCCGTTAATTCATCGCTCTCAAAGAACCATGAGGCGGTTCCAGAGTGATGCGCTTTCCAAACGAAGTCATGATTCGTTGATGGGTCAGGGGGAGAAAGCCAATGTTGGACATCTCTTTGCAACTGGTGACCTGAAACGTGCTGTCAGTCTCGGAAATGAAACTTAAATAAAGAAATAACAAACGTTTCATCTTGTTCATTTCACTGAGCACCTGGTGAAGAGAGACTACAATCCAAATGAGCACAGGTGATACCTGTTGGTCGTGAGTCACTTACCCAACGCCTGTCGAATACTATCTGTCGACGTCTTTCCATCTAATACATCGACCGCTCAGAAACATATCATCAACATGCAAACGTTGCGCACCTTCCATAACTACTTTCACGTTACCTACAAGACCATGAACGACGCCTAATGTTTGTGCGACAGTCATCCGAGCCTCGTCCTGGGTCAATCGATCTAGTCTTTGCAGAACAGCTTCAACCTCGCTTTCCCCCAAAAGCTTTTTGGCAAATTTCTCTATGGCACATTGAGCCATGGGCAATGGATATGGGACGGCGTACTTACTGAACCGTCTCTGTTTTATTTGCTTTGTCGCCAGGGAAAGCACTGATAGTACTTCCACCATAATTTTCACGATGATATCAGACATCGTCGTAGTGGGCGGGATTGTCATATATATCTCAAGACGCTTGAGGAAATTCCCCAAGCATTCAAAGAGATCAAGAAGAGCGTCGTAACTTGAGGTAATTCCACTGGCAGCCTGGCAATGTCTTGAGTCCAGGGGAATCAGTTGAATAGCGTGTCAATGGACGTACAGCGAGGAGAACATCGATGCTCGTGAACACAGCTTTTGCTGGTGAGAAAGGGACCTAACGAACCACGTTAAACGATTCACAGGGTAATATGTGATGCTCACCAGACTGACCGCCTCGCCAAGAATGCCCGAAAACGCATGAAGAACCTTCACCGCCGGACTGAGACAGCTTATGAGTGTCCGATCTCCCTCACGATATTCTTTAAAGGCCTTTTCTCGTTCTTGGAGTAGTTCAAGGATGGCATCGGGAGAATTTGAAAGTTCGATCTTGTCGGCGAAGGGATTCTTAGTTAGATCTATTCCGGTCCGTTTGGCATATTCCGCCAATGCATCGACGATCAATTGAAAGTTAGGAGAGGGTGTTGCATGTCTTGTTGACGACATAAAGACAACAAGCTTTAGTTCGTTCGTTCAGAGGGGATAGGCAGTGTGGAAGGGTCGGAGTCGACGATGCTCTCAGAGGGACCACCACGTGGCAGAGGCTGAATAGCGCTGAATATTGAATGGGCGCTTAGCGCATGAGACCCGAACGGCCCATCTCCTTCCAAACGCTATTCAAGCATATCCCTGGGCTGCGCAGTTCTTCCTTGACAGGTGAGCGCGTTGTAGAGGACATGGTCACGAAGGCGCCCATGTTATTGACCGTGTAGATATGGCTGCTGACTGTACAGTAACTCCCTCGCTCGTCACTAGCGCGCCACTCGCCGCCCCCGCAAAGCAGACTCACAATTGATCCATACAACACTGCTGGCACTGCAGCGATATCAAGTCCGCAAATTTACAACCCCACCTCAACAAGAAAGAACCAGGGCGAAGGGTACTGTGTTTCTTATTGGTTGCTTGCTACATTTGTTTCAGTATTAATGGCATACCATGGCAAAAGTAAGGTAAGGGACTTGAGGCCTGAGGTTCTTCCCAGCCGGTATTACTGTAGAACTGACCTCTGTACAGCATATTCAGCCAATATATTTACTCCGTTTTGTTTCGCTTCCGTTCCGTTCGGGCAATCCCTACAAATGACCTGTAAGGATCCCCCAAACTGGACTGAACTGAACCTTAACGAAAGAAGTAGAGTATGCACTGGCAGAGGTAAATCGTACTGCTTATCTCTTGGAGGAGAGCATAGGTGTCCCCTTCCAAGTCTACGATTCCAGGGCTCCGAGCCTACTACCTGACAAGTTACATGTACACACATTGAACTACTTCGACTTCAACAACAAGTTATACAAGGTGAAGGACATGCAATAACACCAACGTAGCACCTTTCAGGAACAGCCGCCCAAAAGACCCGAGCAAGACCCGCTCACCGCCATTCCTACCTCTACCCTCGCCCTTGCCCGCACTCGCCGTCGGAGCCCAAGACGTCGTCGTCGCGTCACCACCGCCAGACTCGAAATGCGCGCCCACCCACCCTGAGTCGTCCAACGGCTGATTAGAGAAAAACCAAGGCTGCGCGGGATAATTCTCTTCCTCGCCCTCGAGGAATGCGACATATTGTCCTCTCGTCTGCTCATCCACATCCCCAGCTCCGTAGACCGCTGCGCCTGCGCCCACGCTCGGGAGGAACAACTCCTCCATCGTTGTCGAGCCTTCTATACTACTGCTGTTACTGCTGTAGTTGCCGGCGCCTAGTGAGGCCGGGATGGACATTGTAAAGTCGAGTGCGGATTTGATCGTGCTTCCTGAGGACGTGGTCAGGTTCCAGGCGTCGAAACCGAGGTAAGAACCGAGGCGCGCGTTCGTCTGTGTGAGCGTGGGCGAGATCCGGCGTTTTTGGTTGATTAGCTAAATGCTCGAGGGGAAAAGAATATGGTCGTACGATCATCGCAGCTATGTTGAACGAACGATAGTGATAAGGTCGCGTGCGTACTGCTTCGAAGGGCTAAGTCCACTTGTCAGGTGTCAATATAGCGCTATCGAGGACAAAACGACGTACTTGCTCGCCGTTTGCACCAATCTGGTTCTTGTACAGCGTAGAGAAATACTTCTGAATTGTCGCATTAGCATCTGCAGTGTCATTGACAAGGATCTGCAAAGCTGCAAGCTGGCCATAATAGTACGATCCGTGATTGCTACGAAACACGGGCGACTCGGAGGTTAGTACAACACGTGACTCCAACTAGGTTTAGACGCACTTGCGCGCAACAGCCGCGGCCAGCGCAATCGGGCTACTTGTAAGCCAATTGATGTAAGACTTTGTCCAATTGACGAGGCCCGAATCAATCACGCCGGTCCATCCTGGCGCCTGTCCCGCGCGGAGGACGAGCACGGCATTGACGACCTTCACCATGCACCTGAGGTCGATCACCCCCGCATATCTGCCATTGTGAGAGGCGTTCCCCGGCCCACGCACCACCTGGCCGTAGTTCAGATTCGGGTTCATGTACGTATCTTCTGCGATGAACCACGTGTTGATCCAGCTTGCAACGTTCGTGGCGTATTCGGAAGAACCGTTGATCGCCCAGGCGAGCGCGTTGTAGAGGACGGCGTCGGACATGGCCATGAAGGCACCCGTGTTGTTGACCGTGTAGATGTCCGGGTTGAACTCGCCATCGCGTCGGTAGTACGGACATGTGGCCCAAACTGCGTTCGGAAGAAGAGAGTCAGCACAGGTGCGAAGGAGAAGCGATCACGTGAGGCGAAATACTTTGTTGTGGAGTCAGTTCTGTAGTGTTGCCTACACCCGTGCAGTTTGGCCAAAAGCTTAGTATGTGCCGAGTGAGCACGCTGCCCTCGTGGACGTTGCCTCGGACGTACTATATTGCCCAGCTGAGATAGTCGTGCATATCGTTGGAGGGTGCAGGGAAAGGCTTGGAAGTCGTGACGGCTGCAACATTTCCAAACACAAGCCTTTCAATGTCAGGAAATAATGATTTTGTCGAAGAAGAGGAGAAAGCGCGTACACCACGGGCCTTGCGCAGCAAGCCAGTCTGCCCACTGTATAATCGACTGCTGCGCAACAACAGTCGTCGTGCTCCAATTCCTGCCTAAAATATAGCTCGGCTCGATGAAGTCATTGTAATAGGACGTGAAGGCCACATTAAGATCGGCTAAAGAGCGGAAAGCCGACAAGGACAGGACGATGACAAGGAGGAGCATGAAAACGAATGACTAGTGGCGAATTGGTGGGATGGAGATGGGTACAAGATTGATCGCCATGGAGTGGGATGGGATAGGGGCAACGTATTAGCCAACATTTTACCGACCAGCATGCAGTGTAGCGTCGTGGTGACACGGCGGGTTGTGCGTGGACGCCTGTCAGAATAATTGACCTCCAAGCAGACATTGAATATTGAACCCTAGCAGGCCTGACAAAGTTTCCCAGCATGCAGCGCCACTCTCGCGCGGATGAGGGTCTGCTCGATGGAAGGACTGGGCCACATCGTGGTAGCACTGGCAGTGCAGGGCGCGGCGTACGGATCGCACCTGCGTCTCCAACGCTGTATAGGCTATATTTTGCAGCACGACACGTTTGATCCTGATTCCGCGTCCATAATAAAACGTTGGAGGTGAACCGGTGAAGTGTGACTTGCTCGAACTGACAATCAATTCTTGGTGTTGTGAGGGAAGAGGCCAGGTGTATGCGATTCATGGAACGATGTCATTTCTGAGGGCACTGGCACGTGGTCCCAAAAGAAATGAAAATAGGGAGAGGCTTCCTACAGCTGGTATCATGCAGCAACGTGAACGTGCTTCGCAGACAGCGTGCATGTCGCCAGAGAGTAAGAACGTGCAACGGTAGTCGACTCAACCGCTTATGTCACCTATTATATTAAGCCTTTGTCACGTGATACAAACAGCCAGAGACAAACGAGCGTTCCCATTGGCTGCGTGTGTCCTCAGCGGTGTCAGAACATTCCCCGCAACACTGAGTCATTTCTTTGCAATATATTGTGTTCACATCAGTTATGGTGGTCAGCTCACTGTAAACCACATCTCAAGTCAAGGACGAGAGCTGCGCAGATACAAGAAGACTGAATGGAGGTTATCTCCGATGAGAAAAGGTGTCAGCACGGCGTCTATATAGACTACGCCACCCCGAATTCATGCTTGGAGACTTCAACGTCACCGAGGATAACATTGATCGAGCCCCTGCACACCCAGATGACCCCAATGCGATAACCGCTCTACGGGAAATCCGCCATAAATGGGAACTCCAAGACGCATGGCGCCACTCCCACCCCACGGAAAGATGCTTCACTTACCGTAACAACGCAAATGGCCAACAAATTCAATCACGCCTGGACCGAATATACACGGCCAGAGGAACCGCCCGACATACTTACGGCTGGCACATGGGGCCTACCCCAACGCCCACTGACCACTGGATTGTCACAGTCAAATACTCCCCAAGAGACGCCCCCATCATCGGTCCCGGCCGATGGACGTGGCCAACCCCCTCCCTCCAGAGAGATAAATTAATGACGAGAGTCGTCTCCCGTGGGATTCAGCTCCAGAACGACATTACTAAAATTAAGCGGGAAAATACACCCCGCGAAACGTCCAACCCACAACTCCTCTGGCGTGCCTTCAAGCAAGACATAACCACCATTGCGAAAGCACTAACAAAAGAATCATCCCACAAGATAAACTCACGAATCAACACGCTTGAGAAAGACCGGAAAGAACTAACAGCGCACCCCGAATTCGACACAAATGACGGTCTGCGCTCCTCCGAAGCTATTATTGCACACGAAATCACACACCTAACACAAGTCAACTCCCAGACTGAGAAAGAAATCCTCCACGCAAAGCTAGCCAATCACGGCGAACGCCTGGGCGGCATCTGGTCCGCCATAAGCAAAGAAAGTAAACCACGCGACCTCATCAAACGATTGAAAATCCCCAACTCCAACCCCCCGCAGTATGAGAGATGTTCCAAGAAAATGTCACACCTGGCACTAGAGTACCACCGCAACCTCCAACAGGATGGGCTCACAAACCAGGAAAACAACGAAGAGTACGAGCACCTCCTTGAAGCCGTCCTCAACACAATCCCAGAAAACCAACGCATGAGAGAACCCCTCCACACCCCCTCAACAGGAACGCGACAGAAGCGCAAGTCGAAGAAGCACTTCGACTATCCAAGAACGGCTCCGCAACGGGCCTAGACGGCTGCCCATATGAACTATGGAAGTCCCTCCACTCGCGCTACATCACTGCCCGCCAAATGAATAAAGAAGGGTTTAACATCGTAAATACACTCACTGAGCTAATAAACGATATACAGAACCATGGAGTAGACCCAAACTCCGACTTTGCCAATGGCTGGATGTGCCCCATATACAAAAAGAAAGACCCTGCAGACATCAGCAACTATCGCCCAATCACGCTAATGAACACGACTACAAGATACTAACCAAAACGCTCGCGATCCAGCTCATGGAACCACTACCCAACCTCGTACACAAGACCAAGCAGGATTCATCCCCAAACGATCCATATTCAACCACATAAGACTCGCCCGCTCGATAATCAACTATGCAGAAGTAATGGAAGTTGACGGAGCGATAATCGCACTCGATCAAGAAAAGGCATACGATAAAATCCGCCATGACTACCTCTGGAAAACGCTCGAGGCCTTCCACATCCCACAACCCTTCATTAACACAGTACGTGCACTCTACCAACACGCACACACCCAAGTAGCAATAAATGGAGTCCTTAGCGACCCCTTCCACATTACACGAGGGGTAAGACAAGGAGACCCACTGTCTTGCGCCCTCTTCGACCTAGCTATCGAACCTCTCGCGTGCATGATACGCGATGACCCACACCTCAGGGGATAGGAATCCCAGGCATAGATAATATACTAATAACCTTGTTTGCCGACGATACTACACTCTTCCTAAATAAGAACGACAGACTTGACGACGCACAGAGAATACTAGATCAATGGTGCAGAGTCTCAGGAGCAAAATTCAACTTAGAAAAAACTGAAATTATACCAATTGGCACCGAAGAACACAGATCAATGATCATCACAACAAGAAAAGTAAACCCTCTAGACCAAGCACCCCTACACGACCTAATACGCATTGCAAGAGATGGGGAAGCCACACGCTCCCTCGGAGCATGGATCGGGAACCACACCCACGACCTAACACCATGGGAAACAATTCTAGATAAAATCCACAAAGCACTTGAACGATGGCGCCAAACCCGACCAACACTACAAGGAAGAAAACTTATAATACAAACAATTGTCGGCGGCCACACACAATTCCTAACGAAAGCACAGGGTATGCCGCCCACCATCGAAAAGCCCTTACGAAAATGACTCGCGATTTCTTATGGGAAGATGACTCCTCCCCCAGAATCGCCCTAAGCACCCTACACCAACCGATTGAACAAGGCGGCCTCAACCTCCTCGACCTCCAAGCCCGGAACGAGGCGATCGAAATAACCTGGCTAAAGGCATACCTAAACCTCTCCCCCTCACGCCCCACATGGGCCAAAATCACTGACCTGATAATTAACGCCTCCGCCCCCCCCGGAACCTCACGCCCTGCACGAATCAACTCCTTCCTCCAATCCTGGAACCCCCCAACCAAAGGCCCAAGATCAGCACTCCTAGACGATGACACGTCAGAATGCTAAAGGCAGCGAAGAAACACCATACAAACCTTGCCGCCATACGCCTATCCCCAAACCTACGCGCCCAACTCCCAGCATGGTACCACCTATCCGCCGAGAAGCGCCCCCTCACCACAACTACTGCAAAATGCCTCCTAACGACACACCGAAACTCCATAGTAGCGGACCTAATCTCAATGTCAGCGCGCCTACGCGATCCAGAACGCCTCATACCGCACATCCCCAGTCCCCAATGCCCATGCACAGACTGCATCAATGACCGCGACAAGCACTGCCTGAATCCCCACGCCTGCGCCACTGAAGCCCAGCACCGCATAAACCTAATCGCCCCTAAACTGAACCCTCTAGCGATAGGGGACAACCACGGAAACCTATCCCTAACGCCATCCAGGAAGGAGAGGAATCACGAAGCAAGGCAGACAGACGGCCATATCCAATTTGACCCAAGCATCACCTGCAAGAATAACCTCGCAGAATGTTTCAGGATATTCACCGACCCGAACAAAATCTCAACCGTACCAGCGCGTCAACACAACACCCAAGGCGCAAACCACCGCCACCGTGGAATCACCATCTATACTGACGGCGCCTGTAACAATAACGGAAAACTGAACGCCCAGTGCGGCAGCGGCATCTGGTTCGGACCGGAACACGAACAAAACCTAGCAGTCCGAGTCCCAGGCCCCCAACAATCGAACCAAATAGGAGAGATAGCGGCGATAATAGCCGCTGTGAACGCTGTCCCACGATTCCAGCCCCTAACAATAGTATCAGACTCGAGATACGCCATAGATGGCCTAACAACCCACCTACAAAAATGGGAAGACGACGGATGGATCGGCATCAAAAATGCTGCCTTCTTCAAACGCGCTGCCTTCCTACTCCGCAGCCGGACAGCAACCACCAACTTTAAATGGGTCAAGGGACACAATGGAAACCTAGGCAACGAACAGAGTGACCAACTCGCCAGGAATGGCGCGAACAAACCTGAGGGGACATCCTCCCCCTCGAGATCCCTAATGAATTCGACCTGCAAGGCGCAAAACTCGCCACCATAACACAAGCCACAGCATACCGAGGAATAAGAGAACGTAAAACGAACGCACCCCGACCCACCACCACCCGGAACATTCAATCGACTAGAGATGCTATACACATATTCAACGGAAATCTAGAAACAGATGAATCGCTATGGAAAGGGATAAGAAACCGTAACATACGCACCAAGATACAACAATTCCTCTACAAAACAATGCACGGCACCCAGAAAATTGGGAGCTTCTGGAGGAACATCAACAACTACGAGACACGTCAGTCCTGCAACACGTGTGATGAAATCGAAACAATGGAACACATACTAATCCATTGCAACGCCGCACCCTCGCAAATAATCTGGGACCTAGCCAAAAACCTATGGCCCCACCCCCCCCAATTCTGGCCCGACATCTCCCTGGGAATCATCCTAGGCTGCGGAAGCATCCGCATACCAGAAATGGTCGCACGAGCGACACGACCGAGAGAACGAAACCAAGCGACTGCCCCAAAAGGAGCAACTCGACTACTACACATCCTACTATCAGAGTCCGCCCACCTGATTTGGGTCCTATGATGCGAGCGAGTAATCCAAAACATAGCCCACACTACAAACGAGATAAAAAATAGATGGACACGGGCAATCAATATAAGACTCACCGACGACAAAATCACAGCCACACGAATTAAACGAGACACCAGGTCCATCCAGACAGCAAAGAACACATGGGAACATGTCCTAAGCAACCAAATGGACCTCCCAACGGACTGGATCTCCAGTCGCGAGGTTTTAGTGGGTAGGAGAGTGCATGCCCTGCACCCGTAAGCACGTGCCCTGAGTCCCACACTATCCCCCTCTTGGGGGATGTGCATAAATGGCATTTTTCCTCATCCGATCCACCAGACCGGCTTCAGCGCGTTAGGTAGAGCTGATCCTGGCAATCTCCTGCTACCCAACACTTTTCGAGTAGATAGCGGTACATAGCTGATCACCGAATAAAGCGCTTTCCAAAAAAAAAAAAAAAAAAAAAAAAAAAAAAAAGAAAAGTGTCAGCAGATTCTGGCGCAGATATATGTTCTTGCCTGATCCCCGTGGCGTAGCACGGGTAACTGCTAGTAAGTCTAATCTGCCTGTGAATTTGACTTCGATCGTATGAGCGACATGCCAATCACACCAACGCCCACTGCACTTCAAAACCCTCTCAACCTCTCATTTAGGGAGAGACCCAAACGGCCCAAACCCTTGACGCGTGAGGTCGATCCCTCAGTAGACGCATGGTGTGAATTTGACTTGGATCGGACGAGCGACGTGGCATCCCCATCCTGACGCCCACTACCCCTCAAAGTCCTCTCAACCTCGGGAATACGCTGATGGAGAGTCCCGAGCGCTTGACGCATCAGGCCAATTAGTTCCGCAAGCGGCATACGGAACAACTCTGTGGTGGGCAATGCAGCGTACGTCCAATCTACATGAAGCTCGTCGTGAGCAACCAAAACACACTCTACACTGCCCCACCAAGACTGAAGAACAACAACAAAAGATAGGTGGGGCGTGAGATAACAACACACCAGGTGCAATCCACTTCTCTGCGCCGACGTCTTCCGCGCGAAACACGAGTTTGGGACCCTTGCGAGATTCCTCGACCGCCGCTCCGCGCGTAACGATGAGATTGACGGCTTCCCTGAGCCTACGCTTGATCTTGATGCGCATGGTAGGGCGAATCACGACGCGCGAATTGTATGTGAGGAACTGCATCGACATGTCCACGCTGCGCTGTTCCGGCCGCCTCGGGGGAGCAGGGTACGGCCGCTGCTTGTACGGTTCGACGTACTGTGCCTCTGGTTTGCTGAGGAATGCTTTGGGGAAGGCGTAGAGATTTAGATGGGGGCTTGTCCACCGGGGGCCGAGCAAATGTCGTGATTTGAAAGGGAGGTGCGCGCCTGGGTAGGTTGGGTCTATCAGCTTTGAGGTCAGGTGGTTCGCATAATTGGTGACGAGGGCCACCGCAGAGCCCGGTGTCGTGTGACGAAACTTTTGAGTGATCAGAGATTAGAGGTGAAAACGGTTGATGCAAAGCGTACGTTGACTGATTTCAGAGGACTGGGTGACTTCTGGAGGTTCCTGAGTTCTAAGCATTTCAGGCGGTGGGGCATTGCATGACCCGCAGAACTCTTCGCTACAACGCGGAACAAAAAACTGAAGGGAAGGAAGTCTCTTGCCAGAAATACGTAACTCGTTGGCGCACGTGACCTTCTTTTTCCACCGCCGTTTGCACTTTGTCGTCCCCGCCCAACGTTCCCTCGTAATTGCTCAGTAGTCAGGATATTTCAACGTTTCCAACAAACCCGCGCGAGTGATACGGAGAGATACAAACATGATCGACGCGCGCATGCCCAGGCTACTGGAGCCGATGCGGAGGCACGACGAGAGAGAGAATGACTGGGCAATCGTGAGGCAAAAACAGTTTCGGAAATGGGTTCGACTTGAGCAGACTCACGAAAACAAGACGAGGAGGATCATTCCTTTTCGTGGCCCTGGTGTTGCAACCTATCCAGGACCGGAGGACCCCTTCCTCATAATGGCAGCTTCGAGCGCGGAGTTCCGATTCTTCGAACGGCCTTTGACATTTCGCCGACGGGGTGACAAGGTAAGTTTGTGTAATGTCCCACACACTTGGTGCTCCCCACCGTCCGCGTGTGCGAAAGTATGCCACAGGAAGGAGTTTCTCGCCTCCTTTATCTCAGCCTGTTCACAGCATAGACACGACGTCTGGTCACCATCCGCTAGCTGGGCCTGCGCCAAGCACTGCCAGAAATAATCAAAACGGAGACCTGTTCGGTTCGGCACCGCCTATCGCTGATTAAAGAAAACTGAGGTATAAACATGGACATCGAGATCGATGATGTCCCTCAGGCTATTGATCGTAAATCTCGCGCTATGGACCCGCAGGTATAAATGCAGATTTAATGCAGCATGTTTGTTTTTTCATTGCGCGCATCATGATGGAGTTAAAAGCATCTCTTCTGGGTTGTACCCTCGCCGCGATGGCGGCGGCGCAAGGACAGCTCTACTTTGGCGCCGAAGACTCTTTCGCCACCAGACACCATGATGTGCAGACACCCTTGAACCGTGATTTCCGATCGACATGCGAGGCAATAGCGAACACCATCTCTCCGGCTTCGCAAGTGTTCTTTCCTGGTGAGTTCTCGTCCTTTGTCTGTCCGCTTTTCTTTATTCTTTTCTGAATCACTTCCTATCAGGCACGCCGGAATTCAAGGCGGATATCTCCCACTGGGCCAACTCGAGTACTCAAGTAGCAACGTGCTCCGTGCGTCCCGGTAAAGCAGAGGACGTAGGCCTCGTCGTAAGTAGTAGGCTCTCTGCGACGACACCCTCCTCTCACTGTCTCGTGCCTGCTGACTCGGAATGTACGGCAGCTTCGGGAACTCACTTCTTCTCGCACACCGTTTGCTATCAGATGCTCTGGGCATACCACCAACCCCCAGTTTTCGTCAACGCGAGGCGTCCAAATCTCCATGATCCGATTCAACGATATCGTCGTTCACGAGAAGGAGGGTACAGTCGAGATCGGAGCAGGGCTCACTTGGACCAGTGTGTATTCGTACCTCGTGCCAAAGGGTTTGAACGTTGTCGGTGGCCGCCTTGATGGCGTTGGCGTGGGTGGCTTCACACTTGGCGGAGGTCAGCGTTATTCAGCCTTTTGCGTACATCGTACCTCATTATGACTCACCGGTCTGTCTGATGGTATGCAACAGGATATTCTTGGAAGACCAACCAGTATGGCCTTACCGTGGACACCCTTACGGCGATTGAACTCGTGCTTCCAAACGGGAAAGTGGTGAAGGTGACTGAGAAAAATAAAGATCTCTGGTTCGCGCTCAAGGTGAGTATAACAAACATATGAAGGGCGAGCAGGGTCTTAAGGTGATTTCTTGCACAGGGAGGACTGAATAATTACGTGAGATTAATTTGGAGGGTTGAATTCTGTGTCAATGACCATGCCGTATCCACCAGGGAATTGCCACCAAGTTCACGTTGAAGACGCATAAACAAACTGATGTTTGGGTTTGTCTCCGCCTCGTCGGCAGCTGCCACGTCTATTATTGATGCCGGATACCTAGGGTGCCGCTCTAACCTTCAAAGGAGATATGATAAAACCGGCCTATACGGCCTTCGCCAATTTCCTTGCAAAGGGCCACGACCACAAGGGAGCACAGCTGAGCGAGATAGTATATAGCAATGGCACGGTAAGGCATGACGGCTTTTCATGTGCAACCTGTTTGACAACCGTCATCTGACCAGGTCGAATTTGGGATCGTGCTCTTCTACGACGCGCCCACACCTCCTGCTGGCCTCTACGATGATTTACTGAATCTCTCAAATTCCTCAAAGACAATCATCGAAGGTTCTTTCGTTGATTTTGTTTTGAGTCTCCCGCCTCCTGCACTCCCGCGGTGAATATATTTATCAAGGTTTGGATGCGACCTCAGGCTCTTACTTACTCATCGTTTACAGTGCTTACGTCGACGACGTCCCCATGTTGCACTACTCAGCGCCTGTTCTGAAAGCCGCAATTGACGGTCTTCAGGTGAGCTATTGCGGCGTCTCCAAGCATGGACCCCTTCTTAGTCGATCATTGACTTCATGCGACATATCATAGTCCTGGGGCGACAGAATCAGCCAGTACGATAAGAATACAGTGATCGTTTTCAGCCCCAACGCGTTTGAAGATGACATCTTCACACACGGAGGACCATCCGCGTTCCCACCCGATCGTTCTCATACCGTCCTGCCGTCGAGCCTCTTCTTCGGATGGACCGACGAGTCGCTCGATAGGTATATGTACGACAACATGCGCGCATTGAGTGCCGAGTTGACCCAGGCGGGAATTAAGGATGGCCAGGATCTGGAGCATGCCGCCCGTTACACGAATTATGCGCTGTTCGGGACGCCACTGGAGCAGATCTACGGGAAAAACGTGCCGCGGCTGCGAGAGATAAAGGAGCGGTATGATCCCCATCGCGTCATGGACCTCACAGGCGGCTTCAAGTTCTGAGCGTTGATCACGCGCAGAATTTATGCCTTTCTTTTTCTCCTTGCTTTTTTGTATCTGGAAACTTGTTGAACCTTCTACGAATCTACGCACGAATGGGGGTTCCCGTTCGTGAAACGTGAGAAATGATGGAGTTCACTATTACGGGAATTGATAGTCAATCCGATTGTAATTGTGACTTCGCAGAGGGAGATATAGTTTGTCTCTGGAAACTGCAGGATACCACAATTTCACTGCCAAAAGCCGGCCTCAGTCACCGGAAACTGCTCCTTTGATCGGTCGTGTAGTGGGCAAGTATTTGTAGTTGACTATGTAAACAATGCGACCTTTTCGCGTCCCACAGCACCGCACATACTGATTACATGTAATTCATATACCATGGAGAACACAACACGAAATAACTACATGACCTTGGAGGACCAGGCGGAGTTTCTGGAAACACAATGGATGAGTGTTGGTCAGCTTGAGAATTCCGGTGAGTTGAGCTGTCCATTTTCAGGGGCAATGCCTGAGAGGCAAGACACGGCGCTGGAAATATGAAGACAGCTATATTCTGATTTGCAAGTGCGTGACCTGTGTCCCGGCGCGTCCCTGATCGTTCTTTTGGGACTGAATCAAACGCCGAATTCATAGGATTGCTTCTCTTGATTTCGACGAGGAAGCAGACATCGATTGGAGGTCCCTCAGCGACCCTTCGTGGGACGCGTGGAGTGTCAAAGTTCTCAAGAATAAATGGAAGGGGCTCAAAGCGTCCTGCAATGCTGACGGCGGTGTTAAATGCCATCGTGGTGAGTACATGGCATTCATCTGCCAGTTCTTTCTGCCTTATATTCTTGATAGACGTCGTACAGCACCTCATAGCACAGATGAAACCGATCCTCACAGCGGGCAGTTCTGCGTCATCCACGATTCCCCCCTTTCCAGCACATGATGAAAGCGTGCGCCTTCCCGAAGCACAATGATAGGGCAGCGACCAAGGCGATTGTGCCTTTATCGTCTGGCATCCTTCACGTTGGGTTTCCTTGAACGCTTCTGTGTCGCTCGCTCTAGTATATAGGTAACAGCGGTGTCATGTAGACGTGCAATCGAACCCCCCGTTTTCCTCGTAACGGTTTGAGCTTTGGCTGAGCGGGGCAGGTCGGATGCCACGCACACACGCCCTACCCTTCTTCACAGTAATCTCCGCATTATCGTACCGCTAAACACGCTTCCCTGAGCCTATGCTTGATCTTGATGCGCACGGTAGGGCGAATCACGACGCGGGAATTGTATGTGAGGAACTGCATCGACATGTCCGGCCGCCTCGGGGGAGCAGGGTACGGCCGCTGCTTGTACGGCTCGACGTACTGCGCCTCTGGTTCGCTGAGGAATGCTTTCGGGAAGGTGTAGAGATTTAGATGGGGGCTTGTCCAATGGGGGCCGAGCGAATGTTGTGATTTGAAAGGGAGGTGCGCGCCTGGGTAGGTTGGGTCTATCAGCTCGAGGTCAGGTGTTTCGCATAGTTGGTGACGAGGGCCACGCCAGAGCCCGGTGTCGTGTGACGGATCTTTTATGTACTCAGAGATTAGAGATGAAAATGGTAGGAATTGATGGTAAGCGTACGTTGACTGATTTCAGGGGAGTGGGTGGCTTCGAAAGGTTCCTAAGTTCTAAGCATTTCAGGTGGTGTAGTATCGCCTAAGTTACGAGCGATAAGTATTAGGATATTACTAGGGTGCCCCGGGGGCGTGGCAAGGTCCGACCGTTCTTGGGGAGGTGAGGAGGGCGGCAAGGAATAGAGTGGCGGACGCGGTAACATTGCCACGCACGCCCATTTTCCCCTGCATCAGACGCGCCTCGTTGCACAACGCGTGATGTGACGTGTAACCCCGAGACGATGTCGGAAAGAGACCGCATGGTGCGAGGTCGTGCGTGGTGTTCGAGAAGAAGGACGGCATGTGGGCCAGGTTTTCTTTGGAGGCTCGTGCAGTTCTTGAACACGAAGGAAGGTTCGGTGTGCAGAGAGGAAAGCGAGAGGTGTGTACGGGCACGGTACTGCGGTACGAAAGGCGGCAAAAAGGGGGTCCAGCAGAGCCAACGACAGGGGCCAGCAAACGGCACATCACTGGTGACCGGGCCGCTCAAGCTGGGGCAAAACGGAGTATAGAACCGACCTCGGCCTTCGGCCTCCGGTCGGAACTAAATGCCTACCCAATCACCGTGCCGGATCGGATCATTTAACTTTCGTCCCGTCCCTCATATGTGGGTTCAATGTGCGCGCAAGGCGGCGATGCGCCCTACTCTACTAGTTGGTCGGTGGTGTTGTGAAATATAATACGTCCGGTAATTTGGCCACTTTTGGACGGCGTGTACAGAGGCCGTCATCGGCCCATACTGCTACCCAAAATCTTCCGGGATGAGGGTCCCAGTGGAATCAGAATGAATCGATGCCTGCCCTCAGAGTGTAACACGTGAACGATGATGTCGTGGTGGGTGTTGGGAGTGTTGGGAGAGGTTCATCGCCTGTTGGTGGTAAATCGTGCTGTGTGTGAACAGTCGAAACTTCCATCAATAACCACCCACCGGACTATGAAGGTCATTAAGTCTTATGGGCCAATGAAAAATCAAATGCAACACGAGGCCATGCTTAACCATGTGGAGGGTTCACGTTCATCGGGAAGGTTCAAGCTCAAGAGCCATCCAACGGGGCAGAGCATAAGGCGGTTCGGGCAATACACCTGGGGGAGGGGACAAACCCAGCCACATCACACCAGCCACATCATAATTGGGTTTAGAGCTGTGCTGCAGCCCAATGGAAGTGAGTGCCAAGGGCACTAAATTCACGCCAAAAAAGACATATCTGCCCACATGTCCTTCCGCAAACCAATGACCATCCCACTTCCACTTCCCCTCCCTCTTGCGTTCTACGAATCTCATCCTACATCACAAATGAACAATTCTCACTCGACAATCACTGATACTGCCTCCCCACCTGGAATTCTCTCTGGTTCCGACCTTCATAATTTCAACGCCACCAATAATACGGCGTTCACGCCTGCCCCTACTACATTGATGGGAGCGTTTACAAACCTATCAACGCAGCCAAATTTTGCATACCCGGTGAGCAAGTATTGGTTTGAACGTCGACATTGATTAGCTTACCTTACCTTACCATGCCACAGGATGTCCCTGGTGCCTGGCTCATGCTGGCACAACGTAGGTCCTCCTCTTGTCCCTCATGATCCTTCGCGTTTCACCAGATCCAAAGCTTTTCTCGATACAAGCTCTGTCACCTCCCAGCCGGTGGGCAACTCACATTGGACAGGGGCTGCTCCTCTTGTCGCCCACTCGATGGCTGTGGAACCTGACGTGAGTGAATGCCACGGACACAAGAGCTCTTTACTCACTTAGATGCCCCAGCAGGTTGTGAACCCAAACAGCTCTACAGCCCCACCCGAGTATCAAGATGAGTTGACCTGGCTTCTCAAGCCAGGGCATTCCAGCTACCATGCCCACTTTTCCTCTTCCGGTAGTGGGAGCGGAGCGGGCTTGGTTGGGCCGGAGAATGGCGCGTATGTTTCTGGGGCCATGACGTGAGTATCATTTTCCGCCCCGCTTCCTATGAAATAGAGTGACTCAACTAGCATCCCTGATGCTGGTGCCTGCAGATCTCTAGTGGATTGGGCCACCGGCAAAGCAGCCTGGCCCATTCCTACTGCGCGATCCATGCCCACTATGGCTACTGGTAAACACTTCCGCGAGGCAGAGGAGCCTCATGGCGACAGGACGGTGGTGGCGATCAACAGTTACAAAGTGCCACCCCAGAAACGAGCCAGGAGCAGGGCTACTGATGGAATCCAGAGGACAGCGCGGTCCATAGCTAGGACTCGCCACAAGCCTGCGGCCAGGACCCCAGACTTGGACTTTGAAAATGCACCTACTGAGGTGGGATGCGGAGCGGAGAGGCTCGCGACCACAAATGCGCAGGGAGTACATCTTCAACTCTTGCTGGGACCAAGTTTCCAGCAGGGTTGTGCGGTGGAAGCTACAGACGGACAGTTGATTTGGGTTGAGGGGAGTGTGGAGGAGAAAGTGATGTATGATAATGACAGCAAGCGGCAAGAGGGAGGGAAGGACAAGCACTTCAAAATCCCGAAAAAAATCCAGACAGGGCACAAGGCACTGCTCGCGGTTACGGAAGCCGACTGGTCGCGTGGGGCGGTCCGGGAGATCAAATGCCGGCTCTGCCCCGACACCGGATTTAAAACGTGGGAAGACTTCAGGCGCCACTGTGACACCATGGAGGCGCACCCACTCAAAATCTCTTTTTGCGACGACTGTGGAGATTTTTTCTCGCGCAAGGATTCACTCCGGCGACACTGCAGAAACCCGCCCGCTGAGTGCATCAGCGTGACTCCAGAGAAGGCTACGATGAAGCGTAGAGAAACGCAGAAGCTGCATGAACAGTTCAGGGTGAGGTTGGAGCAGGGCTTGGAGAAACGGGAAGATATCGGGATGGCATTCTCTCAGATCATCAAGGACCTGTATCCCGAGTCTTCAAAGAGGCGCACTGGCGGGGGTCAGCTTAAAGGACACTGGTAAAGGCTACACGTT
This sequence comes from Russula vinacea, assembly GCA_022376525.1. Classification (NCBI taxonomy): domain Eukaryota; kingdom Fungi; phylum Basidiomycota; class Agaricomycetes; order Russulales; family Russulaceae; genus Russula; species Russula vinacea. Next base: position 142,186 of record WTXL01000012.1, on the reverse strand, counting down.
ATCAAGAGCATTATTACATGCGTACCGTATTTCTTCTGTTTCTTCTCTTTCTATTCTTTGCTGAGTCTAGCCGTGACCGAAGCCCTCACAGTAAGGCGCCATCCTATATGCTTTGGTCTTGAGTTTCTTGTAGTAGTTCATTGTTGTTCCCGTGTATATATACAGTACTGTGTCCTGACAGACTTGTGTCCCGATTACGTGTTTTTCCCTCCTTGACCCCGAACAGTGGACAATCAATCGATCAATCTGTGACTCGATGACTGTCAGGTGGTGTTACCTAAAAAAACGGATTGTCCACATACTGTACGTCACCTGGCCTCATCATGCTCGATCTTGAATCCGTGAGGCCTCACTTTCTTGCTCACTTCCGACCACCGGAAGTGCTCGGAGATTAGATATGAAAACGGCAGGTTTTGACGTACGTTAACTGATCTCAGAGGATCGGATGGCTTCGGGAGGTTCCTAAGTTCTAAGCATTTCAGGCGGTGTGGCATCGCATGACCCGCAGAACTCTTCGCTACAACGCGGAACAAAAACTGGAGGGAGGTCTTGTCCAGAAATGCCATTTCCTTTTGCGGCCCAAACATCTTTGGCGCTCGTGACCATCTTTCCTGCAGTCATCGTCCCGCCAAGCGTTCCCTCTCTATCGCTCACAGTAGCCAGAATATTTTGACAATTCACACAAACCCGCACGAAACAAACATGCTCGACGCGCGCATGCCCAGGCTATTGGAGCCGATGTGGAGGCCCGACGAGAGAGAAAAGACTTGGACAATCGTGAGAGGCAGAAACAGTTTCGGAAACGGGTTCGACTCAAGTAGACAGACAAGGAAGAACATTCTTTCCTGTAACTCTGGTGCTGCAACATATCCAGGACCGGAGGATCTCTTCCTCCTAAATGCAGCCTCGCGCGCGGAGTTCCGATTCTTCGAGCGACCTTTGACATTTCGCCGACGTGGTGACAAGGTGAGTTTGTGTAATGTCCTCACCCATTTGGTGCTCAATTTTGCCCCACCGCCCGCGTGTGCGAAAATAGGTCAATGGAAGGAGTTTCTCGCCTCCTTTCTCTTAGCCTGTGCTCACATGACGTCTGGGCTTGGGCATCATCGATGTATCATCCGCCAGCTGGGCCTGCGCCAAGCACTGGCGGAAATTGAAATGAAAACTTGTTCGGTTCGGCACCACATATCACTGATTCAAGAAAACCGAGGTATAGATGGAACCAATTCATTCCATGGTACCCGCATCCATCGATATCGAAGGTGTTCCTCGGGCTGTTGATCGTAAATTTCAGCTATGGGCATGCAAGTATAAATGCAGTGGATTATTGCAGCATGTTTTCTCGTATCGTGCATCATGATGAAGTTGAAAGCCGCTTTTCTTGGCTGTACCTTCCTCGCTGTGATGGGGGCGGCGCAAGGACAACTATACTTTGGCGCAGACCCTTTTGCTACTGGACAGGGGCAGACACCCTTGAACAGGGATTTCCGATTGACATGCGAGGCAATAGCGAAGACCATTTCGCCCGCTTCGCAAGTGTTCTTTCCCGGTGAGTTCTCGTCCCTTTGTCTGTCCGCTTTTCTTTATTCGTTTCTGAATCACTTCTTATCAGGCACGCCGGAATTCCAGGCGGATATCTCCCACTGGGCCAACTCGAGTACTCAAGTAGCAACGTGCTCCGTGCGTCCCGGTAAAGCAGAGGACGTAGGCCTCATCGTAAGTAGTAGGCTCTCTGCAACAGCACCCTCTCACTGTCTCGTGCCTGCTGATGACTCGGAATATACGGCAGCTTCGAGAACTCGCTTCTTCTCGCACACCGTTTGCTATCAGATGCTCTGGGCATACCACCAACCCCCACTTTTCGTCGACGCGAGGCATCCAAATCTCCATGATCCGATTCAATGATATCGTCGTTCACGAGAAGGAGGGTACAGTCGAGATCTGAGCTGGACTCACCTGGACCAGTGTGTATTCGTACCTCGTGCCTAGGGGTTTGAACGTTGTCGGTGGCCGACTGGATGGCGTTGGCGTGGGTGGCTTCACACTTGGCGGAGGTCAGCGTTATACGGCCTTTTTCGCGCACATCGTACCTCATTATAACTCACCGGTCTGTCTGATGGTACGCAACAGGATATTCTTGGAAGACCAACCAGTATGGCCTTACCGTGGACACCCTTACGGCGATTGAACTCGTGCTTCCAAATGGGAAAGTGGTGAAAGTGACAGAGAAGAACAAAGATCTCTGGTTCGCACTCAAGGTGAGTCTAACGAGCATATAACGGACAAGCAGTGGTCTTACGGTGATTTCACAGGGAGGACTGAACAATTACGTGAGCTTCCGGCCACCAGGAGAGTTGAATTGTGTGTCAATGACCGTGTCGTATCCACCAGGGAATCGTCACCAAGTTCACGTTGAAGACACATAAACAAACTGATGTTTGGGTATGTCTCCGCCTCGCCGGCAGCTGCCACGTCTAATATTGATGCTGGATACCTAGGGCGCCGTTCTAAACTTCGAAGGAGATCTGATAAAACCGGCCTATACGGCATTCGCCAATTTCCTTGCAAAGGGCCACGACCACAAGGGAGCACAGCTGGGCCATGCAGTATATAGCAATGGCACGGTAAGGCACGAAAGCTTGTCATTTGGCGCAGCCTGTTTGATAGCGGTCGTCTGACCAGGTCGAATTTGGGATCGTGCTCTTCTATGACGCGCCCAAACCTCCTGCTGGCCTCTATGATGATCTACTGGATTTCTCAAATTCTTCGAAGACGATCATCGAAGGTTCTTTCGTTGATTTTGTTTTGAGTCTCCCGCCTCCTATACCTGCGCGGTGAATACATTTATCAAGGATTGCCTGTGAACTCAGGGTCGTACTTACCCATCGTCTGAAGTGGTTATTTCGACGGCGTCCCCATGTTACGCTACTCGGCACCTGTTCTGAAGGCGGCAATTGACGATCTTCAGGTGAGCGATTGCGGCGTCTCCAAGCATGGACCTTTCTCACTCGATCATTGACCTCATGCACTGCAACATAGTCCTGGGGCGACAGAATCAGCCAGTACGATAAGGACACAGTGCTCGTTTTCGGCCTCGACGCGTTCGAGGACGACATCTTTACACACGGAGGACCATCCGCGTTCCCACCCGACCGTTCTCATACCGTCCTCCCGTCGAGCCTCTTCTTCACATGGACCGACGAGTCCCTCGATGGATATATGTATGACAACTTGCGCGCATTGAGCGCCGAGTTGATCCAAGCGGGAATTAAGGACGGCCAGGACCTTGAGCATGCAGCCCGTTACTCGAATTATGCGCTGTTCGGGACGCCACTGGAGCAGATCTACGGGGAAAACGTGCCGCGGCTGCGAGAGATTAAGGAGCGGTATGATCCCCACCGTGTCATGGACCTCACGGGCGGCTTCAAGTTCTGAGCGTCAACGGCAGAATTCATTTTATGCTTTTCTTTTTCTCCCTGCCTTTTTTTAATCCGTTCGTGAAACGTGAAGATTATGAAGAATGATGGTGTTTACCATTACTGGAATTGACGAACAATACGATTGTAATTTTTACTTTGCAGAGGGAGATGTTGTTTGTGCCTGGAAACCGCAGGCGGACTTGACGGTCTGACACATCGAGCCAGCGCTCCGCCCTCAGTTCAGCCGTGTAGTGGGCAAGTATTTGTATTTGACCGCGTAAAAAATAAGACCTCTTCGCCACCCACAGCATCGTGTACACAGTACTGATTAGTTTATATGCCATGGAGAACACGAGTGAACAAAACAATATGACCTTGGAGGACCAGGCAGAGATTCTGGCGACACGATGGATGAGTGTTGGTCAGCTAGAGGAAGCCGGTGAGTTGAACGGTCTATTTTCTGGAGCAATGCTTGACTAGATGCAATCAGGTATTTCCTTCCGCAGGGGTCCATTCGCCAAAAATGAGAAACGAATGATTGACGACGCACTTCAGAGGTACCAGAAGGTGTGCGGGTTATTCGAGGCTGACATCCGATTTTAGCCGCTCACTCACATTTGTCTAGGAACACAACTTGAATGATGATCAGCTGAATGATCTGATCCATTTCCTCCATAATCTCCCCGATAGCTCCAGCAACGGATTTTGGAGTTATGTTGGTCCGTTAGCTAGTGTTGAGCTGTATAAAATAGTTCATGATAGCATGCGTCCCAGCCCGTGCCGTGCCTCAGAGGGGTATAAAACAATTATTTTATCACGTCCGGCGTGCACGCAATAGCCTTGGAAAGGGAGGGAAGTGGTCTCCGGCAGAGGATGAACACCTACGACGGTAAGTCGATCTCATCAATTCCCGCCATTACCTACAGTAAGCGTCCGACCCGCAGAGCTGTTGAGAAGCACGGAAGTGACTGGCTCGCAATTGCGGACTGGGTGCACCGCTCACCTGCCGACTGCAGCGACCGATACCGACAGTATGTGCAATAACTTACAAGGGTACCAAACGTAAAGGTGTGTTTCCTAGACAGTGTTGCTGACGTTTCTGACAAGACTGACATTTTCGACTCCATTTGTGTGCATCGTCTGGCGGCATTGCATTTATTTTCAGGGGCTTGGTCTGAGGAGGAGGAAAGCCAACTTCTGCATGCGATGAAAGGGTTAGCTAAGGAAGGTAGAACTGATAAGTCTGCTCGGGGATATTGGGTCTCCGTGTCGAAAGCATTGGATGCAACCCGGACACCGAAACAGTGCCAAAATAAATGGTGCGGCGTTCTTTGCTCAAGTCGCTTTTATAATGCCACGTTCACACAATTCCGAGTCTGCAGGTATGAGTCACTCCGAGGCAAGGTCAGAAATGCAGGCAAGACACGGCGCTGGAAACATGAGGACAGCTATATTCTGATTTGCAAGTGCGTGACTTGCGTCCCCGATCATCTTTTGGGTCTGACTCAGACACTAAATGCATAGGATTGCTTCTCTTGATCTCGACGAGGAAGCAGACGTTGATTGGAAGTCTCTCACTGACCTCTCATGGAACATGTGGAGCGGCAACTATCTCCAGAGGAAATGGAAATGGCTCAAAGCATCCTGCGATGCTGACGACAGTCTTAAATGCCATCGTGGTGAGTACATGGCATTCATCTGCCAGTTCTTTCTGCCTTATATTCTTGATAGACGTCGTATCAAGACGTCGTACAGCACCTCGTAGCGCAGACGAAACCGATCCTCACAGCGGGCAGTTCTGCATCATCCACGATTCCCCCCTTTCCAGCAAATGATGAAAGCGTGCGTCTTCCCGAAGCACAATGAAAGAGTGGCGACCAAGGCGATGGTGCCCTTGTCGTCTGGCATCCTTCACGTTGGGTTACCTTGAACGCTTTTGTGTTAATCGCTCTAGTATATAGGTAACAGCTGTGTCATGTGGACGTGCAATTGAACCTCTCGTCCTGTAACGGTTCGAGATTTGAATGAGCGGGGCAGGTCGGATCTCACGCGTACACGCCCTGCCGTAATCTTCGCGATATCGTGCCGCTAGACTAGGTTTCATACGCCACGAACGCGCGCAGACAAGTTGTAGGTAGGCCCTGAAACAGAACAGCCTCGCACGTTACAGTAAACGTACAGAACTACGTCGGCCAGCATGCAGTTTCCAAAATATTGTGATTCAGGAATATGAAGATGGAAGACGGAAGCGTTCATCAAAAAATATAACAGAGAAAGGTAGACAAGTAGTTGGAGAGAAGTAGTTGGAGAGCCGGGATTCCTGGAGTTCAGACTGTCAACCCTTCACTTGTTAAAGTACTCGTGAGGGTAAGTCCGAGTCATCATAAAAACATTAGTCACGCAAAGCCATTCATCCCTACGCATATCAGGAAACCTAGAGACGACATTAGCAAACAATATCAGCACAACGTCATCGGAAATATAACCCTCGAATCTGACATTTAGAATTTCCATCCACCTGCGAGTCCCATAACATCCTCAGGATCATACCTCTTCCTGATCCTACGAAGCCGATCCAGATGTTTACCATACATCCTCTCCAGCGGCGTTCCGAACAACGCATAGTTGACATAAGGCCCTGCGTTCTTCAGGTCTTGCCCATCCTGAATCGCAGCCTCGACCAACGACGCAGCAGAACGACGCGCAGCGTCTGCCATGTACACGTCGGCTGACGCGCTAGTCCAAGTGAGGTAGACGAGGGATGGGAGGACGGCAAGGGAGCGATCTGGTGGGTATGCGGATGGCCCGCCGTGGGCAAGGAAATCTGGCTCAAATGGCTCTAAAACGTATAAGAGCAACACGCTGTCGTCGTATTGGCTAAGTCTGTCGCCCCAGAACTTATCGAAACGTGCCGCATCAGAACAAATTAATACGCTTATTTTTACGATTCATTATCACCTGCTCACCTTCGTCTCGTTTGTGTATGCTTTCATGATAGGCTCTGTATAGTGCAACATGGGGATGCCGTTGACTCTAACGCTGTGTAAAGTGACACGTGAGACAGAACGATAGCATGGGGATAACTTAGATTCACCGATTGTATGTAGGAAGGTGTTGGGTCGACATGAAGTTGGTGAAGGCACCCTGGTAGATGGTCGTGCTCGTGGATGCCAGGTTCAGCAGCTCGTCGTAGAGTCCCATTGGAGGCTCGGGCCCATCATAAAAGAGCGATAATCCAAATGAGACCTGTTTGACCTCTAAATCGAAGCCCGTCTGAGAGGCAGCAGAGACCTACAGAACCGTTACTATACATAAACCTGCCCATTTGCGCTGCCCTGTGGTCATGTGGCCGCGAAAGGAATCTGACAAAGACTTCTTCGGCCGGTTCTGCCAGTTCTCCTTCAAACTTAAGAGAGGCACTCTACCGCATTCATGTTGGAATACCATTTCTTAAAAGGAACAAAAAACACACCCAAACATTAGTTTGCGGATACGATTTCATGGTAAACTTGGTCACAATTCCCTGATCGATATAAAACCGCAGTTAGTTTCGGCGGCCTTCTCAATAAACTCTGCGAATTCACGTAGTTGTTGAATCCCCCCTGTAGTACGAGTCAACATTGAGATCATTGCTCCTACCTCCGTCGCTATCATTTAGACACACCTTGAGTGCGAACCAAAGATCTTCGTCCGCCTCGGTCACTACCATTTCTGTTCCATTTGGTGACACAAGGTGAAATTCTGTGACGGAGTCCACAGTGAGCCCATACTCATTTGATTTCCAAGAATACCCTGCCACATCCATATACGCTTCAGCTCTTCCGATAGATGAGCCAGAAAGGATTATGACACTCGCCTCCCCCAAGAGTAAGGCCTGCGACGCCAACACCATTCATGCGACCTCCGACAACATTGAGGCCCCTAGGAACAAGGTATGTGTACACATCGGCCCAGGTAAGGCCTGCCCCAATTTCGACAGTCCGAGAATCTTTGCTGATGGCGATGTGGTTGAATCGGGTCATCGAGATGTGTACACCTGGGGTTGACGAAAACCCAGGGTTGGAATTGTGTCCACCGCCTTTCACTGCAAACGGCACGCGAGCTCTGGCGATCTGTTGAAGCTGTATTGGTTGATGTGGATCACGTCAACAGAACAGCGAGGGTGTGTTGGTAGAGGGACCAAATTTACGATTGAGGCAACATCATCTGATGTACCTGGCTCTACAGAGCACATGGGGACTTGTGAGCTCGACCTGGCCCAGTGAGAGATATCTATCTCAAACTCCTGGGAATCTAAAAATCCAGGATCAATGTGCGATGAAAACTGGAGCCCAATAACTTGAAGCTCACCTGGATAAAACACTTGGGACGCGGAAGAGATTGACTGCACGATCATCTCGCACGTGGCCTTATAATGCGCTGCTGAGGGGGGCAGTGTATATGCCGCGAAGTTCTCCTGACTGAATCCGGAGTGGTCTTGCAGGGCCTCAGCAAGGACAAGAGTCTGAGCACACCACAGTAAACACCGTAAGGCCGCTCCCGGCATGATGGACGTCGTGATAAACAGGGTATACCGTAAAAAAATCTTATTTGTAAATAACGGGAGGCGGGGAATGAGCGGCTCTCATGATAGCGCCGGGTATGGTATAGATCAAATTATTGAAAGGAGGTGAGGCAGTTGCTCCATTAGGCTTCAGCCAGTGTAGAAAGTTTGCTTAACTTGAATGCTGGCAGCCTTGTAACACATAGAGACAGCATGAAATGAGGAACAATGAACGAGAGGAAGCACTACTGGCATCGGCAAGAATGACAGATGGGTGTAGGTGTAGGAAGTGGCGTTGCCTTGAGCGCCGCGAGCGCTGCAGCAGTATTGTATTAGGTCACTGTCCATAAACTGCCGAACCTGGAGTTGCGAAAACATGATCGCCTGCATCGTCCGGACGATGCCACCATGCCAGTCACGAAGAAAATGAGTGTCGTTCTGTTGTGCGAGATGTGTCGCGTGACTGCGTCATCGCGTCATCCATCCGCCCATATCTTGGAGAGCTTGATTTACGTGTACCTGTCACGTTGATGTCAAAAATGAGAAGTCCTCTTTGCGGTCAGGCCTGAAAAACACTAGTCTCGGTCCTAGACCCTTGGTATATTTCGGAGTGGGAGTCGGAGAGCGAAAATTCAGTGGCACTAGAAAATCACATTACCACAATGAAACAACAACGGGGAGGAGACATCGAGACGCGTACCCTTTTATAACACCAGTGGAGTGCTGCCACAGTGCCACCTGCACCTGCACGCGGCATACTGCCGTCTTATTACAGGAAACTCCCGCAGGTACACGCGCTATATCTGATACATTTGCACGAATATGTAAGGCTTTGTGGGTATGGGACATCAGATGCATCAGAGCCTCAGCGCTCAGCGCCTGAGCTCGGGCCTATATCGTACCAGCATCTCATGCCACGGCGAGGGAATACGAAAACCCGATCATTTGTTTGTATGTGCACTGTACTGTACACGTATATCCATTCACAGCACACGTTACTCTCAGCATTTGTATCCAAAAAGCAGAAAACCATGCGTCGAATTGTGAATGCGTGAACACGCGCTGACAAGTTCTAGCTAGGCCTGAAACAGAATGACCTTGCACGTTGATCGTACAGGACTGAGTCGGCCAGTACGCAGTTTCCAAAATGATGCGGTTCAGGAATATAAAGACGTGAACGTTTATCAAAGCAAGACAACAAGTAGACGAAAAACTGGGGAGTCGGTTGACTCGTTAAAGTACTCGTGAGGGTACGTCGCCAAAATATTACAGTCGCGTTCTGTTGGCAAAGCCATTCATTACCACGCCTACCAAGAAACCTAGAGACGATGCCAGCAACCAACATCAGCAAAACATCGTCGAAATATAACCCTCGAATCAGACAATTAGAATTTCCATCCGCCTGCGAGTCCCATAACATCCTCAGGATCATACTTCTTTCTGATCCTACGGAGCCGATCCAGATGTCTACCATACATCCTTTCCAGTGGTGTCCCGAATATCGCATAGTTGACATAAGGCCCTGCGTTCAAGTCTTGTCCATCCTGAATCGCAGCCTCGACTAACGACGCCACCGAAAGACGCGCAGCGTCCGCCATGAACATGTCAGCTGATGCGCTAGTCCAGGCGAGGTACATGTCAGATGGGAGGACAGCAACGGAGCGATCTGGTGGGTATGCCGATGGCTCGCCGTGGGTGAGAAAATCTGGCTCGAACGGTTCAAGGTTATATAAGAGTAACATGTTGTCGTCGTATTGGCTAAGTCTGTCGCCCCAGAACTTATCAAAAGGTGCCGCATCAGAAAAAACGAATACAGTGATTTATGCGACTCTTTGTCACTTGCTCACCTTGGTCTCGTTTGTGAATGCTTTCATGATGGACTCCGTATAGCGCAGCATGGGGATGCCATTGTTATAAGCACTGTGTGAAGTGACATTTGAGACAGAAGCACAGCATATGGGTAACTCTAAATTCACCGTTTGTATGTATGTGAGACTTGGGTCGCCATGAAGTCCGTGAAGGTACCCTGGAAGAGGGTCGTGGTCGTCGATGACAGGTTCAGCAGGTCGTCATAGAGTCCCGTTGGAGGCTCTGGTCCATCATAGAAGAGTGATAATCCAAACAAGACCTGTTTGACAGCTGTAAATCGATGCTCGTCTGGGAGGCAGTAGAGACCTACAGAACCGTTACTATATATCAACTGGGCCATTTGCGCTGCCTTGTGGTCATGTGGCCGCGAAAGAAACTTGACAAAGGCTGCTTCGGCCGGGTCTACCCGTTCTCCTTCAAAGATAAGCGAGGCACCCTACCGATTTTATGTCGGGATATCACTTCTGAATAGGGACAGAACACACACCCAAACATTGGTTTGCGGATGCAATTTCAGGGTAAACTTGGTCACGATTCCCTAATAGGTAGACTGTAGTTAGTTTTCAGCGGCATATCAATAAACACTGTGAATTCACGTAGTTGTTAAACCCCCCTGTAGTAGGTTACGAGTCAACAGTGAGATCATATCTTCTTCCTCCGTCGCCATCGTTTAGACACACCTTGAGTGCGAACCAAAGATCTTCATCTGCTTTGGTCACTACTATTTCCGTTCCATTAGGCGACACAAGGTGAAATTCCGTGACGGTGTCCACGGTGAGCCCATACTCGTTTGTTTTCCAAGAATATCCTGTCATGCGCATATATGCCTCAGTTCTTACGATCTACGATAAATGAACCGGAAAGACTCGCCTCCACCAAGGGTGAGGCCAGCGACGCCGATGCCATTTATGCGACCTCCGACAACATTGAGACCCTTAGGGACAAGATACGCATACACATCGGTCCAGGTAAGGCCTGCTCCAACCTCGACAGTCCGAGAATCTTTGTTGATGGCGATGTGATTGAACCGGGTCATCGAGATGTGAACACCTTGGGTTGACGAAAAACCAGGGTTGGTAGCGTGTCCACCACCTTTCACCGCAAACGGCACGCGAGCTCTGGCAATCTGCTGAAGCTGTATGGGCATGAAAAACATCAGCAGGACAGCGAGAGTGTATTAGCGGAGGGACCAAATTACTATTTTGGCAACATCATCTGGTGTACCCGGCTCCACGGAGCACACGGGGACCTGTGAGCTAGAGTTGGCCCAGTGAGAGATGTCCAACTCAAACTCGTGGGAATCTAGAAACGCAAGATGATGGGGCGATGAACATCAGAGGCCGATGGCTTGAAACTCACCCGGATAAAACACTTGGGACGCAGAGGAGATAGACTGCGCGATCTTCTCGCACGTGGCCTTGTAATGCGATGGTGAAGGTGACCGTGTATATACAGCGAATTTCTCCTGGCTGAATCCAGAGTTGTCCTGCAGGGCCTCAGCAAGGACAGGGGCGAGAGCACACCACAGTAAAGCTGTTCCTAGCATGATGGTTGTCGGGATGAATTGGCATACCGCGACCAAATAAAAGGATTCTTATTTGTATGCATCTGCGTTCTTTACCGAACCTGCCAGAGGCGGGAATAAACGGCTATAATGAAATCGAATCATTGATGGGAGGCGAGGTGGTTATTGGTCTTCAGCCACGTATGGGCAACACAGCGTAAAAACAGTGGGAGGAAGCAGACCGACTGGCATCAGCAATTCCAAACAGAATGACAGGTGGCGGTATTGTACAGTTAGGTCATTGCCATAAAACTGCCAAACCTGGGGTTGCGAAAACATCACCTGCACCGCCCGACGATGCCATCCATGCCTCCTGCCAGACTAACAAAGTTGTGGCATAATTTGACGCCACTGCACGTGCTGGTTTATGGCGTGACCGGCTGGCAGGTCACTAGGTCACTCGTTATTCATGAAAACTTCCTTTTCAACGTGCTTCTTCTACAGTACTGGGTACGCCACGCTCACGCTCAAAGTGGTACCAGGGCATTGCACGGCCTTTCAGTGGTCTTTCCGGCACCAATGAACGATGAACGATGAACCATCGATTTCGTTGGTCCAACGCCATCAAATCCAACAGAAAATATATTGTCCAGGCCAACGAAGCAACTTCACGCTCTCAGTAGGCTTTACACCAGCACTGGGTACTGCATGCTTCGAACCTTCGGTCAGGACGACGTCCAAGACGATGTCAGTTTGGGCTGACATTCTCGTGGTTGCAGTCCTCAAAGTCTATTTATCTGATAGTGACCGGAGGATATAACAGCCATACTGTACCCGCTCGGATCCCTACGTTGTCCATGCACACTATGTCAAAAGCCATACGGAAAACGGGATACAGAAGTACTAGGTGCGCTCACGGCTGGGGCATGTGACCGCATGTGCACGCTTTCCCATGTGAAACTCTGCAAAAAGCGTTCACATACGAGTTGAGAAGGCAATTTAGACCACATCTAACGAAGGAGGTTGATGTGAAAATCGAAGGAGTCAATTGACGTGTTGAGTGACGTGAAAATGAACATGTCATTTTGGTGACTGTCGATACCAGCCGCGGCAGATGCAAAAGGATTGGAAGAATAAGTCTCGATAGTCCTCATTCACGCCTTTGCTTTGTCACATACTCTTATACCGATCTCTGGCGAAATGTGGATACAGTAGATCGATAGAAAACAGTCAAATTTCTTCTCCGTAAAGACCCTTCCTGATAAGAGTCGCACCGTTGCACAACCTGAGCGGCCTGAGCGCTGAGCGCCAAGCCATCGACGTCGTTCAGTAATTCCCGTGCCGGTCGCACTTGCCTAGATCCTATATATGTCCCCGCGCCTCAAGCGCAAACAACGGGAAAAGATGACCGAAGATATGAACTGGTTGGGTAGGACGACAGTGCGTGAAACAAATAAGCATACATTCCAGCACACAGCTATCCGGCTTGACCGATTAAACCACCTAGAAAGATGTCTATCAAGGTTCCTGAACCAGCTGTTGGCTAGTTAATCATCATGCCGCGAGCCAAGCTCGAAAGGGTGTTATAGTAGCGAAGCAGACCGGAAGGCGAGGGATGAGTGGGCGGTGCGCAGCGTGATCGACGACGATAAATAGTGGACGGTCCGGTGATAGACAGGCGGCGCCAGAAGTCAAATAATCCCTCCAAAACGATTTGTGGTCTGCATCGACCGTCCTACTCGCGCCAGGTCATCCACGCCTAACACCCCCAAGTCGCTGCGCGTCCATTCCTGCCGCGAGCCACCTCCGTCATTTGCACTGTGCCCGTGTCTGTGACTCACCCTGGCGGCCTATCACGACACTACTGCGCACGGCCGCAGCACTGCTCAGTGTCTGCGTCGTCCTCAGGATATCGGTACCGTGCCAGTACCTTTGAAACGCGCCCGGGTGATACTACTCTCCGGCACGGTCCAGTCGATTGACTTGTTGTCGGCCGACAGTGCTGGTGTTGCCAGGGCGACGGCCCATCGGCCGCGCAAACGCCCCGACCCGGGTGGAGATTCGGACACCGAGCTCCTCGTCGGCTCAGGCTCAGGAAGCATCGAGGGCTATACGAAGGGTTCTTGAGATGCAGGCCGGGACGCAGTCATACGGGAGACACCCGGGGGGAAGAGGGGGCCGCAGGGGGAGGGATGTGCGGGCGATGGGCCCGTGCAGGAGCGTTCGCGACTGCGAACACTCGCTCACAGGAGAACAGAGGGCCCCCAATGACTCACCGATGAAGCGTGGAAGGGCCGCACTATGCAGCTCCGATGCAGAAGAAAGTAAGGCTCCGCTCCTAGGTCGATCGTCACGGTATAGGTCCAACCCGCGCTCATTGCCACGAGTATATGATCGCCGCTGGACAGGTTCATTGGAGAGAAAGGTAGAGTAGGGTCTGTGTACGACCATTGCTATGAACTACCGAGACATCGCTCTCGGATGACACACGTTCGAGCGTGAGTGAAACAGGATAAGATTTTGCTACGGGGGATATGTGAGTCGGCTGGTCAAGCGCGATAATGCTCGATCTCCGGGAAGAAGCGGGTATCCACTCACACTTGATGAGTTGAGACGGGGGACCACCAGTGAGAGCCACTGAGAGGCGCCGTGTCGTACTCTGTATAACTTGAAGTTGTGGACTTGAGACTTTGGCCCGTACCTTGGAGAGCTTGTGATCGCGTGTACTCGTCTCATTGGTGTCAAGAATGAGAGAATCTTTTCTTTGCGGCCAGGCCCGAAAAACACATTATCGTACAGAAAAACGACCACGGGAAGGAGACACAAACCCTTTTATAACACCAATGTTGATTCAGGCGCGTCCAATCATCAATTTGGGAGGGGACTGCGTCGAGGGTTACAAAAAATAATGGGCGAGTAAGAACGGGATAGTTGAGATCGAACACAACAAGCAGGGAAGATGTTGTAGCGCGAGGGCTCTTGCCTGATGGGTACTGTAACCAATCAGACCCTGCCACAGATCATCTTATCAATCATCGATCATGATTGCCACGTGGGGCAAGGCATGTTCCTTGGGTGTGTCCTTGGGTGCGTCCACCAGGACTCTCGTTCTCAACATCTGTCATTCTCGCCTGTTTCTTAATCCACTTATCCACCTAATGGCCCCAAGCCCTTCCAATTCACTCGAATGGTCGATTAACGAGTCGTTGAATAATGACTCGGAGCCTGAGCTGCAAGACGTTGAGGTACAGCTCAAAATCGACCATGCAAAAAAAGTGTTTTCTGCGTTTGTCGGAAGTCGGGAGTCCATGGGTCGCCTCGTACATCTGTTGTTCCCGCATATAACTCACCCACAACCAGATGTTCCACTATTACGGGACACGGAACCTTTGACGGAACCAATGAAATCTCACATAGGACCAAATGTACTATCGCAGGAACCGAAAATGGATCGATTTTCATTGACCAATCATTTTGACCTTGACAAGCTTGACAAAACATACCGAAATCAGGCCAAGAATTTAATCGCTATCTGCCAAACTTTCGTATATACGCAAGAACAAACCTTGCATTCATATGACGAGCTGAGAAGGTACCGTCAGATCATATCTATCCTAATAAGCCTTGTTCAACTGTTGTAAAAGTATATGTCAGGTCGTTGACGGTGCGCTGATGTCCGCAAATGAAGCACAAATGAAGTCATCGAAATTTATTGGCAAGAAATTCAAAAAGGCGATCGACGTGTTGAGTGATTATGAAAGGAAGTGCTATTCAAAGAAGACAGTCGCTAAAAGGGCAGAAGTAACTGTAAAATACCAATACCGCGTAAGAGAGGGCTTCAAGTGACCTTTACTTCGTCGCATATCAAAACTGATGCCTGCTGTTTGTGAAGGGATTGCCGATGACGGTCGACTTCCTTATCCACAGATCCCTTGTTGACGACAGTCCCACCACCGTAAAAGGTGAGCCAGCTCCGAGTCATCGATGTAGTTTTCGGTATTGATTCCCTGTGCCAGTGATTCTCGATCAAAATTCGGACTTGTCAGAAGTTCTTTGGATGTTCAGCCGTTTCAAGGACAAAGAGAGACGTTTGTCTCTCGAGCAAAACCCCCACTTCTACAGACTCCCTTCATTTCCGGAAAAATGTGACTACGGAGGCAAATTCCGAATGAACCCGGTCCAGACTTTTCGGTATGAGAGGGTCAGCGTCCTCCTTGATAACCCGGATCATGCAGGCCGGGTGTTTCTTGAAACTGCAAGAGTAGTGCGGGCTTTTGGCAACGCCTGGGAAGCGAACGGTACCATTATCTTCAAAGGTTCATGGTGTTTTATTTTATTTTTACCTCTCCCTGACACCTTGCCAGACGTATGTGGAAGGCTCGAGGGTGAAAGAATTGTTGGGGCGGCCATCAAAGGTATACCCAACCTATGGTGTTTTGAGGAGCGTGGCGGGCGAAAGGCAGGAGATGGAGGACCTTCACCTATCTGGTCCCGCCCATCCGAGTCACTCACCGTGACTGCAAGACAAATAACTTCTGCAGAGGGGATACCAATATGGGACTGGAGAGAACCGATTCGCCGAATGTTGCAATCACGAGACGTCAATATACGCATCACGGATAAGCGTATCGATAACTTGAAGCCTGCACCTAAACGGGACTGGAGACAACCGATTCGTCGAATGTTGCAATTCTGAGGTGATACGGACCAGCCGCGTAGCAGCTCCAGCGCCGGCTACTCAGCTGCGTCTTCGTGAATCAACCAGCTGGCTCAGTAACGGGGTCGGAAAATTGTCATTGCTCCGGCCCCACCAATCTATCCTCCTTCCGAATGCGGAACAGCATCTTTCTCCCAATGTCCTCCGGCAGCAGAGTTGTCACCGAAAACACCACAGCACGACTGTCCGTGTTACCCTTGAAACCCCTTCTTATCGAGCATATATGGCATTACTAACTTCTGTCGCAACATCGGCGATGCGGATCCCTTGGCTTCCACCCACACAAGCACCGCCGTCGTCCCGACCAGTTATGCTGGCTCCTCATCTACGACACCTAAGTATTTGGTTATGAAGACGATGACTAGATCACAGAGTTTCGGGCAGTTCGGACTTTGGTGCCAAAGCGTGGACGAACATAATCGATGTTATCGCCTTGCCGAGAGAGGCGCTAGTGGAAAGGATCTTATATTTATGGTGTACTGTATGAGTCTGTATCAATGTATCAACATCATACCAAGTATCATACCCACCACACGTCCAACATGTGTGTCCTAAGACTCCTAACATCAGTCACCCGCCATCCTCAAACGCAGTGAGCGCTGTCACCGCGCTGTCGATACCCTTGCGGCCTTGTCAGTCCTGGCCATTCTGACGACAATTATAGTAAGCGATTGCTCATCTCGAAGGATCCGAACGTGTGGGCATGGACGACGTTGGAAGCCTTTCGTTGCATTGTCAATAAAGACGCGACATCCACGCCTAACACCCCCGAGTCGCTGCGCGTCCATACCTGCCGCGAGCTACCTCCGCCACTTGCAATGTGCCAGTCTCGGTGACTCGTCCTGGCGCTCTATGGTGACACTACTGCATCTGCGTAGTCCTCAGGAGATCGGCATTCCAGTCGATTGACTTGTTGCAGACAGTGCTGGTATTGCCAGGGCGGCGGCCCCTCGTACTCCGCTGCCGCACAAACGCTCCCGACTCGGTGGAGATTCGGCCACCGAGCTCCTGGTCGGCTCAGGCTCCGACTGCATCGGGGACCATACGAAGGCTTCTCGAGACGCGGGCTGGGGCGTGGTCATACGGGAAACGCCCAGGGGAATGGAGGCACCGCAGGAGGGGAGGATGTGCGTCGCGATGGGCTCGGGCGGGAGCGTTCGAGATTCCAGATTGACCGCGAAACCTCGCTCACAGAGGGGAAACCAAGAACTCACGGGTGAACCATGGAAGGGGGGCACTATGCAGCTCCGATGCAGAGACAAGAGTAGGCTTCGCTCTCACGTCGATCGTCGCAGTGTCGGTCCAGTTCGCGCTCACTGCCAAGAGGATATCGCTGCTAGGCAGTTCATCGGAGAGTCGGAGAGAAGCATACAGTAGTAAAAAAAACGAGGGTCATTGTACGACTGTTGTTATGAACAGCCGATGGCTCTCGGACGACACACTGAGTGAGTGGAGCGGGACGAGACTTTGCTGTGGGGGATATGCGAGTCAGCAGGTCAAGGATGACAACGCCCATCTCCGGAAGGAAACCGGTGTCCACTCGCACTTGATGAGTCAAGAGGGGGGACCATCAGTGAGGCGCCGTGTCGTACTACTGTCGTACTCTGTAACAAGTTGTGGACTTGAGATTTTGGCCCGTACCTTGGAGAGCTTGAGTTTGCGCGTACCTGTTAGGAACTCGTTGGTGTCAAAGAACGAAAACCCCCTCTTTGCGGTCAGGCCTGAAAAACACATCATCGTACAAAAAAAAAGGGGAGGGAGCGAACCCTTTTTATGACACCAATGTTAATACAGTCACAGGCGCGTCCAATTATCCGTAACACTCGCCTTGTGAGTATAACACCTTTGCGTCGGAAGTCACGGTAGGTGGGCAGGGAAATGGAAGAACTTGCGATTGATCAGAACAAAGGAAGAATCGACGGTGGAGCTGGCTGTCATTGTGTTGATGTCTACCACTGTAAGTAACCACGCGTAAAAATAAAAACAAGAGCACATTTACTCTTGTGAGGCAGCGCTGCACTCTCATACCGTCAGAGTCAGAGGCTCAGAGTTGCCAATGGCAGCTCATCTCTTCTACAAACCTACAAACTAGCAGGACCAACCACGACATGCCTCCCAGCCCACCAACTAAGTATGAGATACTCAAATTGCGCGTCATGTGAAGCCGTTATATGATTTGTTGTTTTCCCTTTTTTCCTCGGTCAAACACCATCAGAACCGCAATGCAGAGGTAAATCCTTCAGGCTTACATGAGTACTTGGGGAAGGGACTGCAAACGTTGCATAAAAGAAGTGAGTGGGGGATTGAAGTGTTCTGAGCCGAAACACGAGCGTAGGCGCAGAACTGCGTCTTTGAGTGAGCGGAGAGGTCGGCACGTGACGTATCTATGCGCCTCCCATCCGCGTCACATACCGGGCGGTTCAAAGAACCCCCCTTCTCTTTCAACTCGCCCACCCTACATGCCCTAGATTAATATTTCCTGATCGATGATGAGACTCTCAGGTATGACAGCTGCCGACTCGCCTCGGAGGGCCGGCCCACCCGTCGCGACTCGCGAGCTCGCCTCGGATGCGCTCCCTCATCTTCAATCGAGAAGCGCTACGTGCTTCCACCCATTTCCTGCAGGATAACCCCCTGGACCATTTCCCAGTATAGTTACAAGCTGTAGACCACTACCTTGGTCCCAATAAATTGTCCACGCCCTAACCTCCGGTCCAATCCCCCGGCGCGTCTCCACCTCCAACCGGAGCACGACTCGTGACCCATAAAGACCAAAGAAGGATTTGATCATGCAAGCTTGATTGGCTTGATTGGCTGCTGTCAGCTGCCACTGAAGACTATTCATGCATCGTGATTGACACGTGGGGCCAATGCGTGGGCTAAGCGTGTGCGTCCGCGCCAGTGCCGCAGTGCGTGCGTCCACCGAGACTCTACTAACTATCCGTTGTCAACTTCTGTCATTCTCGCCTGCTACTCAATTTGTCGTTGTTTAACCCAATGGCCCAAAGCCCTGCTTCCAGTTCACCTCTCGAGTGGTTGATTAACAACTCGTTGAAGAATGACTCCCAAGCTTACCGAAACCTGTCCATGGAACTGATTTTTTTATGCCGATTTTTTGTTCAAACCCACAGTCAACGCTTAAACTCTTCCATCCGGTTGAGAAAGTGAGTCATTTTGTTTTATCTGCACTACGCCCCATTCTAATGACTTATAACAAGGGTGTTAGTCGCCGCTGACGATGCACTAATGTCCGCGGCCAAGGCCGGAGACAGGATATCTGAGGCGGTGGACAAGAAATTTGGAGAGGTGATTCATCTGTTGAGCAGTTTCGAGAAGGACTTCCCTTCCAAGGATCCGGCCTCGGATCCAAAGATTGGTGGGACGATGCCCAGGGAAGCGAGGTTGAATGATAAATTCGATATGTCCAAGTACGCTTCGACGATTCTATACGCTTTGAAACAGAATTTGCACGCAAAAGTGAAGTTTTTATCTGTTCCTTTACCTTTCAATCTCAACGCTGACGGATCCTAGCCAATGGGCAAATCGCCGACTTGGAAGCCAACAAGGGTAGTTGAGTTTCATCTCCTTAGCTCCCTTCTCGACGCCCGCCCTATCGTCGTTTATCGTGGGTGCCACGCCATCGATGTCGCTCCCAGTATCTGATTCCTGTGCCAGAGGCACTCAGTAACTGCCCAAGCCTTCAAGAGATTCTGTGGAACTTCTGCCGTTCCGAAGACAAGAAGAAACGCTTGGCTCTCAAAGAAAACCCTCACTTTTATGCAAAACTCCCTACATCGCCGGAGTCATATGGAGACAGCGTCAAAATAGACGCTACCGCGGATTTTCGGCATGCGAACAAGTTCTATGTTCTCACCGATAAGCCAGATTTTGCATATATTATGACCGACCAGGATTTGCGGTGTTTTGGCAACTTCTGGTGCGTAAAAAATGCTATCATTTTCAAAGGTTTGGGTAATCTCGGTTTCCCCCCTCCCCTGTTTCTGACGTTTTGCCAGGCATCGATGGGAGGATTAGGGGGAGAGCATCGTCAAGGCATCCCTCAGAGGCACATATTGTGGCTTCTGTGGGCGGCTCCCGGTGTCCACCGTTCCCAGAGCTTCCAGGAATCGTGGACGTGGATTGCGGCCGGTTATCACACAGGTGTACCCATCGATGGTCTGGGAATGTTTGATTAGTTGTTGTCTCCCAATGCAGGGTTCTGTTGATTTCCGTTTATGCATTTGTACCGGACGAGTGGGACCAGATAGTCCGGTATGTTGGGATGCTATAACATAATTAACTGCGTCTGCTAACATCGACATAGCCCCTACTACTAGTCCCCCTAGCACCAACATCTGAGCACCCGGGGTACAGAGTCATGTTCAAAACACGTGTCCATGACCTCGACAACGACTCACTTCTCCAAATCTTTAATCACTGCCGAGTAAAATGTGAAGACGATTGGAATCTCCGACTTATGTGGCGAAACCTTGTCCATGTTTGTCGAAGATGGCGATACCTCATGTTCGACTCATCGTCCCACCTGGATATGTGTCTTTTTCTAATGAATGGTTCTCCTTCGATAAACACACTAAGCCATTTACCAGCCCTACCCCTGGCTATCGATTACTCGGATATAACTACTAGGACCATGGCACGGAAAGATGTGAAAAATATACGTTTTGGACTCAAGCAGCATGGCCACGTACACCGGGTCATCCTTAAGGCTTCATCTTCGTGGTTACAGATGTGGCTTACGTTGATGAACGAACACTTTCCGAGACTGGAGGACCTTTCTCTTTTGTCCACAACCACTGAAAAGATGAAGCTGATCCTTCCTGAGACACTTCGGGCCCCAAATCTGCGCCGCCTCGCATTACACGGTATCGGTCTTCCGAAGGGATTGCCATTACTCTCCTCCACTATCACCCTCTCAACACTGTCCCTAACACATCTTGGAGCCTCTTCCTATTTTCCTCCTGGTCACTTGACCAAACGCCTCCAAAGCCTCCCCTATCTCGAAGAACTGTCGATCGGGTTTGCCATCCCAATACCACTTCCAAGTAGTGAGAGAGAACTTTTACCCCCACCGGTTCCACCTGTGACACTCCCAACCCTGAGGCAGCTCACATTCCGGGGCGTGGACATTTATCTTGAAAACCTCGTTGCCCAGATCAACACCCCGCTTCTCGACCGACTCAATCTCACATTATTCTTCGATCTTGCCTTTACCCTTGCGAACCTGACTAAATTCATCCATAGAATTGAAGGATTTGAATGTCTTGTTGCCCAATTCATTTTCAACAAGGACGGCGCCTCCATATACGCAGGTTCTTACGATCAATCGAGTGTTGGGCAACTTAGTCTCCATGTCAGTTGCGAACCCCTCGACTGGCTGATAGATTCTGCAACGCAGGTCTGCAGCGCGCTTGGGGATGCCCTCCTCGCTGTAGAGGAGCTTACGCTTGACCTCGATGTAGATGGGATGCCTTCAGATTGGGAGGAAACAGTCGACGGCATGGTGTGGCTTGAGCTTCTGCTGCCATTCATTGGAGTGAAGAAGCTGCATATCGGCTCTTCACTTGCACGCGAAGTTTCTCAGGCCCTGGAATCAGATGACGGAGGGTTGGTATCGGAACTCCTGCCTGATCTGCAAGAACTTGAGGTACAGCTCGAGATCGACGACGCCAAAAAAGTGTTTTCCGCGTTAGTCCAAACTCGGGAATCCATGGGTCGCCCCATACATCTGTTGGCCGCTCCTACTCTACGGCACACAAAACCAAATAAATTGCCGGTAGCCCCCAAAATGGTCCGACCCCCATTTATCACCCCGAAAGACTTTGGGGGTCCGTACCGAAAACCGGCCATGGCTTTAATTTCTATCTGCCAAACTTTCGTGTATATGCAAGAACAAGCTTTCCGTTCATATGACGAGCTGAGAAGGTACCGTCAGATCATATTTATCCTAAGGCTTGTTCAACTGTTGTGAAAGTGTATCTCAGGTCGTTGACGATGCGCTGAGGTCTGCTACTGAAACGCAAAGTATGCCACGGAATCTTGTCAACGAGAAATTCGAAAAGGCGACCGACGTTTTGAGTGATTACGAAAGGAAGTGCTATTCCAAGAAGACTGTCGCTAAAAGAATGGCAGCACAGGTGAAAGAGAAATTGCGTGTAAGAGAGGGCATTCAAGTGACCTTTACTTCGTCACATACTAATACCGATCCTCTGTTGTCTGTGAAGCTGGCGCCGATGACGGTTGACTTCCTTATCCATAAGTCCCTTGTTGACGATAGTCCTACTATTGTGAACGGTGAGTGAGCTCATCAATATGGCTTCCGGTATTGATTAATATTGATTAATATTGATTCCCTGTGCCAGTAACTCTCTATCTACATTCGGACTTGTCAGAAGTTCTTTGGGTGTTCAGCCATTTCGAGGACGAAGGGAGACGTTTGTCTCTCAAGCAGAACCCCCACTTCTATAAAGCTCTCTCCCCATCTCCGGAAACATACGGAGGTGAATTCCGAAAGAGCCCGATTCAGACTTTTCGGTATAAGAGGGTCAGCGTCCTCACTGATAACCCGGAACATGCGGGCCGGGTGTTTCTTGAAACTGCAAGGGTGGTGCGGGTTTTTGGCAACGCCTGGGAAACGAACGACACCATTATTTTCAAAGGTTCATGGCCTTTTATGTTTTCTTTTCGTCCTCTCTGACACCTTGCCAGACGTCTGTGGAAGGCTTGCGGGCGAAAGCATCGTCGGGGCGGCCATCGAAGGTATACCCAACCTATGGTGTTTTGAGGAGCGTCCTCTATTTCTTGTCTCCGATTCTCACCCGACGCATTCACCTAATTGGTACCGCCCATCACTCACCGCGACTGCAGCACAAATAACTTCTGCCGAGGGGATACTAATACGGGACTGGAGAGAACCGATTCGCCGAATGTTGCGATCCCGAGATGTCAATATACGTATCACGGATAAACCGCCTGGCAGCTCCAGATCCGAATACTCAGCTGCGTCTTCTTCAGCTGACTCCAGAAGCGGTGTCAGCGCATTGTCCTAGCGACGGCCCAACTCTGGTTTCCCGTTAAATAAAAAATCCCTGATCAATTTTCTTTCCAATTGCGGAGCCCCCGGTATATATGCTTATCTCTCCCCGTCCGCTGGAGTCCATCGGCAGAGCTGTCACCGAAAAACACCAACATCCCCATTTTTAGCACCATTGTCCGTATTACCCTTGAAACCCCTTATTCAGCATCGATGGCGTTACTATCCTCTGCAGAAGCACCACCCCTTTATAACCACCCACTGAAGCATTGTCGCCGGACGGACCCGTTATGGGGGCTCCTTATCTACGACACCCAATTCACGCCACTTTTGGTTATGAAGGCGATGGCTGGGTCAACGGCTTCGGCTAGTTCGGACTTCGGCGCCAAAGTGTGGGCGAACGTAATCGATGTTATCGCCTTTTTGGAAGAGGCGTTGGTGGAAAGGATCTTGTATTCGTGAAGTACTGTATCAATGTATCAATATCATACCCATATTTTCATGTGCTGGGCAAGTGGCTGTGTATGTAGTAATCCTACGTTAAACATCTGACATGTGTGTCTTAACATCAGTCGCCCGCTATCCTCAAACGCAGTGAGCGCTGTCGACACCTTCGTGGCTTTTGCCAGTCCTGACGACCACATAAACAACTGCTCATCTCGAGAGGATCTGAACGTTTGGGCATGAAAGATGTCGAGAACCTTTAGTTGCATCGGACGCGGGAGGAACGGCGGGAGCCGGGATGACCGCCAAATATTTTGTTTCTGGAACCCAGCGAAGTAGGGTGTCGAAGTAGACAGAGGGCCAGGAGTCCAGCCACTGGCACGTATGCACGAGATCCAATTTGTGCGAGCAGAGTAGAGCCACCGTACAGTATCACCGACGGCCGCAGGTCATGATGTATGATCCGTTGGTAGTCGACTTTCTATCGAGAGTCTGATGGTCCATGGTGTCAAATCCCAGTTCTGAGTCGGTGTCGGCGACGGAGGGAACGTCTTCCGTACTCTGCAGGGTGTGAGAAACCAGATGTTGGGAGAAGACGGGTTTCATATTGGCATACAGAGGTGGGAAGGTGTTTGACTGCCAGCTTGAAAAGGCTTGGATTGTATAGTCGTGATTGCGATGACACTCACTTATTGAACGGAAGGGTGACGAGGTACGGAGGTCGAGTAAGGCCACACACGTACAATTAGACTTCTTTCGGCGTTCGAAGTAGACCCATTATCAGGCCAAAACTCGAGCTAGCGTGCTCAACCTGTCACCGAGGATTGCGTAGATTTACTAAAGTTAAATCCACACAATCCGCAGTGACACACTCGAAATCGAATCTGCCGTTCACGATTGAGCTCTCCAAGTGTTTCCCTGCATCGTTGCGTGTCCACCTGGCCACAGTCGATAAATCCAGCAGATTTTTGTGTTTCTGACCATCGCGTGAGAGAGAGAGCGAGAGCGGGAGACGAACGAACTTCAACGAAGAGAAGGTGACGCGTGTCGCGTTATCGTGACCGGGCCGGCGAGTCCGGGGAAATCCTGTCGCCACGAAAGACGGTCTCTTGGACGGTCTAACACATCGCTTCACAACAATATGCCTTGTCGAGAATGAGAGCGCACTCCAGACACCATTCTACTACACGAATAACGTTTTAACTTTCAAATGAAATATAAGTTGCCATGAGTTTTCATGCATGGATCATCCGCACTTGCGCCATCTAGTGCAGCTGTGCAATGCCGTGACCTGACTTTGACGTCACAGATCTTTGAGCTTTGACGTTTTGACCCTGGTCCCAGTGATCAGTCAGTACTAGTCAGTGATCGCTTCCGTCGTGTGCGCTCCGACCCAAGAGTCTTCTTATTTACAGTAACTTGCTCCTTCCACGAACATGAAGATGGGAACGTTCATCAAAGATAACTGAGAAAAGGTGGACAAGTAGCTGGGGAGTCGGGATTCCTGGAGCTCAGACCGTCGACCCGTTCACTTGTTAAAAAGTACTCGTGAGGGTATGTCGTCACAGAGATATTACAGTAGCGTCCTGTTGGTGAAACCATTTTTTTCTACGCCCACAAAGAAACCTAGAGATGATTGATGCCCAGCAAAACATCATCGGAGATATGGAAATATAACTTTCAAATCTAACATTTAGAATTTCCATCCGCCTGCGAGTCCCATAACATTCTCAGGATCATGCTTCTTCCTGATCTCACGAAGCCGCTCCAGATGTTTACCATACATCCTCTCCAGCGGCGTTCCGGATATCGCATAGTTGACATACGTCGCTGCGTTCTTCAAGTCCTGCCCACCCTGAATCGCAGCCTCAACCAACGATGCAGCCGAAAGACGCAGAGCTTCTACCATGTGCACGTCGGCTGACGCTCTGGTCCAACTGACGTAGACGAGGGATGGGAAGACGGCAAGGGAGCGATCTGGTGGGTATGCGGATTGCTCGCCGTGAGTGAGGAAATCTGGCTCAAATGGCTCGAGAATATAATTGAGCAGCACGCTGTCGTCGTATTGACTAAGTTTGTCGCCCCAGAACTTGTCAAAACGGATCAGGAACAAACAAATACGCCCGTTTATGCGACTCATTTTCCTTGCTCACCTTCGTCTCGTTAGTGTATGCTTTCATGATAGGCTCCGTATAACGCAACATGGGGATGCCATTGTTACAAACTCTGTGTGAAGTGGCACGTGAGACAGAAAGACAGCATGTGGGTAACTTTAGATTCACCGTTTGTATGTAGGTGAGTCTTGCGTCGACATGAAGTCAGTGAAGGTACCCTGGAAGATGGTCGTGGTCGTGGATATCAGGCATAGCAACTCGTCATAAAGTCCCATTGGAGGCTCTGGCCCATCGTAGAAGAGCAATAAGCCAAACGAGACCTATTTGACCTCTGTAAATTGAAGCCCGTCTGGGAGGCAGTCTACTAGGGACTTACAGAACCGTTCCTGTACATAAACTGGCCCATTTGCGTGGCCTTGCGGTCATGTGGCCGCGAAAGGAATTTGACAAAGGCCGCTTCGGCAGGGTCTGCCAGTTCTCCTGTAAAGCTGAGCGAGGCACCCTACCGCATTCACGTTGAGATATCATTTCTTGATTGGAACAAAATACATACCCAAACATCAGTTTGCGTATACAATTTCAGGGTGAACTTGGTCACGATTCCCTGATCGATATTAAAACGTAGTTAGTTTTCAGCGGCCTTCAATAAACCTGCGAATTCACGTAGTTGTTGAGTCCTCCCTGTCGTACGAGTTAATATTGAGCTCATTGTTCCTCCCTCCGTTGCCATCATTAAGACACACCTTGAGTGCGAACCAAAGATCTTCATCTGCCTCGGTCACTACCATCTCTGTTCCATTTGGTGACACAAGGTGGAATTCCGTGACGGAGTCCACGGTGAGTCCATACTCGTTTGACTTCCAAGAATATCCTGTCACACGCATATACGCTTCAGCTCCTACGATAGATGGGCCAGAAAAGGGAATGACACTCGCCTCCCCCCAGAGTAAGGCCTGCGACGCCAACACCATCCATGCGACCTCCAACGACATTGAGACCCTTGGGAACAAGATATGCATGCACATCGGCCCAAGTAAGGCCGGCCCCGATTTCTACAGTCCGAGAATCTTTGCTGATGGCGATGTGATTAAACCGGGTCATCGAGATGTGTACACCTTGGGTTGATGAAAAGCCAAGGTTGTTATTGTGTCCACCACCTTTCACTGCAAACGGCACGCGGGCTCTGGTGATCTGCTGAAGCTGTATTGGTTGGCGCGGGAACGTCAGCGAGAGTGTATCGGCAGAGGGATCAAATTTACGATTGAGACAACATCATCTGGTGTACCCGGCTCTACCGAGCACACAGGGATTTGCGAGCTCGAGTCGACCCAGTGAGAGATATCCAACTCAAACTCCTGGGAATCTAAAAACCCAGGATCAATGGCGATGAACGTAAAACATTAGAGGCCGACGACTCGAAGCTCACCCGGGTAAAACACTTGAGACGCAGAGGAGATAGACTGCGCGATCTCCTCACACGTGACCTTGTAATGCGCTAGTGAGGATGACGGTGTATATACAGCGAAATTCTGCTGGCTGAATCCGGGGGGGTCTTGCAGGGCCTTAGCAATACCAAGAGCACACAACATAAAGTTGCTCCCAGCATGATGGCGTCATGACGAACTAGGTATACCGCGAGCGAATAGAAGTATTCATATTTGTATGCATTTGCGTTCTTCACCAAAAATAGCCGAAGGCAGGGAATGAGCGCTACTATGAGCGGCTCTCATGATAGCGAGCACAGATCGAATATTGAAGGAGGCGAGGTGGTTATCAGCTTCAGCACGCCTTGGAACGCAGTGTAGAACCCAGTTGAGCTTGAATGGACTTACAGCCTGTATCACATGAAGGCCGCATGAATGAACGGGAGGAAATGGAGCACTGGCAACAGGTGTAGAAGCGCCGAAGCGCCGCAAACTGCCGAACCTGACGTTAGCTGACCGAATCTTGCTGTTCACGTTTCTTCTGCTCCTTTTTGCTCTGACTACAAAAACTTAAAGGGCCGCGACAAGCCACTCGTTTTCTGAGCCATTATACTCTTGACTATGCTCCTGTGATTTTGGACGAATCCCCTGTCGGAGTGGCTCGAAGCGCCCGGCAACAGGTTACAGATCCCAGCACGTACATAGAAAACAGCATTTCTTTGTTCATAAGAGCCGTTTATTCCCGCCTCTGGCGGCTTCGGTGAGGAACGTAAATACATAAAAATAAGAATCCTTTCATCTGGTCGCTGTATACCCATTCATCACGACAACCATCATGTTGGGAGTAGCTTTACTGTGGTGTGCTAGTACTCTTGCCCTTCTCCTTGCTGAGGCCTTGCAGGACCACTCCGGATTCAACCAGGAGAATTTCGCTGCATATACAATGTCACCGCCACAAGCGCATTACAAGGCCACGTGTGAGAAGATCGCGCAGTCTATCTCAACTGCGTCTCAAGTGTTTTACCCGGGTGAGCTTCAAGTCATCGGCCTCTGATATTTATCGCCCATTAATTAATGTTGGGTTTTTAGATTCCCAGGAGTTTGAGCTGGACATCTCTCACTGGGCCAACTCGAGCTCACAAGTCCCTGTGTGCTCCGTGGAGCCGGGATCACCAAATGACGTTGCCAAAATCGTAATTTAGTCCCTCTGCTGATACACTCTCGCTGTCCTGCTGATGTTCTCCATGCTAACTGATACAGCTTCAGCAGATTGCCAGTGCTCGCGTGCCGTTCGCAGTGAAAGGTGGTGGACACGCTATCAACCCTGGCTTTTCGTCAACCCAAGGTGTTCACATCTCGATGACCCGGTTCAATCACATCGTCATCAGCAAAGATTCTCGGACTGTCGAGGTTGGAGCAGGCCTTACCTGGGCCGATGTGTATGCGTATCTTGTCCCTAGGGGCCTCAATGTTGTCGGAGGTCGCATAAATGGTGTTGGCGTCGCTGGCCTCACCCTTGGTGGAGGCAAGTGTCATTCCCTTTACGGTTCACTTATCGTAGATCGTAGGAACTGAGGTGTATATGCGCATGACAGGATATTCTTGGAAAACAAACGAGTATGGGCTCACCCTGGACACCGTCACGGAATTTTACCTTGTGTCGCCTAATGGAACGGAAATAGTAGTGACCAAAGCAGATGAAGATCTTTGGTTCGCACTCAAGGTGTGTCTAAACGATGGCGACAGAGGGAGGAGAAATGATCTTACTGTTGACTCGTAACTTACTACAGGGGGGATTCAACAACTACGTGAATTTGCCGAGTTTATTGATAAGGCCGCTTAAAACTAACTACAGTCTATTGATTAGGGGATCGTGACCAAGTTTACCCTGAAATTGCATCCGCAAACCAATGTTTGGGTGTGTGTTTTGTCCCTATTCAGAAGTGATATCCCAACATGAATGCGGTAGGGTGCCTCGCTTATCTTTGAAGGAGAACTGGCAGACCCGGCCAAAGCAGCCTTTGTCAAGTTCCTTTCGCGGCCACATGACCACAAGGCAGCGCAAACGGCCCTGTTAATATATAGTAACAGTTCTGTAGGTCTCTACTGCCTCCCAGACGGGCTTCGATCATTGAGAGGTCAAACAGGTCTCGTTTGGATTATCGCTCTTCTTTGATGGGCCAGAGCCTCCAATGGGACTTTATGATGACCTGCTGAATCTGTCATCGACGACCACGACCGTCATCCAGGGTACCTTCACGGACTTTATGTCGACCCACGCCCTGCCTACATACAGTCGGTAAATCCAGACTCATATCCACATTCTGTCCTTCTGTCTCACGTGTCATTTCACATAGCACTTACTGCAATGGCATCCCCATGTTGCACTATACGGAGTCCATCATGAAAGCGTTCACAAACGAGGCCAAGGTGAGCAAGTGACAACGAGTCGCATAAATGAGCGTATTGGTTTTTTCTGATGCGGCACCCTTTGATAAGTTTTGGGGCGACAGACTCAACCAATACGACAACATGTTACTTGTTTATGCTTTTGAGCCATTTGAGCCGGATTTCCTCACCCACGGCGAGCCATCCGCATACCCACCCGATCGCTCCCTTGTCGTCTTCCCATCCCTCGTCTACGCCACTTGGACCAGAGCGTCGGCCGATGTGCACATGGCAGACGCTTTGCGTCTTTCGGCTGCATCGTTGGTTGAGGCTGCGATTCAGGATGGGCAGGACTTGAAGAACGCAGGGCCTTATGTCAACAATGCGATATTCGGAACGCCACTGGAGAGGATGTATGGTGATAATTTGGAGCGGCTTCGTGAGATCAGGAAGAAGTATGATCCTGAGGATGTTATGGGACTCGCAGGCGGATGGAAATTCTAATTGTCTGATTCGAGGGTTATATTCCGACGATGTTTTGCTAACGTTGTTTGCTGGCATCGTCTCTAGGTTTCTTGGTAGGCGTGGTAATGAATGACTTTGCCAACAGAACGCGACTGTAATATCCTTGATAAACGCTCCCATCTTCGTATCCCTGAACCGCATCATTGTGCAAACTGCGTGCTGGCCGACTTAGTCCAGTACGATCGACGTGCAAAGTTGTTCTGTATCTGTGCCCAGCTACGACTTGTCGGTGCGCGCTCAAGTTCACACGTTCGCGGTTCGACGCATGGTTTTTCCGCTTTTTGGGTACGATTCGGAACACTCGGAGGAACGCGTATTGTGAATGGATGTACGTGTACAGTACAGCGTTCATGCAAACAAACGATCGAGTTTTCGTATTTCTTTGCTTCGGCACAAGATTCTGGTACGATATAGGTCCCAAGCCCCCGCGTTGAGGCCATTACAGGCTGGTGTTGGGCCGGAGTAGTCCAGAGGAAATCGCGCGAAGCGCGAGCGACACCTTGAGCGACACGTTTACTGCAATGCTGTTACCGTTTCTGTCCTCTAAATTTGCATTTCTATCCAAGTCATCTTGGTCCTTACAAGCAACTATGTCGACCCGAGAATACTTCTGTGACTGCGCACCTCGATGCAAAAAGAGAAAACGAGTACTGTATCTCAAACGACATTTTATAGTCTGCTTAGTTTCGAGCCATTCCATTGAGGAGCTAGGCCGTGAAACAGAATGGCCTTGCATCGTTGCACGTTGATCGCACAGGACTACGTCGACCAGCACGCGGTTTCCAAATAATGCAGGTCATGAATATGAAGATGGGGACGTTCATTAATCAAAGATAATAAAGAAAAGATAGACGAGTAGTTGGAGAATCGGGATTCTTGAACTTCAGACCGTCGACCCGTTCACTTGTAAAAGTACTCGTGAGGAAACGTCGTCAATGAGACATTACGGTAAGCCATTTATTCCTACGCCCACAAAGAACCTAAAGACGATGCCCGGCAGACAATATCAGCAAAATATCATAACGTTTGAACCTGACATTTAGAATTTCCATCCGCCTGCGAGTCCCATAACATCCTCAGGATCATACTTCTTCCTGATCTCACGAAGCCGCTCCAGATTATTACCATACATCTTCTCCAGTGGCGTTCCGGATATCGCATAGTTGACATAAGTCGCTGCGTTCTTTAAGTCTTGCCCATCCTGAATCGCAACCTCAACCATCGACGCAGACGAAAGGCGAACAGCATCTTCCATGTACACGTCGGCTGCCGCGCTAGTCCAACCGGCGTAGACGAGGGATGGGAAGACGGTAAGTGAGCGATCTGGTGGGTACGCGGATGGCCCGCCGTGGGCAAGGAAATCTGACTCAAGTGGCTCTAGAACAAATAAGAGCAACACGCTGTCGTCGTATTGGCTGAGTCTGTCGCCCCAGAACTTATCAAAAGGTGCCCCATCAGAACAAATGAATACGCTCGTTTATGCGACTCATTATCACTTGCTCACCTTCGTCTCGTTGATATATGCTTTCATGATAGGCTCCGTATAGCGCAACATGGGGATGCCATTGAGACTACCGCTGTGTATAAAGTGACACGTGAGACAGAACGATAGCGTGGGGATGACTCTAGATTCACCGTTTGTATGTAGGAAGGAGTTGGGTCGCCATGAAGTCCGTAAAGGTACCCCGGAAGATGGTTGTTGCCGTGGATGTCAGGTTCAGCAGGTCGTCATAGAGTCCCGTTGGAGGCTCTGGCCCATCATAGAAGAGCGATAATACAAACGAGACCTGTTTGACTTCTAAATCGAAGCTCGTCTGGGATGCAGTAGAAACTTACAGAACCGTTACTATATATAACGTTGCCCAATTGCGTCGCCTCGCGGTCATGTGACCGCGAAAGGAATTCGACGAAGGCTTCTCCGGCTGTGTCTGCCAGTTCTCCTACAAAGATAAGCGAGGCACCCTACCGCCTTCATGTTGGAATATTACATTTTAATATGGACAGAAGACATACCCAAATATCAGTTTGAGGATGCAATTTCAGGGTAAACTTGGTCACGATTCCCTAATAGATGGACTGTAGTTAGTTTTAAGCGGCCTTCTCAATAAACTCTGCGAATTCACGTAGTTGTTAAATCCCCCCTGTAGTAAGTTACGAGTCAACAGTGAGAACGTTGCTCGTCCCCCCGTCGCCGTCGTTTAGACACACCTTGAGAGCAAACCAAAGATCTTCGTCCGCCTCGGTCACTACTATTTCGGTTCCGTTCGGTGATACAAGGTGGAATTCCGTGACGGTGTCCAGGGTGAGCCCATACTTGTTTGATTTCCAAGAATATCCTATCACACGCATATACGTGTCAGTTCCTACGATCTATGATAGATGAGCTGGAAAGGAGAACGACACACCTCCCCAAGAGTAAGACCGGCGACGCCAACACCATCGACGCGACCTCCGACAACATTAAAGCCTTTAGGGACAAGATATGCATACACATCAGTCCAGGTAAGGCCTGCTCCAACCTCAACAGTCTGAGAATCTTCGCTTATTGCGATGTTTTTGAACCGGGTCATCGAGATGTGTACGCCTTGGGTTGACGAAAAGCCAGGGTTGGTAGCGTGTCCACCACTTTTCACTGCAAACGGCACGCGAACACTGGCGATCTGCTGAAGCTGTATTGGTTGGCGTGGAAAACGTCAGTAGGACAGTGAGAGTGTATCGGCAGAGGGACTAAATTACGATTTTGGCAACATCATCTGGTGTGCCCGGCTCCACGGAGCACACAGGGACCTGTGAGCTCGAGTCGGCCCAGTGTGAGATACCTATCTCGAACTCCTGAGAGTCTAAAAACCCAGAATTAACGGGTGATAAACATCAGGGATCAATGAAGCTTACCCGGGTAGAACACTTGGGACGCAGAAGAGATGCTCTGCGCGATTTTCTCGCACGTAGCCTCGTAATACCCAGTCTGCGCTGGTGATAGTGACAGTGTATATGCAGCGAAAATCTCCTGGCCGAAATCGGAGTGGTTTTGCAGGGCCCTAGTGAGGCCGAAGGCACACCACAGTAAAACCGCTCCCAGCATGATGGTCGTCGTGATGAACTGGGCATACCGTGCAAAAACCCCTATTTATGAACAGCCGGGATTGTGGGATGGGCGGCAGGATGAGCGGCCCTCGTGATAGCGCCAGGTACAATATAGATCGAAATATTGAAGGGCAGCGAGGCGATTATTGGGCTTCAGCCACGTATTGGTAACACAGTGTAGAAACTGTGTTTGCTTTGAATACTTGCGGCCTTGTAACACATAAGGGCGGCATGAAATGAGGAACAACGAATGGGAGGAGGCATTACTGGCATGAGCAAGAATGAGACGGTGTGTGTGTAGGCAGCGCGGCGTTAAGCGCTAACGGAAGACGCTAACGGAAGAAGAGCTACAGTAGGTGGCGTTAGCCGCCACCTGCCTTGCGGCCTATAGGAGACGTCATCTGGTCATGCACGCCATCTCCTTTGCGCTCTCCTTTGCACTCTGGCCCCAAGGAAGGACCGTGGCAGGTCACTAGTCACTCGTCATCCGAGCTAACTTGCTTTTTGCACAGCTCTAGGTACAATACGCCGCCCTTCCGCTTTCCGAGTCTGGGATCGAAGTGGCGCCGGGGAGTTACACGCCCTTACGGTATGTCTCCCGGCACCAAAGAATCAGCGGTTCTGTTGGTGCGACGTTATTTGATGCCAAAAAGACACGCTGTCCAGGGCAGCAAAGCAACCTCATGCGTATAGCATTGAGTATTGCGTGTTCGGATCTTCAATGTCGTCGGCCAGGAGCCCAGGGCTTTGTCAAGGACCACTATTTTCCCCCATATGTTATCTAGGGCTAACTTTCGTGGTCAGAACCTCCAATGTCCATCCGCCTGCTAGTAATCGAATGAACCGGACGAACCAGTTATACCCGCAGGACTCGCTATGCTATCCATGCACAGCCGTTGCAGACAAGAGAGAAACCCAAGACTAGTCTCACGACGCTTGTAATGGCTGCCTGCCCGCTCAAATCTCATCGATACATGGCTGACATCGTCGAAAAACGCACTACTGAATCCGTCTCTGTTAAAAACACGAACAGATGGGACACAGAAGGATGGTGCACTGACAAAAACAGAGTTGTAAGAACGAACGCCTCTTTTTGTCCCTTTTTGCACAGTGCGCTGTGTTCTAAAGCTCTAGCTGGGCGACTGAAGAGACCCAAGCACTTGACGGCCGGAATCACGTCAAGTTCCTCTGCAGATGTCATGCGGAACGTCTTTGTATTGGGCGCTGCAACCTATGGTACGTCCCATCTAAAAGAAACTCGCTCTGCTCTTAGACCGAGGATAACGACAAAAAGTAGGTGCAACGCACTAGGCGCTGTCTATTTGTCTGCCCCGACGTCCTCCGCGCCGAAACACGAGTTTCGGACGCCTACGCGACTCCACGACCGCCGTCCCACACGTAGCGATGATACTGACAGCTTTCCTGAGCCTACGCTTGATCTTATATTTTCTTTAATGCCCACTATGAGAGGAAGTACAAAACTCAAACTGAACGCGGGGACTTGCATTAATATGTCCACGCTGCGCTGCTCAGGCCGCCTTGTTGCTTGTACAGCCTGGAGTATAGCACCTCCGGCTCACTTAGGAATTGCTTTCGGGAAGACGTAGAGCCTTAGATGATTACTTGTCCAGCGTCGAATGGCTCGGAGGTCGGTTGGGGGCCACATTCTTGTTGCGAGGACGACGGTGTCGTGTGACGGAAACTTTGGAGTGCTCAGGTTCAGAGATGAAAACAGCAGGGTTTGATGCGAAGCGCACGTTGACTGGTGGTTTTGAAAGGTTACTAAGGTCCAAGCGTTCTGGGTGGTGTGACCGCGGTGTGGCATCGCATGGCCTGGTTTTCGAAACAAAAGTGTTGTGAGATTAGGATACAGTACAATTGCCAATATCGCGTACCTAGTTACTACCTAGTTCTGTTGTACAATCAATCAACTTTCTTTATGCGTCCCCAGTCGGGTCATCAGCTTAAGGTAGCAATAAGGCTACCTTATTCATGAATATGAAAAACACATCCTAGCAGCATCAGACCCAGGATCGCGTCGATCAACGCAACCTAACACTGGCCTAACAACGGGAAGCAAAAGGCTCTACATCATTCATCAATCACTCGGACTAAATGGAGATCGTTTCTGTCCACACTCGGTAAATGACGGCATTGTGTCCCGTTCATCTTCCACGCGAAAACCTGGACAGGTCATGGATAATGCTGAACCAAGTACAAGCCTATTGGAAGAACCAAAACCCACTGAGGCTTTCTTTCGTCTCGTATTCTCTGTAAACCATGCGGGATTCTCGGGTAGGCCAAACCA
Organism: Russula vinacea; assembly: GCA_022376525.1. NCBI lineage: Eukaryota > Fungi > Basidiomycota > Agaricomycetes > Russulales > Russulaceae > Russula > Russula vinacea. Next base: position 106,796 of record WTXL01000012.1, on the reverse strand, counting down.
TCCAACCTGTGCACGGTACACGAGGCGGTTCTGGGGAGGCCAAAGAGAGGCGACGTCTCGCTCCGACTCTCTTAGGCGAGCCTGAACCAGGCACGCTATTATGCATTATTCCCAAAACACAGAGTGGTGACCGAAAACCGTGCTCTGGCCTCGTGGCAATGAGTGTGGTTTGTTGATTTGTTGAAATTGTGGGCGCTAAACTCGCCGCACAGGCGATGCCACCCTGGTACTCTCTGGCCCATAAAACACGCATCATCCACAATCAAATCATCCCCCACTCCCACTCCCCACTCCCACTCCCACTCCCACTCTCATCCCCCTTGTGTTCTACAAGTCCCCGTATCGCCCAGACCACAATGCAATCCACCACTGATGATGCCGTCGAAGCTTGGCTCCTCTACTTAGAGATGGGAGGCTTCCCATACACTTCGACGAGCATGGACTTGACCGAGTCTGTATATCTTCCGGACTCCAACGCCAATAACGACATGGCATTCACACCGGCACCCATCGATGCGATGGGTGCATTTACAAGCCCACTTAACCAACAAAATGATACATACTCGGTGAGAAAGTAAATGGTTCGAACGTCGACATTAACTTACTTTGCGGTGCGACAGGATGCCCCTGGTGCTTGGTCCATCCCGGCCCAACGTAAGTCCTGTTATTGCTTCTCTTCATGTTCGCCGGGATGCAAAGTTTTTCAGATGCAAGTTCCGTATTCTCCCGGCCGGTAGGCGACCCCCATTGGGCTGGGGTCTCTCCCTTTGTCACCCAGTCAGTAGTGGCAGCAACACCTGACGTGAGTGCAAATGCTATGGATGCAAAAACTTTCTACTGACCTAAATGTCGTTTAACAGGGCATGAGCCAAAACGACGCTTCGAACCCACTCACGTTGGAGTGGAACTGGATGTCCGAACCAGGACAATCCACTTGCACCACGCCATCTTCGTATTCCAGAAATGAGTGCGAAGCGGAATGGGCTGCGCCGGAGTACGGCGCGAATCATTTTGCGGTCACGACGTGAGTATTTTTTTCCGTCCTGGCTCCGACGTAAAGGGGAAATTCAGCCAGCGTTGCTAATACCGGTGCCTGCAGATATCCAGACACCAGTGAACTTTCCTGGTTCATTCCTGCTGCGCCAGGTGATGTCGAGCTAGACGTAACTTCGACATACGCATCCACTGTAGCCCTGGGTAAACGCCGTCGCGAGGCAGAGGAGCCTCATGACGATGGTGATGGGGGCCCGGTGGTGGTCGACACCTACGAGATGCCGCCGCAGAAACGAGCCAGGGGCGGTGGTGCAACAAATGGGATCCTGAATACAGCGTGGTCCACGGCTAGGATCTGCCACAAGCCTGTGGCCAGGACCCCAAAAACAGTTATTAATGGTAAACCCAAGGAGGCGGGTCGTGGAGCGGAGAGGCTCGCGACCCCGCGTGTGCCGGGCATTTACCACCAATCTCTGCTGGGACCGAGTTTCCAGCAGGGGAGGGTGGAGCAAGCCCCGGATGAGCAGCTGATCTGGGTTGAGGGGAGAGAGGAAGAGGAGGCAATGCACCACATCAGCAGCACGGTGCAGCAGCAAGAACAAGAACAAGAGGTAGAGGAAGAGGAAGAGAACGTCGCGCGCTTCAAGATCTCACGTAAACTCAAGCCGGCTCACAGGGAACTCCTCATGGTCACGGAAGTCGACTTGGCACGTGGTATGGTCCAGGACATCAAGTGCCGGATCTGCCCCAACACACCGTTCAAGACGTGGGAGGATTACAAGCGCCATTGCGATACCGCGGAGGTGCATCCTCTTGAAATCTCCTTTTGCGACCTATGCGGAGATTTCTTCGCACGCAAGGACGCGCTTGTGCGGCACCGCAAGCATCCGCCCGCCGAGTGCAAGAAGGTCACGCCGGAGGAGGCCGCGGCGAAGCGCAGGGAGACGAAAAGGGCCCACGTTGAGTTTGTTGGGCATCTGAGGGAATGCTTGAATACGGGCGAGGACATCGGGAAAACATTCTCACAGATCATAAAAGAGAAATACCCCGAGTCCGCGAAGAAGCGCAAGAGCGACAACAAGGAGCGGAGTCGCCGCAAAGGACGCTGATCAACGCTTGTTACTCTTGTACATTATATTTTCATGCTTACCTTTAGTCATCTTTTCTTTTGTCCTGTCATTTGATGATGTCTACTGCGACGCGAAGTCCTCGCGGTGAGGTGCCTTGGACGATTTGATTTGTTCCCGACGTATTGTAGTGTTCCACCTTTGCGCCTGAATATATATATCCTGAGGGATTTTCTCGATCAGCCTCAAACCAGTGTCTCGATTACTCACCGACTTTTTTCCTCGCCCAATCCTCCCAGCTGCCTGTCCGCAACCACGAGCATGAGCCAAGTGAGTCGCATCAGTGAAAAAAAAGACCCGGGTATGGTAGACAAGACAATCGATCGATCGATTGATGGCTGCCGGATGGGGTGTTTCCTTGCTGAAAACACGCGTCGCCCTTGGCAATTTAGCATAGATTCACTCACCACGTCGCCACACCACGCAGGAACTTGCGAAAAGCGGGGCGCCTCCGACCACCGGATCCGAACGTCGAGGCTCGAAAATGGGCCTTTCTCTACGCCACGAGCATGTACACACAAGTACTGTATGTGCCGTGTGCTGCTGTACAGTACAAGCCACGCCGCGCGTGACCTTGCTGGTGCCACAAGGCAAATTTAAATTGGCACGCCCCAGATAACACAACGCTCTCTTTTACCCCATTTGAAGTTGCTCCGACACTGTGTTTACATCGGAAACCGTCGATTCATTTCATTGGGGAAAGATGCAAGAGGGGAGGAAGAGGGAAAAGGAGGTAGATGGCGATGGCGTCGTGGCGATGGCTAATCGATTGGCAAGAGAAACGACGAGTTGGGATGGTAGCGCGCTTCTACGGCGCGACCTGCCGAGTACTTTTTCGTAACGTCATCGCTTGCGTCATCGACCCTCAAGGCCTCAAAGGCCTCAACATCTGTCGCAGTCGCAACAAGTTTTGGTGACATGATGGACCTCTGATTGACCTAGGCCATTACTGCCATAAAGTATCAAATCAGCGCTCAATCGCTGCCTTTTGAGGGACACATGCAACTGGCGTTTCTTGTCGGCTTTACGCGCGTCGTGCGGTCAGTTGTTCCTGCCGCTTCTGTGTCTCGCTCGGCTTGAATATTGCTGAGTGGACAGGTCGGATTCCACGCAGACTCGCCCTGTCGCCCTTCTCAACCGCAATCTTTGCGATGTCGTGCTGCTTAGCACCAGATTTCATACACAGGTTTCCCCACTTCTCGACTTTGTCCAGCGCAGGCCAGGTGTCAGCCGTGCTGTCATTAGTCCCACTATTCAAAGGCACAATGGACCGTTGGCGCATGGGCTACATCCAGTAACTGAACGTGAAAGGACGGGTGTATGACTCGGGCGCAGTGTCAGCTCTCTTCGAACTTTTGCACAATGCAGTCGAATAAGCGAGAAGCGGTTACGGCCACGTCACTTGACCACGACGAGCAGCGATTAGAAGGCGTGTGGCCTCGATTCTGCAGCAGGCCTCACACCTTTATCAAATGTACCTGGCAGACTACAGAGCGGAGATCATCTCGCGAAGCCTGGACAATCATTAGGAACAGATTGACACCACTAGGCGTGCCTAGCTGCATCCTCCTGGGTGACACGACTCAGGCCGATCATCCGCAAGGGTGGGATTTATCAAAGTAGACACATCCAAGCACCTTCCGACGCCGACCCAGTCACTCGATGCATCAAATGAGTTGTCCATCATATTTCTGCACAGTTGAGTACTTGAGTGTTTGATCACTGTAGAGCGTTTTGGATAATGGTCCAAGTCTCGCGTGCGTTGCGACGATGCTCCAACCTCCGTTCCTCGCTGACATGGAACCATTACTCATGTATAGGGTTACAATAAATGAAGCGTTGACAGTGCTTCTTAGGATATTGTAAGTGATATAGAAGACCCGTAGTACTTGGCGGGAATCAAACTCCAGCGTGCGGATATTCCCACCCAAAACCCTGTTCGGATTGGGATGACCTTTAGCGTCGTTGCAAAGGAAAGGTACGATACACCTGCGATGGCAACGAATTGGGCACGCAAATAACTCTTCAGTGGGAAGACATTACAGCGACCAAAGAACATGGCGCATTCTACTAGATCTGTCCGACTTTCGAGCCACCTGGCTTGTCTGCGGGATAAGTCGCGTTGTGTGTGCAGGTGTTGGAGGGTACGGTGGACCAAAGAACATGGCGCATTCTACTAGATCTGTCCGACTTTTGAGCTTATCCGGTTCTTATCCGATTCCATGAGACTACCGCACGATCGCTGCACCAAGTTTACAGTCGACATGAAAGCCCGAGCGAAAATGGCCGTGAGAAAACATCATGGGCGCTCTTTTTACGTGTATTCGCTATCTTCTCAATGATCATGTTTCCGTCAAAGCGAGCCCGAGGCCACACTGGCACCAAGTCGACGATATCTCTCTTTGTCTTCCTTGTTCAAGAGATATCTGGTCAGATGTAAAAGGTTCAGCGTTACTGTAAAGGGACATCAAGATCCGAATATCGATCTTGTGTCTTGTGAAATAAGCCGCGTAGGTACCACTGTGGCTCCTCCTCCTCGTGACGGCCGTGGGTTTCCTAATCGGCATCTTTGCTCTAGGTGGACACCTCTGGGTCTGTTGAAGAGAACACGTAATATTGAGTTCGTTCAGGTACCACTGTTGTCCTGGTGTGTGGTCTATCCGCACCGACGTCACATCACTCCACCTCACAGGATACGTGTTCAAGTGCGTTTACGTTACCGTACCCCCCAGTCGGCTCTGACGCTTTTTCCTGTCAGTGTTTGTTATCAAGACTTCCACGAGTGTCTGACTCTGGAGCTCTTATCGTCACCTGGGCTTTCCTGCCCCTATATGCGCCTGTACTTGGGTCCATCCAGCCGCCTCGAAGAGGCAAGAGTGATCCCAGTCACTTTCAGAATTCGAAGCCCGAATTCCCCTCACAAGTGGTTGGTTTCCCATGATCGCTGGACCTAACATCAAGCCTAGCAATTTTTTTGTGCCACAGCACTTCCATGCGGCGAGCATACCAGGGCTCATTCTTCCCCATTCGTGACTACTTTTTTCCCCATCCGGTCGAAGCACCGCCGAGTACTGAAATCGTCGCAAGTCGTCCTCTTTATCTCCCAGCGACAGACGCTCGACGTAGGCGCATGATCATGGGTCATAAGGAGTCAGTCGGTCAGTCAGGTGAATGTTTAGGAATCTTTGCCATCCGTGACTCGAGACAAAAGAAGGGTGGGGTGGGCATCTGCAGCCCGCATTCTAATCGGAAGCACAAAACCGACTCGGTACATATGACAGGTATATTTTTTATTGTCCCCCAATAGTAACAAGTCGTCCGGCGACGGATTGAGAGTCCTCGGGCTTCCTAGTTCTAAGCAAAGCCTCTTCCCAATCGTTCTGCGCTCGAGTCACGCAAAGCATCAATACCCCCAAGGAGCTACGCTGCCGGGTCCTTCCGTTCTTCCGATCACTTACACCACCTCGAACTTCTCCTTTTCGGTTCCTGTTGGCGGTGGCGGTGCGTCACGCGGACAAACTCCAGCCCCCCTACTCCACGCTCTCCCGCCCAACATGGGAGTCAGTTTCTCGATCTGTACACATCTATCTCACTGATAAGGCGCCGCCATCATAGTATAGCATCATGTGTCGTCCGGCCAAGGACATCACTTGCCCACGATCAGTCACGATCAGTCCTAAGACCTGCGCGCATCATAGACTAAAATGTTAAATGGCATTCACAGCCCGTAATCTATCTTTACTCGGCAAGAGATAAGTTGCAGCAGTTCGCCATTGTCTACCTTATTCCGCAAATTACACTCACCGGCATACCGGGCCATTATCCAACAGCCGGTGCCGGATGTGCAAACCCGAGTTCGAGTTTGTTCACCCTACGCGATGAAGATCATGAACTATGCATGAAAAGGAATCCAACTAGTGCAACTATGTGTTCCGCAGCGTGGTACTGACCCCAACCGAAATGTATTGCTTAGTGGATCGCCATGTGCTGTGCCACTGGCATGCATTTATGTTTGTCATAGACCCCCTCCCGGTTTGCGGCAAGGCGGCAGCAATACAGTAGCACCATGTGCGCCCGTCAGAGTCAGAGATTCCGGGCCCACTTCCTAACTACAATAGTACAAGTAGACGCATCCATCTGTCATGGCCGCCGAAGTCGGAGACCCCCGGCCATGATGGTGTCGCGTCAGACCAAAGCAAGATAGACAGACAGGGTCCCAACCATTTGAATTCTCATACAGTATCATCATTTCTTTCCCGGCCTGCAAACACCCAGATCGCTCAATGGGGAAGAAAGAAGAGATACAATTGGTTTATATATTTGGTTGCCTCTGTGCAGAACGTTCAATACACGATAAATTAACAATGTGTGTAGCGCGGAGGAAGGAGGCTTGGGGGTAGACCGATTAAACTGTATGCGAAACGAATTAGGGTACTAAGAGCATCCTATGTCGAGGTATATCCGAGAGCCAAAGAGGAGGAGTTTTGAGAGAGTTGGAGGTTTAAAAACTAGAGATACAGCAGTAGGGGGGATGTGCGCCCTGTTCCATCGCGCCGCGCGGCAAGGGCGGGGCACGACAACGTGGTCCCATGTAATGTGAGAGATAGGAGAAAAGAGAAAACAATGTCTAAAAATTCTTGTGGTGAAAAGCGGACTCTTTTGTCTGCCAGAAACCCCTCTCTCGCGGGTGTCTTGTAATTTTCCTTTTGCTTTCTTGGTGCCTTCTAAACTGCACGGGTAGCGACCATGTTCATCGCGCCAAGGATGACCTCCACGAGAAATCGAGCGCGGCCCAGAGCTCACGATCGAAGACGCCGAGCGCGCACGCATTGCGCCAGATGGCGCTGACGGTGCGTGTGAGAGCCATGAGCGCGCTCATCTTGTCGCCCGAGGCACTGGTAGCGAGGAAAGTGGCGACCTGGGGTATCGAGATGTGTGCAAATGGGCCACCGGCCGAGCTGGAGCCGCCTCCGCGCGAGGCGGAGCCGCGGTGGGAGAGCATGGAGGGCGGTACGGGGAGGAGGGCGCTCATGAGCCGGTCCAGCCGGTGGGAGACTAGGAAAGCGTGCAGGGGCGCGAAGGCCTCTGCGTGCGGGACCACGAGGGGCATCACGGGCACCGTGAGCATGCCGTTCGAGCGCACATGCGGGCGCGAGACGGGGATGCGCGGGATGTGTGCGCAGTTGGCTGCGAGGACGATGTGGTGGGCTGGGACGAGGAAGACGGAGTCCGTGGTGGGGTGTTTGGAGGACGGGCTGGTTTGCACGGCGAGGATGTGTGTTGGGGGCGCTGCGCCGCGGGTGGGGGCTATGTCGAAGGAGGATGGGACACGGGAGCGGGGCAGTTGTGGTGGTACTACCGCTGCGGTGACTGAAGCCATGAGTCTGTGGAGACCAAAAAAAATTTGGAAAAAAAGCGGAAAAAAAGTCAGATTTGTTCCGAGTTGATATGGAGTTGAATTAGGACGTACTCTTCTCCACGTGCGTGGAGGCCTTTTCGAATATACTCGAAGGGCACTTGGCCGAGGTTGGGCTCCACGGCCAGAATGGCCTCGCGGTGCACCTCAGTGAATGCTGGGCGATTGAGGGTGCGCGGGAGCTGGAGGTTGGGGAGGGGCGCAGCGGGGTGTTGGTGCTGGTACATTTCGTAGTGGTGCTGCTGTCCGGGGCGAGATGCAACGTGGAACATGACGATAGAGTTGGAGGGATATAGGTGTGGTTGGATGTGTGTGTAAGACAGAAACTGGTATTAGCTTCCTGAAGCAAAGTCGGCAGAGTGAAAGAGGAAAAGTCTTAAATATAAGGAGAGGAGGAAAGGGATACGCTAGAAGAGGAACAACGAAGGGATTGTGGACCTCTGGAGGTCGCGCTCTTTTGGGAATTAGTTTGTTGCCCTCTTTGGCAGTCGCGCTAATGGAGTCCCTTGTTGGTCTCGCTCGCTTGCCTTTCCAAGCTTCGTATTCCTTGTACTCCCCATACCTTTGTTTTTTTAGGACGACAGCATCTGTCGACTCGTATGCTAATGCAGGGTCCATCGATCTAATCTATAGTGCAGTTTCACGTGGAGCAGTCAACTATTCCTACAATCCCATTTATTGCCTTGTACTCTCGGCGCGATATTGCGACTGGCTTAGTGGTCCCGAATATGCGCATCGGCTTCGCTTTTCCACGGATACTGTACCAGTATCCAGTATGGCAGTATCTGGCCGGACCCGTGTAATGCACCGCCACCACATATGAGTCTGGTCACTCTGGTGAGAAAAACGATATGCTTCTTTTGGTATTATGATCCAGTGGTGGTTGACTCAGAGTTCGTGCCTGAAGGCGGGGGGGACAGACACCCTGACGGCGTGGGCTTCTTCGTCGCGCTAGACTTTGCGCCACACTAGCAGACTCGACTTCGAATTGTCCGCTGTATTACGGCACCTTGCGAAGATCCCCCTTCCCCCTCACTGACAGTGACAGCAGATGCCATGCTAAACCAACCGTGGGCGACTATTGTCGTTACCGTCCGTAGGTACTGCCTTTATTCCTCAGCGAGCCTAGCTACCCAGCTTAACTTATTACTCGCGTCAAATGTCCAATATACCATCGGCTTCTCTAATCTCGGGAATACCGTGTTCTATCCGACTGCGCGACGAACCGAGATGAGCAACAAAACGAGTTCTGAAAAGAGTACAGTCCCCTTGCAGTCCCCCCCGTCCAAATATGTCCCCCGGAATTAAAGCCTAAATTAGTATACGGCCCCACGTGGGCCCTAACTGCGACAAAGGGATTGCCAAACGGAGCCTTCAGCTTTGCAGCTCAGCCCCGACTTTTAGGCCCGCTCGGACTCTGCCGCGCGCTCCCACAGTGACGGCCCCGTCATGTCTAGCCAAGCCAGCCCGCCGGGCCGCCTGTCGTGGGCTTTTCTCAAAACGGTTCACGCACGTCTCTTTGTACTTTCCCCCTCAAACGCTCAAAGGTCGCCTCCGCAAACACTGTCCTTGGGGAGGTAAGGTGGGGAGCTACGTATCAGGTTAGGGCGACGTAGTACGGTGTTCGCAACAGATTCCCTGGACAGTGTCACTGACAGTGTCCCTGGTGCCTGCCACCGTATGATTTGGAACGTTGCTGTGAATGGGAAGCCCGCATACGGTATCATACAGTATGATGGGCGTGGATGACGATGACGCCTCTGACCCCCTCCTTCCTCCTACACGTTCCATCCCATCACTCCAGTTCGCCTTCCTTCCACATCGAGACGGCGCTGCGGCGCACCGCGCCCATGAAAAATCCCTATATATGTCTGAACGTTTCAAAAACTTGGCCGCCACACCCGAGTATAGCATCCACATGATGTTCCAGTCGTGCCGTCGATCAGCTGAACCCATCGATGGCGCAGCATTATAACTGCAAACAGGGGGCGCTTTCTCCCCAAACCGAGGATATGAGAAGCGATCAGAACAGAACCCACGTCGTTCACCGGAACCCCCACCATGAATCGACCCCCTTCTTCAAGTCACGTGCGGCGCCGAGCGTCACTAGACGCGAATCGAGTACGTCTTTTTTCTCTACAGTATATCTGGGCCGTGGCAGCACGCAGAGGCGTAGCATCCGCATGCTGGTCAATGCCTGTCATCTGAGATTAGATTGGATATATCACATTTGAAGATCAAGGCTGAATTACTGAATTGAATTTTAGAGTCAAAACGCAATTCTGCAATTCTGTCTTGATACGTGGTCGACAATTGGAGTATCATGGAGACACATCATCATGTGGTCATGTATTGGTCATATTGTATTGGTTGCAAAATATAAAAAGAGAAAACAGACGACAATCGAGTAGTGGGATTTCTCGGAATATGAGCATTGGAGAGAGCAAAAGAAGAAACAAAAGGCCAGAACGCTGCATTAAGAAATTGGACGACAGAATAACTGATGCTGCCGAGAGTACGCCAATCAGTCCAATCAGTCCCAGCTACACTTGATGGGCCTTCCATGGACCATATGTCCGTGAAGTTCAACAATGGCCATAGCAGCGTGCTCGTGCGTATCCAACTTCACGAATGCGAAACCGCGATCAGCATGCATGCGTATCTCCGAAAGGTATCCAATGGATTGGAAGAGAGGTATTAGGTCCGCCTGAGTGCAATAAGGGTCGAGATTGCCAACGTAGACGGTAATGTTGTCCTTGTCCGTCTGCCGCACGACTGTCTCGTAAACGAGGGGACCACCCAAGAAGTTCATACGGGCAGGAGCAGTCCCGCCACTACGCGTTGGTACGCCACTCGAGCTAGATGAGGGACCTCCCTGAGTCTTTTCATCGGCCCAGGTGACACGAATAACACGAGAACCAAGCCGCTCGCCGTTCATTAGGGCGATGGCTTGCTCCGCGTCGGTCTTGTCACGGAAGGCCACGAAACCATAGCCACGCGACTTGCCAGAGTTCATGTCCCACATGACACGAGCATCGTACAAAGAGCCAAAAGCGGTGAAGACCTGGGCAAGGACAGTATCGTTGACCTCGGGAGGGAGGTCACCAATGAAGACATGGAAGTGATTAGGCGTGTCCTCCTTGTTCTGCTGGCCTTGATATGCCCAATTTACTCGGATTTCGGTGTCGAAGATCTTACGGCCGTTGAGGACCTGAAGAGCGGTTTCTGCGGCGCTCATGTCCATGTACTCGACGAAGCCATAATTAAGGCCACCGTCCTGGTAGATGCGGCGGTCCGGGATGATGATCTTGACGTGCTGAACTGGACCAGCGACGGCAAATATCTCCGTGAGCATGTACTCGGTCACCCGTGGGCTCAAATTTTCCACGTAGAGGTGGGTACTCTTCTGGCAGGAGACACAAGGATAAGATGAGATTGGGAGGATTAAAGGGCAGAAGAAATACGCAACCGGAGCCTCGGCCGGACTTAAGCCCACCATCGAGTTCATAGCTTAGCTTATTACTCGCCTTAAATGCCAATATTTCATCGGCTTCTCTTATCTCCTACTGCGTGACGAACCGAGATAGTAGCCAAAACGTGCTTTGACAAGAGTACAGTTCCCAAATTTAGTATACGGCACGTGAGCACTAACAGCCCGCGACCTGGACGAAATGACAAGTTGTTTTTAGGTCTGCGTGAGACAAGTAATATCTATTGCTCCCTTCGGGGATGCATACGAAAAAATTGGAACGATACAGAGAAGATTAGCATGGCCCCTGCACAAGGATGACACGCTGTTTCAGAGTGGTAGACCTACGGGTCTCAATATTTATTTTACTTTTAGCTATTCCCAAGCCGTGCCTTCAGCGTCGATCAGTTGAAACCCCACATGAATAGGAACCACCTGCGTTAACCCCTTCTTTAAGTGCCGAGCGACATCAGTGTCACTAGACGCGTTCCGGTCCAGCTTTTCTCTCTACAGTATATCTGGGCTGCGGCAGCACACAGAGGCGTAGCTTCTGGATAGAGTCAAAACGCAATTCTGCAATTCTGCCTTGATGCGTGGTTGACATTTGGAGTATCATGGAGACACATCGGTGGGCGGTCATACACTGGTCATTTTGTATTGGTTAGGCTACAAAAGTTACAAAACACAAAAAAGAAAACAGACGATAATCGAGATATGAGCAATGGAGAAAGGAAAAGAAGACACAAGAGGCCGCCGAGGTCGACAGCTATGTATCAAAATTGCAGTAGAAGCTAGCGTAGGAAATTACATAGGAATGCTGCATTAAGAAATTGGACGACAGAATAACAGATGCTACTGCCGCCGGCGAGGCAAATGCAATGAAAGACAAGCGACATTATCCGAGAGTACGCCAATCAGTGGCCCTGCGGGTATGTATTAAAGCCATAGTACTGCCTGTATGCGCCGGGCTGCGGCACACCATACATGGATGAGCCTGAACGGGTCAGATGAGGAAACGTCCACAGCGTACCGTGTTGGTGTAGGGAGCCCCTGTGCTTGGGGTGGAACTCAGAGGCCCAGTTGGCAATGTGCCAGGGTCCGTCCTCTCCTTTCCCCAGCTACATGTGATGGGTCTTCCATGGAACATCTGTCCGTGAAGTTCAACAATGGCCATAGCGGCGTGCTCGTGCGTATACAACTTCACGGATGCGAATCCGCGATCAGCCTGTATACATATCTCCGAAAGGTCTCCAATAGTTTGGAAGAGAGGGATCAGGTCCGCCTGGGTGCAGTAAGGGGCGAGATTGCCAACGCAGACGGTAGTGTTGTTCGGTGGCGTCTGCTCCACGACTGCCTCGTAGGAGAGCGGAGTCAGGGGACTAGTAGTACCCAAAAAGTTCACAGGGGCAGGAGCAGGAGCAGGAGCAGTTCCACCACGTATTGGTGAGCCAGTCGGGCTGGAGGAGGGACCTCTCTGAGACTTTTGGTCGGCCCAGTTGACACGAAGAGCACCGGAACCAAGCCAGTGGCCATTCATTAAGGCGATGGCTTGCTCCGCGTCGGTCTTGTAACGGAAGGCCACAAAACCATAGCCAAGCGACTTGCCATTCATGTCCCACACGACACCAGCTTCGGACATGCCAAAGCCGGAAAACAGGCTGCCAAGGATATTATCGTCGACCTCGCTCCCGAGGTCACCAACGAAGACACGGAAGTGACTAGACGTGTCCTCCTTGTTCTGCTCGCCCTGATATGCCCGATTTACTCGGATTTCGGTATCGAAGATCTTACGGCCGTTGAGGACCTGAAGAGCGGTTTCTGCGGCACGCATGTCCATGTACTCGACAAAGCCATAATTAAGGCCACTGTCCTGGTAGATGCGGCGGTCCGGGGTGATGATCTTGACGTGCTGAACTGGACCAGCGACGGCAAATATCTCCGTGAGCATGTACTCGGTCACCTGTGGGCTCAGATTTTCCACGTAGAGGTGGGTGCCCTTCTGCTCGCCCTGATATGTCCGATTTACTCGGATTTCGGTGTCGAAGATCTTACGGCCGTTGAGGACCTGAAGAGCGGTTTCTGCGGCACGCATGTCCATGTACTCGACAAAGCCATGATTAAGGCCACCGTCCTGGTCGATGCGGCGGTCCGGGATGATCTTGACGTGCTGAACCGGACCAGCGACGGCAAATATCTCCGTGAGCATGTACTCGGTCACCCGTGGGCTCAAATTTTCCACGTAGAGGTGGGCACTCTTCTGGCAGTAGACACAAGGATAAGCCTGAGATTAGATTGGAAGGATTAAAGGGCAGAAGAAATACGCAACTGGAGCCCCGGCCGGACTTATGCCCACCATCGAGTTCATAGCTTGGCTTATTACTCGCCTCAAATGCCAATATTTTCATCGGCTTCTCTTATCTCCTACTGCGCGATGAACAGAGATAAGCAACAAAACGAGCGCTGAAAAGAGTTACAGTACAGTTAAGTTACCAAATTTAGTATAAGGCACGTGAGCACTAACAGCCCGCGACTTGGACGAAATCACAAGTTGTTTTTAGGTCCGCGAGAGACGAGTACTAGCGATTGCTCCCTTCGGGGATGCATACGAAAAAATTGGAACGATACAGAGAAGATTAGCATGGCCCCTGCACAAGGATGACACGCTGTTTCAGAGTGGTAGACCTACGGGTCTCAATATTTATTTTACTTTTGGCTATTCCCAAACTTTGCCTTCAGCCCAACTTGCTTCAGCGCGCGCGTCGATTGGAAACCAGCTGCGTTAACCCCTTCTTTAATTGCCGAGCGACATCAGTGTCACTAGACGCGTTCCGAATCCGTCTTTCTCTCCTCAGTATATGGGCCGTCAATTCTGCGTTGATGCGTGATTAACAATTGGAGTGTTTACCGGGCTTGTATCGTGGAGACACATCATTGGGCGGTCATATACTGGTCATATTGTATACTGTACGACTACGCGACAGCCGGCAACCGCAACGTCTATCTAGTGGGAGATATAATGGATACTTAGCTCAGTTAGCTGTATATATATACATATAGTAATAGTTGTGATAGAAAGTTGTTTCGGTCGGAAAGCATGAGGAGAGTGGAAATATAAAGTGCAATCTACACCCTGGAATCACTTACGCTTCGTGAGGACCTTCACAGCAGCAGCCTTGACGACCCCTGCGGCACGCTCGCATTCCTTCCGCGACAGCGCAGCTGTAACGGCGAGGCGAATGCTCGGACGCGCCTCGACAACTTCCTGACCTCTCAACCGTCGCGCGCGCGTGATCCACACGCCCTGCGCGAGCGCCTCGTCCACAACATCCTGCAACAGCCGTTCCTCAAACTCGATATCAAAAGCCAGCGGCGTGGAGTTCGACGACGACTTTAATCCCGTTGTTGCCGCTGCACCTGCGGGGTGCTGGGTGCGCAGGTAGATGTGGATGATGGGCGAGGCTGCGTGTGAAGGTATTGAGATGCAGTCCACGCGCTCAAGGACGGCGCGGATGACGCGTATATTGTCTTGCAGCGTGCTGAGGATCGAGGGGGTGTTGCGCAAAATGTTGATTCCTTCTGAGGCGGAGACGGCTAGAAGAGCCGGGACCGCTGCTGAGAAGACGAAAGAGGTACCGTTGATCCGTTGGTGGTCGACTACGTGGCGCGAACCAGCGCAGAAGCCACCGGATGAATTGAGGCCATTGGCTACGGAGCCGAGGAGCATGTCTATTTGGGTCGCCTAGATAACATGGTATTGAGACAAGAGGGGAGAAGAGATAGGTTGAAGGGGACACATACGGGGACATTGTATAATTCTGTAAGACCGCGTCCAGTTCGGCCTACTGTCCCAAAGGAAATACTCTCGTCGAGGATAAGGCGATATTTGTATTTGTGCTTCAGCTCGATCTGAGAAGGGAAAATGTTCGATCGGACCCATCACACATGGCCCACCCAAAAATCAGTCAACTCACCAGTTTCGGTAAATCTGATATAGTGCCATCTCTCTCAAAGATACCTTCTGTGACGATGAACCGCCTCGTGAGGGGGCACGGCGCTTACGGCGCTCCTTTTCGACACTCTGGAGAACATCCTCGAGGCTTTTAAGATCGTTGTGATCGAACCAGCGAATGGTAGAGCGGGAGATCTGCAAGCCTTTCTGAATGGCAAAGTTGACGCCTCGATCGGCCACGATGATGTCGCCACGTTTTGCAAATGCAGCAATGGAAGAAGAAATCGTGGCGAAAGCTTGGGAGTAGAGAATTGCGGACTCCGTACCGAGGAAGTCGGCTATGTCGCGCTCGAGGTCCATGTGCACGTCTGTAAATGCCCATTAAGACGACGTGGGGGGAGGAGCATGTGAGGGCACAAGCATACCAATAGTGCCATAGAATCCAGGAGGACCACAGCTACCCACGCCATATTTCCGGAGGGTCTCGATGGCACGGTCTTTGATGGTTTCGTTGCCAGCAAGGCCAGTAAAATTGTAGCTAGCAAGATTGAGTACCTGCTTCCCAGTGTTGACGAGCTTGGGTCTGGGTCCGTTTGGTCCAGAGACCACTGGAATCGATGCGAGATCCATTTGCTCCTCCGTAGTAAGTGGAGCACCTAGAGGCTCTGGAGTCCATTCATCCACGAGCTCGTCGATTTCCTGGAGCCAGGAGAGCCAGACGGGCGTCAGTGCTGCGCGTCGACGAAAAAAAAAGCGACAGACGTGCCTTCTCGGAAAATTGGATGAAGTGTTTTTCGCCATTATCTGCGCGAGTACGAGATTGCAGAAGGGTGCGGATGGCGAAGAGGGCAAGGAGGACTTCGAGGACGGTGCGACCGGGATCGTTCTGGTGGGACGATTTCACATAGCGGGCGATGACATGAGAACCGGGTATTTTATAGAACGCAAGCTCTGCCTGGATGAGAGCGTAGGAGAGAAAGGCAAAGAGAGGTTCCAGCGCGGAGGCTGAGCTGTCCATTGTGGTCGAGTGCAAGACGTAAACGCGTAAACAGTCTGTTCTGGCTCTCCCTCTTGGGCCATCGCGCGCTCTCCGCCAGCAAGTTCAACGTTCATCAACATGTCACACAAGCCGTCTCTTTCGCTCCCAAATGGCCTCAGCCCACCGCCTCCGGATCCGCCGCCCAAGCACAACCAACAACGTCGCGTCCCCGTGCCCTCACACGCACACGCCCTGCCGCCACCACCCCCTTCGACCATCGACATCGTAAGTTGACTCGAGTCTCACTAGAGACAGCTGCATTCCTTATTAACCTTCTAACTGGTATTAGCCACCGCCCGTGTACGGTAACAACTACCCCCGTGCACGGTCTCCTTCGCCACTCCGCTCTAGTTTTAAGGTCGACCCAAACACGGGTGAAGTAGAGAGCGAGGATGGCTCTGACAACCCCAACGATGATGATCTCGACCCCACATGGGGTCGACGTTCTCAGTCCCCAAACCCTTCTATTTCCCAGTTCGCGTCCAGCTTTGCTCAACGCGTGGGATCGTTCGTCAACAGCGTGGGTACTAGTGTCGTCTCTTCCAGCCTACCCACGGATGAAGAAATCGAACGGGAAGCCGAGCGCGACCGAGAACGTTCCCGGCGTGAGGCAGAACAAATTCTCATCCAGGAGGCCGAGGAACGTCGCCTCATGGAAGAGAAAGTTCTCGCAATGCTGCAGCCTACGCACATCACGCCCAAGCAAATCTCTCCTGCTCGCTCGCAGTCCATGCCCTCGTTCGAGATCCCCTCCCCCACCCCATCCCAGCGCGAGAATGGCGTCTCTCATGGTGGTCAGCCGCCAAGAACCGTCTTACGCCTACAAAGGAGCCTCTCACCGCCGCACAGCAAGTCATTCAAGAAGCCAAGGAGAAAGAAAAGCGCGAAAAGAAGGAGGCTAAGAAGGATCGAAAGCGCTCCTCAGATTGGCCCGCCGTACCGGAGAACAAGTATACCAATCCGACTCTACTCAGCCTCGTGACGCCTCCGAAGCCTTCAAAGGGCGCGTCACTCTCTGCTCCTCCATCACCGACGCCTGGAGCTCAAGGCCTTCCATCCAGTCTCCCACCAGTCTGGCACCAAGCCCTCTACGTACTCCCGATAGTCGCAATCCTTCGCCGTCTCGCTCCCCATCACGTGAGCCCCCTCCGCTTTATACACAGTTCACCGACCAGGGATCGCTTGATGTTCCCGGCACGCTCCTTGTCATCGCCCGGCGTTTTGAGAAGCTCGAGAAGTGGACGTTGGCACGTTCGCGCATTGGAGGAGCGCATGAGCGATGTCGAACGATGGCTTGTCGAGAAAGAGGGCGAAAAGGGGGCTGATGGAGGTGAAGGTACCTCAAAGGTTGACGAGTCATCCCCCTTAGAAGAGAATGTGAACCAAATGCGGGATGAACTCATGGAGATGCAAGGCCGTATCGGCGAACTGGGACGCGAAATGGCCAAGTTCGCGACCTCACCCGGTATCCTATCCACCATGCCTTCGCGTGTTTCAGCCCAAGCCGTGTCCACCGCCCCTCAGACCAACTCATCCTTCGCGATCCACGCGCAGACGAGCTCCTCAATCACCGTCCACTCCCATTCTCTCCCACCAAATACACCGCAGGCCTCTGTTTCTCGCATCTCTTCTTACAGCGACCTCCGCCGGCGCGACTCGGTCAGCCCACCATTTATTCCTCCCTCGGCCATCCGTGCGAGCAACCACGGTCACGTCTGCCGTACCCAACGGGGACTACACATCTCCCCCAGGCTCGGTAGTAGTCGCCCAAGGCGCGCTCTCACCGCCTCAGTCACCCCCAACGAGCAACTCCGCATCTGCGTCGCCAGCTGGCGTCGGCGCAGTGCGCCCCCGACCAGTATCCGTCGCTGGCATTCCTGCCCCCTCGCCGGAGCCTCCAGCGTCTGCTCCTGCTGGTCTGCCGCCGTCGCAGTCGAGTGTCATGTTAGTGGCTCCTCCGCAGCAGTCTACCCGCGCAAGGTCGTCGAGTATTAGCCCGACGCCACGCAAACGATATACGGTCGCATTGGGAGAACCCATCATGAAACCCCGCATGTCCGTGTCCCCGCCTCCCATATCCGTCGACGACGATGACGACGACGAATCCGGTGCTAATGATGCGGAAGAAGAGGATACCGTCGACCGTACGATCGGCCGCTCGGCAGGACGGTACGCCGCTGCCCAGCCAAGAAGGGAACAAAGGAGCAATGGTGTCGGGGTTGGGCTTGGGTTTGGATTCAGCATAGGGAACGGGAATGGAGAAGATACCGATACGAGCGTGGACTCGGCCCCGCGCTCACGTCCGCCACGCCCCCGCCCGCACACAAGGACGGGCCGTACTCCCAGCAGCGCGCAGAGCATGGTCAATGCAAGCGTGAATGCGAATGCGAATGCAAATGCGACGGCGACGGGCGGCCGAATGAGCTCGCAGAGGCTACTCGGACACGGGCGCGCGCTGAGCATCGACAGAGCCGGCGCACTGCCCCGCACCAGAGTTCGCTCATCCACATCGCTGACTCCATCGACACCGTCGACACCTTTGTCTGCGTCTGCTGCGTCGTCGTCGTCGAGGTTCCGCGACCCGCTCGTCGTGCGACGTGAAGAGACGAGGCGCGCGCTAAGGCTGCGAGGCCACCGCCTAAGGTCGTCGCTGGGAAACCGCGTGCACCGGTCGGGGAGATGGTGGCCTATTTCGATAAGAGCTGATCGCCTTTCCTTTTCTTTTCTTTCCTTTTTTTTTGCTTTTTAATTTATTCTACCTCGAGGATTGCAGGGCTTACTCTTTCCCTGCTCCGGCTTTCAACAGCATCTTGATCTTTTGATCGCATTGCACATGTGTGCGTGCGTGTACCGAGTCGAAATTGGACGGCTGAATATTGTACCGCATATACTAAGTATTTTTTGTTCTTGTCATCTGCTCCCCATCTTGACGACCTTTTCTTTAATATGACCATCTTGGAACTGACTCTCTGTTATCATCTTTTTGTCTGTTTTTTTCAAGGCTGTAGCACACTTATTACAGTAATGAGTTGTTGTGATTTTTCTCCGCCTTGGGTATTTGCATCACTGACTTTTGATAGAAATGATGATTTCTACACACGCAAACTATTTCTTTGTGTTTCGTTTCGTTGTTCCCAAAGTGCTGAGGTTGACAAGATACCTTTTTTCACAAAACAAATAGCCCTCGTGCGACCAATGACCTGAAAATGACGGATTTTCTCAACGTAACTGTATAAGCACACTCCAACTAAAAAAGTAGTTTCAATTGTCAACATGTATGAGTCGCGTTGCGGTCAACCGAAATCATGTGACTTGTTGCAGCACGTGCGCACGCGCCAAGCTGTCGTCATATCAGTTGTCTATCACGGACCGGACCATATATCATTATCACGGTCCGAGGATTCTCAGATGGGACCAGCCCGGTCCAGCGCACTGCCCCAGGATGAGAGACCTCCTGACCTGCGCTCGATGTACTCGACAGTACCGTCTGACGACGCCGCCGTCAAGGCAGCAAGCACGCTTCCGATCATCGACATAGCTCCCTGGATCGACGGGCACGATCACAAGGGCCGTCTCTCTGCCGCCGCCGCCATCCACGCCGCATGTCTGGAATTCGGGTTCTTCTATCTCGACGTCACCTCGTTTGTCTCTCCCGAAGAACCGGAAGAACTTTCCCGCCTTGCGCGCGAGTTTTTTGCGCTCCCGCAGGAGGAAAAGGATAAGATTTCGTTGAACAATCAGGATCACGCCAGAGGTGCGCCCGCAGCCAAATCTCAAATGTCGCTTTCTTTCTGATGCTCCACTATAGGATATCAAAGGTTACGGGAGAATGTTACCATGGGACTGGCTGATAATCACGAGGCGATCGACTTGTACCGTCCGGTGGAGAATCCAGATAAGGGAAAGTTACTCTGGGGAGAGAACCAGTGGCCGTCCATTCCCGAATTTCGGGACAAGTATGAAGCCTGGATAGACAGGATGAAGGCGCTCGGTCTCATGGTCATGCATGCGTAAATCTCTTTTTTTTTGAGCCGTCATGCTATTTCTGAAGCAAACCCAGGATGGCGATGGGCCTTGGAATGACTAATGCTGAGTGGGAAGACCTCAAAGCCCAAGTTGACGACAGTTTTTGGGTGCTACGCATTTTAGGTCTGTTGACTACGCCACTCTAGCCTACGTCCTAACTTGAATGGTAGGATACCCCCTCTTCCCAATGACGACCAGGGATTCTCCTGTGGTGCCCACAAGTGAGGTTATGCACCGCCTACAGCTACGATGCTTAACACAATATGTTTCAGGGACTATGGATGCCTCACGTAAGGCCCATTTCTTCGTTCAGCTTAGGATGCCCACTGCATTTGGATCTTGGGCAGTTTCCTATGGGCAGACCGTACGCGCGGTGCGCTGCAGGTATTCCTGCCGCAGCAATTCCTAGCAGTCGAGAACCCCGGTGCCGTCATCCGTCAGGAAGGCATTGAAGAGGGTGTTTGGATCACTGTGGATCCTATCCCCGGTTGCATGGTCTGCAACATCGGAGAGAGTTAGTGCAATTATACATGACGAGTTTCGGCCTCTGATCGTTATGTGATAGTGTGGGAGGTTTGGACGAATGGACTTTACAAGAGCACGCTTCACCGTGTAATACACCGCGGGTCAAACTATCGGTGAGTCCGAGTGGGTTTTAATTACGCCTTCTCCTTTACCCTTATTTCTAGTGTATCGTGAGTGGATTTATATTGTTCTCCGAACCCATACCTTGACAGATGCCAGCATCCCATTTTTCTTCGAGCCCAAGTTTGACGCGAAAGTTGCGCCGCTCGAGGCTGCACGTCGCATTCAGAAAGACCTGCACCTCGTCACAGAAAAGCACCATACCTCCAAACAAGTTCCGGAGAAAGTATACGAGCCAGTCGTATATGGCGACTTCCTCCGAGAGAAAGTCGGCCATAACTTTGCCAATGGTGGGGGCAGATACAACTAAAGATTCATCGAGACGGTTGTGTGCGCAGTACGGAGATGGGAAGAGAAGAGAAGCGCTAATTAACCCGTTGAACTACAACTGTATTATACGGCGTCCGCAGTGGCAACGCCAAGTATGCGCGCTATGTATACCATTGTGAATAAATTCTCCTGCTGGTGGCACCGATAAGGCCCTCGAAAACATGCTACCACTGAAGCTGCTGCGCGCCGCCTGGGGGTGCAAGCGGGGAGAGGTCAGGTGTTGGGCTCCATGGAGTCATGGACACTGGCTCGACTCAGCCAGCTCCGAGTCGGACCGACGGGAACTGAGTCGCGCTGCGAGATGCTGGGGTACGGAGTTCTACAAGAGGCAAGGTGAAGAATGCGATAGCCGACGATGCTCCGTTTCTCAGCGTTTCACAAGCACTCCGCATTCCGCACACACTGACATAGACATAGACATTTACGCGTCAAAAGGGTCAGAGCCATTTTTGCCGGGTCAAATTTTAATAATTGGTGAGGCGGCCCTGTCCTGCAGTTTGATACTGCATCTGACTCGGACTTCAATCTTTCGGCCGTATTGTAACTGCGTTTGTGCAAGTCGGTCGGCTCCATACTAGTAGGTCCCTGTTTTACAATAATTTGGACAAAAGGTACCGCGGCATGACAACTCAACTTGACACTCGACAAGCCGTCGTGCACCAAGCTAACTGGGCTGAGCTAGGCTGTCAACATAGTACAGTATCGTAAAGGACGAACACTGGGCGAACCTTCTGTCTGTACAGTAACGTAGTCCCATGCCTGCCACAGGTATTACGGCACTGCTGCCGGAGCTGGGGCGGGGCGCCAGGGAGTGCGCGGGATGGGTTATCATTCATGCGGGACTCCAAAGGCGGCTGAAGGTCTTTCATTATGATCCGTGAGACGTCCGCGGGCGACGGTCCTGGCTGTCGCAATTTCGCCCATGGAAACACACATCTGTCCACTTCAAGTTTAGATGAGCCCTGAGGGACTCGGAGATCCGGAGCTTGGCACTCGTTCACGCGGCGGCGGATTGAAGTTTGAGCAGTTACGTTATGGATAGACAGGATAGTGGTACTCGGTGGTACTCGTCATGGATCTCAGAGAAAACGAGAAGCCTGCAAGCTCCCAGTAGCCCGGTATAAGTACCGCAAGTGGCGCACGGAGGCAAGTTTCAATGTTCCCAGGGAGAAGAACAAGGCCTGTGATGGCCGTGAAGAGCACAGTACGTAGCAACAGAAGCAAAAAAAAAAAGGAGTGAGTCACCTTGTGACAGGGCTTATCAAGAAAGCAGATGGTGCTTCGTTGTCGGGTGACGCACCCGGACCATGTGCGAAGGGCTTGGGGCTATGGCAGGCAAAACGATTTGATATGTGTGAGATCGGTGAGAAAGGGAGCCTGTCGATCGTTCTATACAAGTACACATACGGATGTCACCGTGTCAGCTGCCAGTGAGTTGCCAGTGCCGTCGGCACTACGGGTGATAGATATGACGAACAGGCAAAGGGCAAAGGGCTAGTATGCGGTGAAAGGGAATGGTAGCACCCACGCTCAGGCTGCTGCGCACGCCGTCACACGCACACCACATGGTGTCAGTACAGGTCAATACCGTGACGGACCATTGCGCAAATCACGGATCATGATCATGAGACGATCTGTTATGGACCCCAAAAGCACACGAGATGATCTCGTGTCCTCTCCTGAGTCCCCAATACCGTGTGATAGATAGTATACCGGAGACATGAACCACCGGCCTCCTAGACTCCTAGATATCCATCAAGTTGAGGATAGAGAAAAATCCGCGTGTTTGCGACACATTCTTCTGAAACGCCCACCGGTTGAGCCTCGATTCACCTCGGTAAATAAATAGGCCTTGGAAGCTCGAAACGTTGTCTAAGGGAACTACACAAGACGGCTAAATTCGTCGCCTGGGTTTCCAGCAGAAACGCACTTTGTGTGCGCAACAGTTACAGTGACGACAAGAGCAAGAATATCCCGGAGCCTTTTATCGGTGGCAGAATTATAGAGAACCCTCACATCTTATCAAAACGTGCTTTGAGACTACTGCTGCCGCTGGAACTAACGCCAATATTCTCGATGGTTTGGGGAAGGGCACACCACAAGATTATTTTTCGTCTACAAAGTCCATCTGAGTCCGTCGCCTCCCAGTTTCTTATGATACATTAGCCGAGCATATAAGCGTGTGCCGATACAATGGTACGTGTATGGAAAAAGATCAAGCAGCGGCCGTGCAGTTATTCGCCACTGCGTTCCCTGCCTGCATCATGGCGCTCATCATCTTCATGGCATCCTTTAGCTTCTTCGCAGCTTTCTTTCCAGCTTTAGTTCTGCATGCGCAAGCAGGCCCAAATTCAGTCTCTCGTCAATGACAGGCAGAACGGAAGGGAAAGCACGTACGAGTTCGCAGCAGCCAACTGGTTCATCGCAGCTGTAAGGTTCCCACTGACTTGGCTGGCGGCCGCAGCGTTCTTCTTCCCACCCTTTGCCATTGCGTCGAGAGCTTTCTTGGCTTTCTTGACGTGATCAGCTGCGCCTGACACGGCTGCTGCTGCGGTGGAGTTTGAAGCATCACAGCCAGCAATCGAGGTTGAGTTGTCCGCGGCAGAGGAGTCGACGGCGGTGGAGTTGGCCAAGGAAGTGGAGTTGGCTAAGGAAGTGGAGTTGGCCAAGGATGTGGAATTGGCCAAGGAGGTGGAGTTATCTAATGAGGTAGAGTTATCTAGGGAGGTGGAGTTAACGAGGGTGGTTGAGTTGTCCACGGCAGTAGAGTTGACCAGGGCGGTAGAGTTGTCGACGGCAGTAGAATTGACCAGGGCAGTAGAGTTGTCGACGGCAGTAGAGTTGTCCACTGAGGTAGAGTTATCCACTGAGGTAGAGTTATCTGCAGAGGTGGCATTCGCAGCACCTGCGTTATTCTTGTTGGCTTTCTTGCCCTTGGCCGCCGCCTTTTTCTTCGCTGCTGCTGCTGCTGCTTTGGCCGCACCTGCCTTGTCCGCTGCCTTAGCTTTCTTACCCTTCTTATCACAGGCTCCAGCAGTCGCGTTTTGGCCGGCCGCGCATGCGGTGCCATTAGCCGCGAGACTCGTGGCGTTGTTCGCTGCGTCTGTGCAATTTCTAAATGTGCTCCTTTAGTACGGGGAAACAAAGGTTGAGTGGGGTGAATATTTAAAACGTACGCCATCTGCGCTGCTAGTTGTGTGAGCATATTGCCCATCTGCTGAAGTCCTGTGGAAGCGTTCTGCTGGCTTGCGCTACATTGGTCCACGGCACGTGGATGAGGAATCAAAGGCGCTGTTTCATGAATGCAGTCAGGGTGCCAGCGAACCGGGGAAAAATCGGACGCAAGCTTGTAGACATACCAGCCCGGGCAACCTCTAGACCAGCTACGGCGAGAAAGTACAACGAGAAAAGCTTTGCTGCCATGCCTGCAATGCAACGGACAAATGAAAGAAAACTGGGATTGGAATAGGAATAGAGGACTAGAACGAATGTAAACGAAAAAGCGTCAAGCTGGGAGTCCTGCTCCAGGAATGGGCAACTAGAGTCTAGAGTTACGGTTGATAGCGCTAGACATTATTTATATGGGCCCCCCACTCTGATGATACGGATGGACTGAACATGGTAACCTTGTCGGGAATAGTAACGGGGGTGTCTGGAGGGAGGCTATGCATCCGCTTCGAGTGGACCTGAGCAATTCAGACCGGTAGTAACGAGGGGGCCAAGCGCCCGACTTTGATCGAAGTTAGGTGCGCAGCGTGTTCAGACTTGAAAGGGCTCCACCACCCTCTGGCACCAGGCAACCGGGTACAATACAAAATGGGCAGGTCGGGCATTCACCAGCGACGACTAACGCAACGAGCGCATTGCCCTGAGTTGTTATCATGACCTCCGGATGGATAAGAATACATCAATCACGACCGATGATCTTGTTCTATGTGAGACACAAGCCTAAGAGTCTATGCCCTTCCCACAGAGGGGAAGATGAGATGACAAAGGCAATGGTACGCAAGTGAGACGTTTAGGGAGAACAACTGCTCCACAAAGTAGATCTTACGGCATTCCGCAGCTTTCGGCTGACTTGCGAGTGGCGACGTGATTCATCGCTAGGTGTGAAAAGGGTTTGAATTTGTCGCTGTATCAAAGCTCGGTGACCTCGGCAAACACGGGACGACTAAGGGATCCGACCCTGAACAGTCGTCTAGGAGCAATGCACCATTCGATCGACCAAACGTATTACTTACAAGTTACCATCGAAGTATTACAGCACCACTTCGGGAACAGACCTCCGCATTAGTACGCAAACCAAAAACAACCACATCGTTAGCAAAGCAATGCTGAGAGTTTCACATTCAAAAGTTTGTGCAACATGGGGAGATAGCATGCGCATATATCTGCCTAGCCAGACAGCAAAGGTACAAAAGAGAAATAGAATGATGAATGAAAACAAACCTCAGTTCCAGCGGTCCAAAATCGAAGAATCCCGAAGGAGCACTAGACGACCAGTGACGAGGAAAGAAAGACATGGTCCAAATCCAGTTTGGGACCCCAGGGTTGGAATAATGCAGATACCACAACAACCATTCGTGGATGCTCAACTTTTCTCCCTGACCAGACGATTCTAGGAAGGGGTAGTCTGTTTATTCCTACTGGCAGCAATGAGACTGGCTGTAGAAGTAGAGACGTGAACCAGATGCACAGTAAAAACCAAAAGCACAGAAACCCGCTGAAAAAATAGAGGAGTCTAGACGTCCAGAGAGCAGACGAGAGTCGTCCTTGTCGGGGGCCGCAGATGACTTGACGACTGTGGTGAGCGGATCAAGGGCGGTCACCATGTTACGGCCCGACCCGACTGCGGAAAGAAATTTCTCACGACGACTCACGACGCCACGCGGCTCACTCAACGGCAAGAGTTGGGTAGCTGACGATAATGAGTGCGAAACCAAAGGCGACAAAGACCTCAGGGTCGTCGACCGGACTGTATAAGGCAGAGTCGGTCAAGGTGTGCAAGCTGTTCTTCTTACCAGGCTCTCTTTTCCAACTCTCCGAAGGATGCCGCAGAATCTCTCGGGATCACCAACCTCCCGATCCTGTCGCATCTGCTTTGGCTAGCGATGTAGAATATCGAGTGCATCAGGTCATCGAGGTGTGACCTCTCACTTTCCATGCTTCGCGTTATCCCTCAATCCATCCACAGGAGGCAGCGCGATTCATGCGTCACGCGCGGCGTACAACCCTCACCACAGGGGACATCGACCGCGCATTACGCGTCCTCAACATCGAACCCATCTACGGACATAGCCCATACACGACTCCAGTCTTCCGCCGTGCACTCCCCTTTCCGCAAATGGCGTCCGGCACCCCCGTTTACTTTCTCGAGGACGAGGAAGTAGACTTTGAACGCGTGCTCCGCGAGGAGAAACTCGTGCTCCCGCCAAACGTCCGTTGGACCGCGCACTGGCTCGCCGTCGAGGGCGTGCAGCCGCTCATTCCCGAGAACCCGCCGGCCGTACCGCGCGACGACCCTTCGTCGACTGCGCCGGGTGCCGCTGCTTCCGATAAACGCGTTGGCCAGCAGGCTGCGCTCGTCAAGCAGGTTCTCTCGCGCGAGCTGCAGCTCTATTATGACCGCCTTACATCGTCGGTACTTCCCTCTGGCTCCGGAACGGCGGATCCAACGAAGAGGACGGCTGCGTTGGCAAGCTTCAGGCATGACGCCGGACTGCAACCCTTGTTACCGTACCTCGTGCGCTGGGTCGGTGAAACGTCGTCAGCGTACTGCATGACGGCGCGCAGGATGACACCTCCGGACGCACACTCGAGGTATTGCTGGACGTCATCTCTGCCCTGCTTGAAAACGCGACGCTATTCGTCGAGCCCTAGTACGTTCAAGTTCGATTCCAACGAGTTCCATCGAATATCAATTCAGTAGTCGCTAACTCACCCCCTTGCTTCATTAGCTGCACCAAATCCTGCCCCCGTGCTCTCTGTCCTACTACACTCCTCACTACCACCCATGCATTCGGACCATTTGCGCAAATCGGCCGGGTCAGCCCTCGCCCGGATAATCACGCAGCATTCCGTAACGTATCCTTCACTTGCACCGCGCATTATGAAGACGCTTCTCCTGGCTCTGCTCGCCCCGAGCGTGGGCCCGGCACGCGACTGGGAGCAGTGCGGGGGCTCATCCGTGTCGGTAAAGAGGCGGTGCGGAAGGGCATACTTGACGCAGGAGGGGCGAAGGCTCTTGCGGCGGAGCCAGGAGTTGTCGTGGGCGCGGTGTTAGAGGCACTCGAGCACTTGCACCCACCTTCACAACGTCCCGTGCCTCTCGATCTCGGGGACCCGACGACGCGCGGATTGCAGAACGTCTGCGCGAGGTTCTAGGTGACTTTTTCGCGGAAAGACTAATGGGCGACGCCGCTTGGGCACGGGGCGTGCTCGCGGAGAGCTGAAAAGACAGGTCTTTCTCTGTTTTTCTTTTTCTCTGTTTTCCTTCCGGTGTATCATAACGTGCCGTTGTATCGAGTGCTATTGCTTTTTCTTTTTTCGTTGGACCTTCCTTTCGTCTGTGGACCTTGCCTTGGTCTATGAACAGTCTCACTTTGGTCACCCCGACCTTCAAGACGGCCATCCAGCAACTCCATCTCGATTGGAACAGTTCAAAGGCTCCCTCCACCTCTCAAGGCGTTTTCCGATGAACTTCTTCCGGGTCTGTTTCAAATGCTACGGCCAGGGGTATGGGCCGTAAAACCATTGCCTCTCTTGCAGCTCTTATCCTTGTTCATTCTAGCTCAATGGCGGCGATTCCTCGCAGTCCACTTACATCTCCACATCTCAGTAAAGGCTCCGCCTCAGCATGGGGTTGGCTTATCTGTCCAGGGCCGAATTCCGCCACACTCCACATAGAGTCCCACTGTTATCGCAAAATGTCCTTTTTTGGAAGTGGCACGCGCCCGGTGCCAGTCACGCAGACCCATACCTTGCAAACTAGCTTGATAAGCCTCATTGGTACCGAAAGGCGGCGCAGGCTTTTTGAATTCCTGTCGGCACCCACTGCCAAGGCCGATCCTAGGATCGGCCATCACACCACAGGAGAACAGGATGAGATTGGGCTGTAAGTCCGTGGCTGTCCGGCTCCCTTTCCCGTGCCAGGTATACCTTGGCTGGCAGAAAACGCCGTGCTTGCCCGTAGTGGCACTTATCCGATTTTCCCAAGGCTAACCTATCGGTTCGCTGAGTGTGAAAAAACACGCTAGGACGGGCAGGCGTGACCTGTTTTTTTTCGCACCAATTTCACAACACATCCATACAGTGGACTGTGCCAATCGGTGGCGGTCCAACAAGTTGGCACAGAGTCAGCAAAACTCGTCCTACTCGGCTAGTCATCTTACTACACCTAAACTATAAAATTCACTCCGATATGCAGCAAGGTTTTCCGCAATGAGTCAGTCGATCGTGAGTTTTTATTTCGGTTTTTTTTCACACCCATGACAAGTCCTCTTTGTGTGCCTTCTTCCCGCGTCCGAGTCCGAAGGCGCAAACCAAAAGCCATTAATTCCCACATTACGCCGCCGTACTGGGAGTTTTCCCTTCATATCTTGGGCACCGCCAGCCCTACTATCCATGGATGGTCTAGGGTATGTTTTGTGAATTGGAAAAGAACGCAATTTACACTGCGCACATGGCCTCGTTGCAGAGGGCTTCTTCGGCCGACTCAGGACATTGGCCCGCGGAAGTGTGAGCTCACGCATATGAATTACGGCACCAACGTTTGTTTTATTTTACAATCTGTATCTTTAATAGGTGTGAGTACGAAGACGTGCGTGGGTGATATGATTCGCTCTCAGGCTGAGTGATAAGATGTAAGCGAGTTGACCGCTTTAAGGCTGTGCGTGTCGTGTCGTAGTACGAGGTCGTTACTGTAAAGGCCTGTCAAGTTATCCATGGTCCTACTGGGGATGGGATGTGATGAGAGCTCAAGCAGGGCTAGGATACACCAGAAACATACAGGCGTGGACCGCCTTCCTTAGGCAGCACCAATTACCGCCACCTCTACGCCCAAACTCAAAAGAAGCCAAAGGGACAACGAACCCCTTGAGGAATTTTTTTTTCGACACGATGTATGGGGCATGTATCTGCTGCATGCATGTCTTCTCGTGGACATACCGGGGGAAGGCTGACTGACTGACTGACTGACTTCGTACCTCCGCTTCTCTCGCGCATGACGCAAATCGCATGCAGGGTGTCTTGTATCATCATCAATCACATCGGGGGAATCATTTAAGAAGAGAGAGAAGAAATTCATCATTGGCAGCCATCCCAGCGGTTACAGTTTCGGGGGCAATAGCAGGGGGGAAGCTCTATATGGACTATCTTTTTCCGGGTTGAACGTTGAACTGCTGCTAAATTGATGATGATGATCCTCGAGTTTGGATCCCATGGGCGTTAAGAAACAACTGTACAGTAAGCTCAGGTCAGGTCAGGTCAGGCAAGCAGCGGTTACGCCACTAATTATAACTCCAGCTGCTGCTCCGAATCTGCTTCCGACAATGTCGGGACAAGGTGGTGCCCACGCAGCATCAGCCTCAGGGCAACGTTCAATCTCTTCGAGAGAGATATGAAAACGAGAGAATATTCCAGAAGACCCAAAGTAATGAAAAAAACACAAAGAACCATCGTCATCGCCCTGTTACCGTTCATTTCCTGGCAAATTAGAGTGAGGGGTCATCTCCGTGCCAATGCCCGTTTGCAGGGTTTCAAACCCATTTGTCTTGTTGTAGCTCCTCGGCTCCACGCCTCCGAAGAAGAGATAAATGTCATGATTGGAGGGGGAAGAGAGGTCGATCGATAAGTAGTTGCGTTCATTGATAGCAACGTTCATCGCTGACAGACCAATCCAATCAAATGGCCATACATGTCTTAGCACGTCCGGACTTTCACTCTGCGCCGCCCATAAATCACACTGGCAAGTCACGAGAGCAGGCGCGCACGTCGGCGATCCGCTGTCTTGTGCCCCGTTACCCAGATATATTATAGGAACTGACGCTTCCCCAACAAAGTTTTTGCTTGATTTCATTCACAAGGATGCTGCATACCTTAATCTCCCTCCTTTTGAGCTAGCATCCCCATGTAATCCTGCATGGCGCGCCGAATCGGACATTGTACCAACAGCCCCATCCTACACATCGCGGCAAATTACGATTCGAACCAAAAGAACAATAAGCGCTACAGAGTCAATTTCACTTGAAGGCTTGAAGGAAGCCGATCTATTTCTACTCGGGTCACGAACCATTTTACAATGATTAGCTTGCTACGGCTGCACGCAGGTCGCCAATCGAGGCAGTGACATAGTCAGGAATTACGGTCGATGGGCTGGGCCCGGTCAGATTTTCCTCCGAGGTGATACCTAACAACTAGATCATGAGAATTTCTGGATAGACGATCGAGGGGGAGGTGGAAGTGAGGTGAGACCCCCGCACCAGTGAGGACGAGCAACGTTGCCAGCCCACCAGCTTTACCGAATTGTATGTCAGTGTTGAGTCTGTCGCCGACCATGATCGTGCGTTCTGGATCAAAATTATGCCTACAGTAGACCGCACGACGCAGATAAAAAATGAAATCAATCAGCATCCTGCCGAATAAACACGCCTAGAGTTGCGTGATAGAGTAGACAGGTAAGACAGTTTGCGCAGGAACACACACTTGGCTTTGATCGCATCTAACATCGTGCTGTTTGGTTTTCCGATCGCGGTGGCTGGCCGATTGGCCCCAGCGCGGTGAGAAGGGGTGCGAGGATGGCGCCTGCGCCGGGTAGCAAACCCTTCTCCGATGGGAACGTAGAATCGTCATTGGTGGCAAGAAATACACATTCAGGGTTCGAATGGAGGTACCGGAACGCGCGCGACAGCTTCGTGTAGTTAATGGATGTGTCGAGGCCAACCAGCACGGCGCCAACCGAGGGATCAGGTGGTATCTCGCCGGGCGCAGAGAGGGTGTTATCTGCAGGATCCTGCGACGGTAAATGAGATGCGTGTTGAAGTATGACGGATGAGGTGACGGCTCACAGTGCCGCCAATGAAGGAGATGCCCTCACTACGAAGCTCATCTTCGAGGCCTGACATACCGATCACATACACCCTCTTATCCATGGGAAAGTCGAGCACCGAAGAGAGATAAACAGCAGCCGCATATGCTGATCCGAAGACTTCGTCCTGCAGCACGAAACGAACGCACGGGGGTATATCCACCAGCAGGGTAATTTAATTGGGGAGACAATACGTACAACATGCGCCTCGATGCCCAGTCCATCAAACTTCTTCTTGTAATTACGCCGGGATTTGGTCGCGTTATTGGTGACGAAGAGGACGCGTTTCTCTGCAAGAATGACAAAAGGATCGGATCGAGTGGCGAGTCAGTGAGGCGCGCAGGCGATAGGAAACGGGGATGAGCACAGACACTTCCCAGGCAGAGACTGGTACGCTCTTACGTACTCTGACTGCGTAGGATATGGAGGACCTCTACCGCGCCGTCTATGAGACGGTCTCCGTGCCACAGCACACCGTCACAATCGAACATCCAAGTGTCATACTTGTCGAGAAGCTCCTGGTACCGTTCGGGAGCTTTAGAGTCTAGGCGGACACTCATGCGTGCTGCGCTTGGGGCTCGAATTCTCTCCTTATCTGTAGCAGGTGTGCTGCGTCGGATGGAAGCAGAGAGTGAGGGTCGTCGGTAAACAGGTAAATGAGCGAGCGAGGAGTGGTTGCGCGCTGGCCTGCTGGCCGGCCGGACACTGCCGAGACTGTCAACGGCCTCGTCGGAGTTGATTTTCCAATTGGGGCAATCCGTGCCACCTACTCCTACGCAGTGTTCCCATTTTGTACTGCAACCTTCAAGTCCACACAACGCTGCCGTTTTCGGCTTTCAAAACGAACAATAAATAAAAAGTCGTCGTTTCCAACTCGGCAGTTTGCTCTCCTAAACATGTTTCGGGTGACAGACCAGGACACTTGCTGCCGGGGTTGCCGCACCGCCTGCACGTTGCCCATTGCACCCCCCTTTGCGGATGTCGTCGAAATTCACCGTCACTCGTTGCCCCAACTAATTGGCCGGTGCCCGGGCACTAACTGAACAAAATTGGACCTCCCCGTCCTTGATACAATTCCCCGTCGCACAGCATGAACTGATCAGTCTCGGTTTCTCAAGTGCATCCCGGGTGCTGATCAATGTCAACAACTCGTTTTCGTTTCTGCCCCCATCTGTCTGATCCATTCGATGTCCTCTCGCTCTGGGAAGGGGGGCAGCACCCACCATCCAACTCTCTTTTGACCGTCAGGCATTCGCCGAATCATTTGGTCCCAAAACGGACCCTCGTCCGACCCCGTCGGACACTTCCGGGGGGCTGGGGACGACTTCTTTCCTTCCAAGTCTCGAGCCATATACTAAAGCCGACGCACATCCCTCCATAGCCATAGCCAGCAGGGAAGAAGTATAAACTATGAAACCGTGAATGATGATGCACGTCGCGAATCGAAATGAATCCGTTTCTTCCCCTCTGTCTCGCTGGCCCCGACGACCACCGGTGACCCGCGGCGCCGTGGCTTTTTTGGCGTGCTTACGTCGTCGGACACGAGTTTCGGCCCAGTCACGTTTGACAGCGGCTACACCCAGGGCCCTCGGATGCGATCTCTCGCGCGGCGCCGGAGATTACACTCCGCGTGACAAGCCAATCTGCGCTATCAACTATTCAGGGTGGGCCCGTGTGTGTGTGCCTACACCGATCTCCCCCACTCGGGGAAACAAGAGTCAATATGAATATTGCATTCCGTCGACCCTGAGGGACAGCAGCAGAAATGGACGTGGACGTCCTTCCGTCTTCCCAGCCTTTTTCAGCTCCTTTTGCCTTTTTTTTTGTTTTCCTTCACACCCCTGTCTTTTGTGCACGGACGCACGGACTCAGCCCTTCTTGGTCCCGTGACATCTCCACGTGTTCCTTGATCCGAGAATCCCGAGTGAACTAGTGCCAAAACATCTGACCGAGGGGACACATGTGAAAGCAAACAGAGGCGTAACCTCTCTAGGATCGTCGACCAAGCGGGGCTGAAAAACGAGGACGTATATTGACCTCGCCAAATAGGGGCGGTCCGGATGCGGCCTTACGCCCGTCCACCCAAATTCTAAACCAAATAACCCCGTTCAATCTGCGCAGCAATTTGTACAAGGACAGGGTTCGTTCAGACGTGGAAGCATCTGCGCTCTCTCGGGTCGCCTTCAAAAGACTCCGTTCCATTACCGAAAGAGACTCGTTTGGGGCCCCTCTCTGCACAATCGCCTTGCTGTTTATCTCCACTCGAATTTTTTTATGGGCGTTCCATCACGATTCCGAATCTGGAACAGAGTTTAAGAAGAAGAACGAAGCTAAGGCCCCATGGCTCGTTGACCGTCTGAGACCTACAACACGCGGGGTGGCGCTGTGGTGTGTGGAGGGGGGGTGGAGTGCATCTGAGCTGGAGACGCGCAAACGCCTGGCTGCTGGCGCCCCCTTCTTCAAAACCCCATGTAGCAGCCTCAATAGTGAACCTTTTCACCCTGCATATCGCCGTTGTCTTTCTTGGACACAAATCGTCGCCCACTTGTCGTCGGAGGTTTCCATTGAAACCCGCGCTCGCTACTTACCCGTTTCGGGTCTAAGGAATGTCCATATACGTGGAAATCTACTGTATAGCGTTCGTTCCACAAGTCATTCGCTCTGTACCTACAGTGCAGGGTCAGCAAAGCCAGATTGGTTAATATGGAAATGATCCTCACCCCTTTTGCTACGCCAGCAATAGGTACCGCCTTCTCCTCGCTTGCCAGGGGGGGATTCTGCAAAACGTGTTTCCCCTGTGAATTTAAATAGGCCAATTTGTGGCGTCGCGTCCCTAATGAGATACGGGTCGAAGGCTCGTGTAAAAGGAAGGTGCAATTATTTTTTATTGGGGATTTAACGGATTAGAGAAATGATAACAACCGTGATAATAACAACAATGATGATGATGTAGGCGATAATGCTGTCGGGTGGGCCTGATATTGGGGGCCCCCCATTGTCTATACAGTACTCTACAGTATTGCGAATCGATCAAAAATGACTTCTTCTGCCTCTACCCTCCAACTCAGTTACTCGAGCAACGCTCTTGATCTATAGCATACCCGTGGAATAAGAATTAAAAAACTATGGGCCCTCTCCGTCCGCGGGGTTCTTGAGGAAATGGCATCGCGCGCTCATGCGGTCGCACGGCGCAACAGCACACAAAGGAAAAATTCCGAGGTCAAAGCTTTCTTCGCGAGGTTCGCCCCCTGCCCTCGTCACGGTCGTCGCTATAGCACCAGGATGGTCCATTCCGAGCCCCGAGGCGCTCCCAAAGTGCGCAGTAAGGTTCAACCTCGATCTCAACCTCGGCCTCAGCCTCAGCCCCAGCTCCAGCCAGTGCCGGTCGTGGTCGTGGTCGCGGTCGCGGTCGACGCGGTGCAGGTGCAGATGTAAATGCAGGTGCGGCTCTTTCAGAGAGGAGGAGGAAGCCTCCAGAACCAGAACCACCGCACTTCGCCTTCTTGGGACGAGGCGAGTCAGGTGGACCCTCGGCGAGCTCCGGCGTCAGACTCCGCCTCCGCTTCCCTAGAAGGGGAAGAGGAAGGGGAAGGGGGAAGGGAAGGGAGGGAAGAAAGGGATCACGCTGGCCCTTAGCGGCAAGTGGAACGACGCTCGCTCTTGCGCCCGGACGCACCGGCGGCGGGATGCTAAAGGTCAGACCACTGCCAGGGCGGCGGCTGCGCCGTGCGGAGGAAGAAAGAGCGGCGGCGATGGCGACGGCGTTGAGGGAAGACAGAGGCTGCATGAGCAGCAACTGCCAGTCGATCTCGGCCCTCGCAACATCTGCGATCATGGACATCGCCGCGCGGCCGCTCCCAACGGCCCCATAAGTGATCGCGGCGAACGCGCTGAACGCCTGCGCATTCATCAGCTTCCGCATCGTCTTCACCACCGGGCGGTCCGGGTCGGGCGGCGGCGGCGGGGATAGTGCGCTCGCCCGTCGCTGGGCTCGGTCCGGGAGGGCGAGAGGCACTGGCGGGTATGCGGTATGCCACTCCGCTTTCTGGAGTTGATTTGCGTCGAAGCTCAGCGCGGCCAGCGCGGCGAGCGGACACGCGTCGTCCACCTGTAGAGTAGCAGGCCGTGAGAAAAAAACAACAAATATAACCAAAAAGGCTGCACTCCGAAAACGGAAAAGAAAGAGCGCGCGCGCTGTCTGTGTCTGATCCCATCTCGATCCTTTGTTCTCACCCTCGCCCCCCATCCATCATCCTCGATGGGCACAAAAAAAGAGAAAGGACGTAAAAGTGTTTGGTTGAAAAGTACGTACGTGGTTCATTTTGCCGGCGATGAGACCCGTGGAGGATGAGAGGCCGTGCAGTTCAAAATAAGCGGCGATCGTCTCCGCGTCTTCTGCCCCCGCGCCGACGACATCTTCCTCTGAATCACCGACGTTTCGCCCGATGCCCCGCCGGCGCCAATCGTGCATCTGTACAACACACAAAAGTAGGGGGTGGATATGCGGGCGTAAACATTTTTTGCGTGTGCGCATGCAGAACATGAAACCAAGCACTCAAAGGAGAAAAAAAAACTGACTTTCGCATCGGTAAGGTTACTGCTACCGCGCCTGATTGCGCACACGCGGTAGCGTGCATCACGCCGGACACAAATGTCAGGTTGACATTGATCCCATCTTCGCGCTGCAATCTAGCCGCAGCTTCGATGCCAGACTCAGTCGCCGGAATCTGTTCAAAAATTTTCCATGCATGCATACATGCATGCACAGTTTGGCCAGGTCAGACTCGTCAGAGACAGACGCCCTTGAGGAAGCGCGTCATGCGGTGTACATACCGCAACCATAAGCATGTCCCTACTCCGACCGAGCTTCTCGAAGCGTGCGATGAGGCTGCGCGCTTTGGCCTGGAGGGCGTCTGGGTCGCCGTCGTTGCGGGGATCTACTATCGTACAATGGGGTCCCTCGACGAAATTCATGAGTGCGTCCCCGAGCTCCGCGAGCTACAAACGGTCCACGGTACAGCGGTTATGATCGCCCGGGAATTGGACACGAGACCAGGGGCGGGGGAAAGGAAAGGAAAGGAAAAAAGGGGGAGGGGCACAGGGTTGTACGTTATTTAGTTACCGACGGAGCCGCGTTGCAAAGAGTAAACGGGAAGGCTCACGAATTGCTCTAGCGCAGCGTCGAGAAGCTCGTTGAGAAATTGGGTCTTCTGATCTGCACGGACACGAGCGCCACTGAACCTTTTTAAGATGTCATGTGTCACAACAAATAATCAGCATCGTTGTCTTTTTTCCAACAGGCACGACGGAGGATTTGGAATAAATAATCTAACTTGACATTTGGTGCCTCTGCTAGCACCTTGCGCACAGCGACCCAGAGGAAGTAGTAGGTCTCCAGGTCTCCCTTAAGCCCCTTGTAGACGTTGTCAAGTGACAGCATGCTCGCGTCCAAGTTATAATGCGCCAGCGCTATGAGGACAATGAAATAAAATTCAGAATTTTCCCCAGGATGGGATGAAATGGGACGGGGATACCCAGGGGCGGCGGCGTGCGCGCGCCCGAGGGAATCGCACTGAACTCACCATCCCAGTCTAGCGTATCGCCTAGGACACGTGTGCCGAGGCCATGCTGGAGCTTTTTCAAAAGGTATGGGCGCTCCACCTGCGGCGCAGGCGCAGGCGCAAGCTCAGCTCAGCTCAGGTTCATGTTCACGATCAGGCTGAGGGGCGTTGGCATGGACGATCATCTGCTGTTTAGTCTTCCGTTGACGGGGGGGCGATAACGGCACGTGTGGGATTGGAATTGACATTTTTGAATTTTGATGGAGTGAACTGAACTGGCCGAAAAGGGCGTGCTTCCCGCTGGCAGGGCAGGGCGGGTGGCGGCGGGATTGAGAGATCAAAGAAAGTAAAGGTTTGATGAGATGATAGAAGATGAAGATGAAGATGAAAGTTGGGTTGGGCGATTGCCCATTACTGGTTGGGCGTTGCGTTAAGTCGTCCTGTCCCTGGGGGTCGTGTGACTTGCTGGGTTGCCAGTGTGGTAGTGCCGTTCATTAAACAACACAATCAATCAACCAGCCAGCCAGCCACACCACACCGCAGAATCATACATACATGTCAATCAATCAATAATGCGAACGAAGAAGCAGCATGCGACCACGTTTCACGATTCGTGTTCAGAATCAATGAAAGCCACAAAGCCACGAAATGAATAGAACGAAGTGTGCGCCGGGAACCTGACTGAGTCCCGGATGTGGGTGACAGACACAAGTACAGTAAGGGTCGCAAAAGGGATCGACTGCCGTAAAGGAAGGATGGAAAGGGCAGGCAGGCAGGCATCCGTTGTTCGGCGGACATCTACAGTACATCTACACTACACCACACAATCACCACACACGTCTACACACTACAACAAACACCAGCAGTGCCAGCGGCCAGGACCGTGGGTAGGTGTGAAATAACGGCATAGCAATGACGAACATACCCACACCGCACGCACGACAGACCCACAAGCCAACCACCCTCCAGCTGTAATGTTGGTTTCTATGTATGGTTTTTAGCGCGTGCTAAAATCGTGGCTCCGTTGCACTACCGTACAACTCGAATAATAAAGCCCGTTCTGTTTTCTTCTCGCCCTCAGCGCCAAGAAGTTGGCGGGGCCATCCGAAGCTCGGGGTAACCACTTGTCAATGCTGCTGAGTACAACAATAAATCCAAACCAAAAAAAAAGGTTGGGACTAGAAGACAGACAGAAACTGGTGGCGCCGCCCGACGTCTCCGCTCTCGCCGCCTAAGGAACTTTCTCCTATGACTTGGGTCCTGGGCCCCGGTACGGTTCAATAGTTGAAAAAGAAACCGCGATAACGCGGTTTCCCAACATCCTAGTGCATATACAGTATATATATATGTGGGTCGGTGGGTGTATACAGGTACGTCTGGTCCAGTGACCGCACGTTCATATCATATTCATCATTAATGTTACTGTGGCATAGTGGCGTGGGGTCAATAGACGCGCTGTTATCTAGCGAAGGGGAGGCCAGTAGCGATCTGGCATTACTGACACTGGGCGACGCGACTGAGCTGTCTAGGCCATTGCGGATATTGCTTTTGTGAGGACCCGCCTCTGCGGGAAAAAAAAAACTGGGTCTAAGGATTTGGGGTGCCATTTAAATTTCTTTTAAAATCCTATATTCATTCGACATTGTGGGTCTTCTTGAAAGTACTAGGATATAAGAAGATAGCGCACAGAAGCAAGGTGCGCACCGTGTACACGCGCTGGCCTCTCTCTCTTCACTTTACCTCAAGAGGGCGCTGGACGAGAACGGCTCTCAGGTGCGTCACATAACCCCTTCTCATGGGATTTTGATGGGCTTGCCACTTGGGGATCCAGAGATCCAGGGATCAGTGGCACCTAATGACCCACATACACGCACCTGTATTACAGCAATAAAACGGGGATGACTGGGCGACCCTGCGATTCGAAATAAAACCAAAAAAAATCGAAAGCAATTCCGTCCCCGGCATATTCCCTCCTGCGTTTAATGGATGAGCCGCCGACATCAGGCTCTCAGAGCTGTAGCTGGCTGGGACGGGCGGTTTTTTTTTTCCCGGGGCATAAATTCCTTGAAGGGGAATAATATAAATGAGAAAAATGCAAATGTCCGTCCGTCCGCTCCGCAGTTCCGACCGAACGTATCATTGGCGGAGAGGTTGGGAAGTGGGAAAAGAGAACCCTGCAGAAAGAGGATTCAGGGCGAGATGAAACGGCATGTCCCGAAAACGTACCTGTTCACCGAGGCTAGCTAGGAGATGTCAGCTCCCCACCCCTGCCTCTCCTACCCTCCCTCCCAACCAATTAGGACCCTGAAAACACGGACATCAAGAAACCCAACTTGTTTGACATATAGATAAGGGTGGGCCGTTTTGTTGGTAAAAGGATGGGGACAGGGGGGGGAGGGGGGAAGAAAGGAGATGGAGGTGGAGATGATAGAGTCCTGCAACCTTGAAAGGGCTCAACGCGTTCAATGGGGACCAGTGAAAGGGATTCGAGTTCTACGGCGCGGCGCGGCGCACGGCGCAAAAGAACGGAAGTACCCCATTTAGGGCAAAGCCCGGATATCGGGTGCTCGCCTCGAGGCAGGGCAGGCAGGGCAAAAAGCTACGCTACTGAAAACCATCACAGCTTCGGATGGCTCGCACCGAAAAGCAACGCTTGTCAGTCAGTCAAGTCAAGTCACAGGCACCACCACGGATTCCGAAGGCCGGGCGCGCAATATAATAGATAGCAGCAACAAGCACCGTATACAAAGTAGTAAGATAGAGATAAATTCAATGCGGCCGGTGTGCGGAAACCCCACGGGGCCACGAGTTGTAGACTGACCTCGTGACGGGAATTGAGGCGCCAAGGGAAGGTACGAAGAGGAAGGGAAGGGAAGGGAAGGGGAAGGGTTGTTGGTATTGATCCTCGGGATACCCGTCCGTATCCCCCTCGGCTATCTCTGCATCTTGGAGCTAATAGACGGGCTGAATAGGCTGATATTGTTACACAAGATGTGGCAATGAAAACCAATAGATATACACAAAAAAAGCTAAGATGGTGAGAAAAAAGTAGACAGAAGCGATCCCGACAGCGTGGCGCTGTAGCGACGACCCATTCTAAGCAACACGGCAGGCGCTCCGTCATGCATGAAACAAACAGATTCGGGCAATTCCCGTGTCAGATCTAGGGATGAATCTGCGTGCGATCCGCTGAGTAGCCTTGCCATGAGCTCAGCTCGGCCGGATGGTGTGGGTGGTTAAACGAGTGGACGGGTGAATAAGTCAAGCTATGGGACGATTCCTGCGTCGGCGACTTAATATGTCCACACACGTCAGTCGATGCCCATATCCGTCGAAAGTGCACGAGTTGACCCACAATATAATCTTCCTCTACTTTTACCGTGTCATAATGAGAGGATGGGTATTGATGATGAGCTCCTGACAGACCGTGGCTGCTGGCAGTCGTGTGGATATTTGGCGGTAAAGGCCGCGACGACAGACCATGCCCACCACCGAGAAGGTGAGGATGCTCATTCACCGACTGCTGTCGACGACGAATGTCACTAGGATCCAGAGCTCTGATAAGGCGCACAGTCTCGCTAGGAGCTCAACCGGCCGGTGGGAAACGGAATACTTGCCGAGTATGATGTAGGCGTCGAGGCAGAGCTCGGCGTGTTCACAGCAGGCAGCTGATAGCTTAACGGCCCATTTTGCACGCCCGACGAAAGGATCGAATTCGACGAGTTCAGACCTGGGCTCGAATATGCCGAGGTGTTATTTGAAGAGGTCATGTACCCGTTGTGCGAGAGTGGTGGCGGTGGCGGCGGTGGCGAAAAGTTGGTCGGACGGGCGGAGGCTTCCATCGTCGGTGGGCTCGGAGTCTGGCTGGGGCTCTGTAGTGTCCCTCGCGTGAGTAAAAAAAATCGGCAGACGGGGAGAGAAGCGCCAATGCAGGCGCGGTGACTCGACGGGACAATAGAGAAAAAAAAAACCTACGAGGTATACGCCGTCGACGTTCTGCGACAGGCGCCGTCGCTTAAGTTCGCGATCTGGATAGTCGCTAGACATCGAAGACTGGAAGGAGCCGCGGCGCGCCATGTCAAAGTGCGGGTCTGTCATGAGAGACGGCCGTCGGGTCTGCATGTGCAGTTGACGGCGGAGCTCCTCGTTCTCGCGCATCAACTTGGCGTTTTCTTGTTCGAGCTGGCGGATGCGCAGCGTTGGTGGCGGCAGCGCCGCGACTTGTTCGGGAGAGAGCGCGAGCGCGGTCTGGAGCTTCGTCACGGTCTGCTCAAGCTGTAGAGTAGAGTAGAGTGGCATGTCAGTGAATGGGTACTACTACTATGCGGGGGCTTACCTGCTCGATGTAGGCCTTTCGCTTCGCGCGATGCCTTGCTTGGGCCTTTGCATTACGGCTGCGCTCGGGGCGGTCACCGGCAGCGGAGGACGGGTTGCTTGTTGCTTGTGCCATGTAGTCAAACAGAGTGGGAAGGGGGACTCGGTAAGAGGAAGGTGGTGGTGTTGAATGGCTGTAGGTATATGGCCGAGTAGGACGAATGGGAGGAGGCGATTGTAGAGATTGAGAAGGCATTCGAGGGCGGGATTTATAAAGAGTTGACAGGTCGCCCTGAACCGAAGGGGTCAGTTTGAGATCTCCCATCTGAAATTTCGGGCGAATCGAATAATTGAGCAGCCTTCCCTTCTTCTTTCCCTATGTTATTATTATTTATATTATTTTTTTGTTGCGCTCTTACCGGCATTATCGCTCGCTTTGGTCATCCGAATAGCCTTTGCTCTTGGTCGTCTGTGGCAAAATGCTTCCGCGTCTTTGATATCGTTCATTCATTCTTCACTCGCTCAAATCCCACCCACCCATCCCTCAAATCCCTCTGTCCTCTTCCGTCCGTCTCCTGCCAGCAAGTCCCCTCCCCCACCCTTTTTTTTTTACTTTTCTCAGTGTCACTGCGTCACCGTTCACTTTGATTTCCGCCCAATAAGGAAAGTCATCGTATTGGGTGTATGTCATCATCAGTTCCCAGACCGAACTCGCAATTGCATCTGCGCCGTATACACCCCCAATTAGATTAATCTTGAGTAGTGTGCTTCGATGCGCCAAACATCACAAAGGCCAAAACCCTTCCCTCTCCCCCAACGTTTGGCCGTGAAATATGAATTGTGGACGGACCAGTCTACGGTCGCTCGGGCCAAGTGAGCGCGCTGCCAAACACTTCGTCTAAGCGGGTGACAACTCACAAGACCTTGACAAGACAAGGTCGGTCCCTCCTGGAGTCCGTACGCCACATTTAATCCGAAATCTTCCCTCCCCCTCTCGCTCCTCCCCTGAGCGCCAGGCTTCTCGGCTGGTTGCAACCAATCACATCCCTTGGTTCCGACTTGCCTTATACGCTCAAAGACGCGAAATGCCGCAGTCAGCTGAGTGTGTCTTCGCCTGACTGTCGTGGGCCTGACTCTATCTGCCTCATTCATCCTTGCCTTTACCGCTTCTTTGCGCCCAGAAAACCCCCAAAATACGTATTTACGTCGCATGTTCCTTATCGGCCTCGCGGTTTTTGACGCGTGTCGCTCTTTAGGCTTTGACGTGACCCGTAAGGCTGCATCCTTTTCGACATCCTCAAGGCCTGTCTTCTTTTCCCGACGAAACTAATAATTTTATGTTGACGATGATGATATCATGATGTGCCCTGGGGGGGGGACGAGGGGGGAATGAAAAAGGGGACTATGACCTATTCATTCGCTCATCGGCCGAACTCCTTCCTAAAAGCGGTGGCTTCCACTACAGAGGTACTGTGCGACAACAGCGCACGCGCACAGCCCCCTTCAGGCCAGGATCCCTTTGCAATGGGAGGGGTTGGAATGAGATCCGATCGAATTGGGAGCATTTTCAGTTTCGCGCAGCACACCAGCGCCGAATGCGCTCGGGGCATCACCATTTTGGACGGACGGCGACTTGGAAGGACCAAAGACTGGTGCGCGAGACAAGATCGGTTCGGGCTGATCTGCGAAGGAGTGGCGGTCCAAGGGGTGAGGAATTCCGAATTCCCTCATTATTGCGTCCGGAAGCTTGCCGGACATATGTGCTACTCAGCTCCGGATATTGCCGGTCGTCTTTCAGATATTCCATCAGTGCTTGGACCTGCCATGTCCATTTCACAATACCTTGATCATCGCGCTTTCCCCTCTTGGTAACTTTGTTTGGCAATATTGGCTGGCCGTTTCTTTTCTCTCACCGGCCCTCGCCGTTCAACAAGGGTCCTTTTCTCATTCTCCTCTCCGCGCTAAGACGTGAGGCTGCGGTGTGGATAAACAACAAAACGTCACTATAGCAGCGAGACCGCAGTCACGCCGTGAGAGGGCCTAAGCACGGCAACAGCCGGGCAGCCATACCGGAGTCTGTTCGGTTTAATCGGTTTTTAATGAAAGCAGCCGATCTGGTCACAATTCATTTCATCTGTCGCGTGCACGTGCGTGTTGCGTCACAACCGTGACGATACGGTCTTCTACACAACCTCTCTCGACGAATACAGTACGGCCGCTTACCCGCATAAGCAATTGCGATCCAGTTCTATGAGCTACGGGGGTTTCAAAACCCTTTGCCACAGAGCTCATTCACGCATCATTAAACCGCAAACGGAATAAAACAGACCAAAACGCAGAAACCCAAAAAAAAATATAGAAGCAAGAGCAGATAGAGTACTACAAAGATGGACGAGGCCTTGCTGGCTCGATGGCTGGCTAGCTGGCAGGGGGTGGTTCGCCCGAAGTCAACGGGGTAACCTTACTCTATAAGCGTACAAGTACAGTACGTGTGCGCGGGTAGAGTAGACTTCTGTTTCGTGGAGTTAAGATCATCTGGCGATTGCGTCCGAACCGTCCGCTACCGGTATAAGTCCACCCACTGCAACGCGGAGTGCACGCGCCCGCGGCCCTCACACTTCCTCGTCCGAGATAATTAATCTCGTTCGGCCCTTTCGAGGCACGAAGCCATTACTGCTACTGGTCGACGAGGAGGCACGGCCAGGGTCGCCCTTGTGGCTCTCAGGAAGAGGCGGCATCGGGCTTGTTGCTCCAGTTGGCAGCGGTTGATCGTGCCCCTGCTGCGCTTGCTCCACATCGTCGTTCTCGTCCTCGCTATCTGTGCCTTTCTTCGGAGGTGCTGGTGCTGGTGGTGTGTCCGGCTCCGCGTCATCGGATGCGTGGAGGGCTACGCCGCGGTATCGCGGTCGTGCTCGGGGACGACGAGGAGATTTGGGCGCCGCCAGTGGAGGAGGATCGGAGTGACGGTGCTTCCCTGCCGCCACATCGCGATAGACAAGTGAAGAGCTGTCACCGTGGTCAATGTCACGACCGCCACTACCATCATCGCCACCACCATCGTCATCATCACCATCAGCATCATCAGCATCGTCATCAGAAATAGAAGCAGCAGCAGCAGAGGAAGACCGCCGCAGCGCTCCCGCATTGAATCTTCCGCGATCGCCGTCTTCACCGTCCCCGTCATCCATCCCAGACGTTGTCAGTGACAGTGCGGCGGACCGCCGTGTCCGCTTAGCCTGCCTGGCAGATGCAGTCGTGGCGTCGTCGGTGGCAGTAGGAAGCGACGGCTGTTGTTGCGCCCGCCTGCGCTTCTTGGTGCCCGTCGGGCGCATCGTGCCGATATGACTAAGACTGTCGATGGCGGCGAGCGCGGTACGTTCTCGTAGGGCCGCCTCACGCGCAAAGAATCCTTCGATGTCCCGTCCGTACTCCTCGTCGCTATCTTCGATGAACTGTGCAGACATGTACTTCTCTTGCTCACGCGCTCTGCGTGCCACCTTGCGCTTCCGCTCGTCGTCGTCGTTGTCATCGTCGTCGTCGTCGTCCTTCGTCTCTCCTTCCGAGTCTGAAGCTGTTGTTGTCGTCCGCCGGCGACGGCGACGACGACGGGTTTGTCTCTTCTTGCGGAGCAACTGCGCAGCACGTTTTCCTTCGAGGTCGAGCG
The DNA here is from genome assembly GCA_022376525.1 of Russula vinacea. NCBI lineage: Eukaryota > Fungi > Basidiomycota > Agaricomycetes > Russulales > Russulaceae > Russula > Russula vinacea. The sequence continues at coordinate 62,179 of WTXL01000012.1, read as the reverse complement.
GAGTCGTTTCAAATTGTTCGATGACGGTCAGCGATCGTTGTAGATCGGGCAGCTCGATACCCGCGGGGATGTACCACTGTGGCTCATCGGACACGTCTGGATCTAGACCTATTTCGCCAAAAAGGAGAAAGGGCCAAAAAAAAAAAAAAAAAGAAATCCGCGAAACGCAAGACGCGTGCAGCACGATCGATGGCGAGAATACGACCAAACGACGACGATGCGACGCGATGCGAAACGCGGTTTCCGCGGGCATGGGTTATTCAAGCCGTTCTAGCTGCGGAGGGACAAAAACAATGGAACGGGAAAGCCCTACGCACCTCCGTTGTCATCGTCATCTCGCAGAAGATGAAAGTGCGCTAGCCGAAACATCAATCTCAAGTGCGGGTTTCTCGTCGCCGCGTCTGCCCGCGCGTCGGTCGTGTATGGGATCACTGCGTCGCAGAAAAAGGTAAAATAATTTTTTTTTTTAATATAACCCCCTGCAGCTCGCCCGAAACTGGGGTTGCACACTTTGGGAGAAGGAGAAAAAAAACGCACTGTAGTCGGTGTTAACGGTCTTGTTTCGAGCCACCTCGGAGGCAGGGTCGGCTGATGGTACTGTCTCAATCGCATCTTCACCGATGTTCTCGTCCCCATCGTGCAAGGCATCCTGAGCGGGATCGTTTTTGGCCCGTTCTTCGATGCGCTGCCGCTGCGCTATGACAATAGCCAAGATCTATTTTACGCCTCTATTAGTCAACGCCCGCTCCAGGACTTTCGGGCACAGAACAGACAAACCTCTTTGACCCACTCGATCAGCTCGCTCTGGCCAACGTCCTGAAGAGCCGCCATGGCGATGGCAAGCTGCTCGCTCCACGAGAAACCTTTCTTGACTTCGACATCCGGTGGGAACCCCGTATCAGCTTCCTTCGTCTTCTTCTTTGCTTTGTTCTCGGGTTCCCAGCTAGAATATCTCTTCCATCGATTTCGATTCTTTGGGAAGAATGCCTGCACGCGCGAAAATTCCCCCGATCTTGTAAGAATTGGTGATGCCAACGGGAAAGGCGGGTGGGGAGCGCACCTCTATGAGTACAAAGGAGTCCGCCTCGACGGCTTTGAAGAACTGACGGAGTACGTAGTTGATGAGCGCTACGAGATCCTTGTACGGCTGGTCCTTGGGAAATGATTTTTGGTCGGCAAGGATCGTCTTGAACAGGTTCAGGGTGGACACCTAACCCGATCATTCAGAACACATGCAAACAGGCTCCCCGCGCACAAACCGCACGGAAGATGCTGCCGTCGACTCACTTGGAAGAATAGTCCTTCTGCTTTGGCGCGCACCGCCTGCCGATGCAGCAGGCTAACCACCCGTTTCATCTCCTCGGATGACGTGAATTCTTTGTGACGCCCGATGTAGGTCAGTAGCGATTGCGTGATGTCCGAATTTGCGAATTTCTGGGGTTCATGTCAGAGACGGGCGTACCGAGGGGGGCGCCCACTCACCAATTCAAAGCTTTCAAAGGTGAACATGGTCTCCTCAATCACGTCATCTTCCGGCTGTCGTTCAGCAAGCTCCTCTTCCTCCTCAGCGTCAGGAACGCCATTCGGCTCTTCCTCCGTGCTATGAACTATTATTATCGGGTGTCAGGGTCAGAGACAGTCGGCCCTGACGAAGAAAAAATAAAAATCGTACGCACCCTTGGCCCTCCGCTTTTTCTTGGGCTTCACCCGCTTGCGCACGTACGAGCCATCGCCCGTTGTTTTGGCCCATTTCTCAAGCATTCGCATCAGAGCGTATGCGAGGTGTACGCTGGAACGAAGGAAATTGAGCGATTGTGTGCCATCCTTGTACACGCGCAGGCCATCGAGTGCAGCATCAAGAACCTGGCCATTGTAGACGAGTTGTTGCTGAAGTAGAGCAGCGGCCTCGTGGAGCTCTTCCCCGCGCCTGCTTCTATGTTCGTTGAGGCCATCGCTTCGAGGAGCGCGAGGAGCTGTGTCAGGCATTCGATGCCCGCCTGCAGCTCTTTCCATGACTTGGGCTACGCAATGCGTAAATCAACGAAAATAAAATTGACACCAGGGTGGCCCACCTTCTCTTCGACGGCGCCATTCATGCGCTTGAGAACCCACACAATCCAGCTACGCTCGATCACTTCGCCGACGAGCCCGAAAGCCCACGGTTCGGATGCACCCACACTTTTCTCCTGCGTCCGGACGGCAAGGAAGTACTCGAGGAACCACTTCGTGACGAAGAGCAAACGGAGGTTGTCCTTCTCTGTGATCTTTGGGCGCTCCGATTTGATATCCTTGAGTAACGACGCGAGGAACGCTGGAGCACCATGGACAATACGTGGTGGTAAGAGTCACAAGGTGTGTGCGAGTGCAGGGGAAAAAAATGGGGGGACGACGCACGATTAAAACAAGATTCAATGAACGTGCGAGCAAGCCCTCGCAACACCGTCCGCGCTTCGGGGGTCAAGTTGTCGTTACGCGCCACTTCATCCTCCTTCTTGCCCTTCTGCTTATTCCGGCGCTTGACGAGATCGATCACCGCGCCAGACTCTTTACTCAGAGCCTGTTGTCGATGAAGGACGATTGGCTGGGAGGAAGAGGAGGACTCATTGGGAGGAGTCGGGGTCCCTGCGTCTCCTTCGGTAGGCACTCCCGACGCTCCCGAACCCTTCTTCGGGTTTAACCGCACCGAAATGGTGGTCCCAAAGCGCGAGTGACGTGAAGGCGCATTGCGTGCAAAGTCTCGCCGGCGTCGATCCTCGATCGTCAGGAGCTGTCGCAGATTCTGCTTCGTTTGCTATTAAGGGGGGAAGCGCGGAAGGGAGCATCTCAGTTCAGTTCGACCAGCAAAAAATGACCGATGTTATTTCGGGATTCCAACAACTCACCGCCGTTTGATCCAAGACGAGTTGAGTAGGCTTGACTCCCCTGAACAGAAGATAGAAGATCTCGAGGACGAGCGCGTTCCAGCTGTTAAACATGGCGTCGCTGGTCGCGCTGGAGGCGATGGTGAGGAGGAGATCAAAGAAATGGGACTCGGAAAGGGCGCGGATGAGCTTGCTCTGTAGCGAGGAGAACTCTGCCTGGTCGGCGCTGAGATGCACATTGGCAGGGAGGTCCTTGATAAAAGCTAGATTTCTGACGAGGTGGAGGACGACGTTCACGATCTGCACGTCGCGCTCTGTTCTCGTCTTGGGACCACGGGCGAGACAGGGTAGGACGATGCTGAACAGCCCCTGGAGGACGCCCGGTCCGAGCAGGGCAGCCTTGTAGTGCAGGTGGCTCTGCACGAGCTGCGTATAATCCGTACCGCGATCGAGCTCCTCGTCCAGCTCCTTGAGCTCCTCCGCCAAATCGATGGGCCATGTCATCGCGGTGATAAGATCGGCGCACGCGATAGCTCGTTTGTCTTCGACGTGACCCTTGCCGGCCGTCTCGAGGATGATAGGCACGAGGTCGTTTGGGAGGACACGCGATGCCCACAGGATGCGAGCGACGGTACGCTCGTCGTCAGTGTCATCCTTCCGCCAAAACTTTTTCAGGTCTTTCAGACATCCATGCGCTTCGTCTCCGAGACGATATACCCCTCCTTCATAGCCGCCCAGTGCATTGACGACATTAAGTATCGCTGGTTCCAGAATAGCTCGTCTTTGGAGATGGTGGTCTTGGTCTTGCTGCTCTTCCCCGACGATATTGAGATGACGTCCCCATCTGCCATGTTTGAGGAGCAGAGGAGGAGAATAACAATTTACCGTCGTCGTCGTCGCGTCGGCAAACTTTGCGCGAGCCGTCACAAATCCACGTGATTGTGACAACTCGCGCTATGCGCCTTATTCCCACGGCTGCGTCTGCCCCTCTTCGGTGCTTTAAAGTGGTGCCTACTACATGTACTGTGATTCCCTTTCCCTAGTCTCGCTTCCAGACCCGGAGAATGAAACGGAGAGTGAAAAATGAGTGGTGGGTTTCATTCATAGGGTCTGGTGACTTTCGGTCGTCCGGGTGTAGGGGTCGATCACGTGCCATAATAAGCTCGTATGCACGTATAACGCATACGCTCTACAATGCCAGCCCACGCTTACTCTGACTCAGTGCTGAGGATCTCACGAAGGTGAAGGCAACGCTCAACACGGCCCTTCAAAAAATGGAGACTATGGAAGCACAGCCAGGCAGCTCGAGATCAAACTCTACCTCTTCATTGTATTTGTAACCTGGCCCGGTACACGGCACTCCTTTTGTGCCTTCTCCACTGGTTCCGAGTCTGTCTCGTTCCAAGACATCTGACGACAAGTTTCCAAGCAAGCCACTAGCCCAGAACAAGGCCTGGAAAGTTGGTGTGAGCACCAGCACTACTGGCTCATCAACGCGTACGTTTTTCCCCCTGTCTTCTTTCTTTTGGAACTACTCGTCTGACCCCACAGATAGCCCAGAACCATCACCCTCGCGATCCCAAGCCCGCACACCGCACTTCCACATGTACCCCCTCCTATCCTACACCCATCTCCACCATGCCCCCATCTCCTACTACGACATCGCATTCACTCCCTCCGCGCGCACTGTGACCGTCGTCGATCGCACCGTGCACTCGTCCCTCCCAGCCAGCTCGCGTCTCGTCCTGCGCTCGCCAAAGCTGCCCTGGGTCGTCACAGTCGGACCGATCGGATCGCCACTGATGTTCTTCATAAGCAAAGACGGCGAGAAGCGCAAGCGAAGAGCTCGGCCGCGCTCACAAACCTCGACGTGCTCTTACACCGTGACCATGCATGTACGCGTTTTCGCCTCAGGCTACCTCCCCCATTTGTTCCACGCCGTTTTTGCACTATTTGGGCCCTGCTTGCTGTATAGTTCAATTGTCTTGTACTATCTATTGTTGTATATACACGATCGTGAATCGTGATAAACTTCTCATGGTTCTGAACCCTCCCAGGCCTCCCTCAGCTCTGACGCACACATGACTGTTGTTGCCGTGATAGTATTATCATGGCAATCCCTCTCCAACCTTGACTATGAGCTGCTTTCCTCTTCTGCTGCATCCACACCGCGTCATTGCAGCGCAATCTAACTGCGTATTATTGCACGTGACCGACACCTACACCCGGACGACCGAAGTACACCAGACCCTTCGTATATTTCATGCCACTGATTTTTCACTCTCCGACTCCCACTCCGAAATATACCAAGGGTCTGGGACCGAGACTACCCTTTCCCCATCTGAGAAGATGTGATCACAGCGAATCCCGCTTTACAATTGAAACCCAAAACACACATCCAAACTCCCGCCTACCGAGTTCGATTCCCATATCCCCATAAGTGCAGGTGATACTAAACCCAATTCGTCCGTGTTCGTATACACGCTGCAAAGAGGCCGGGCGAACAGCGGTCGTTACAGACGCGTGACAACTGAAAGGAGATTGCGCCACGACTCGTGATAAACCCTGTTACAGGTTTCCGTCTAAACCGAACATCGGTTTTTTTTTAGAGTTGATTGCTGCAAGTCAGATGCACACAGCTGTTTTTGATAGACCGAACTTGGCTAGATGGGCCATCCTCCTCCCTCTCGTTTCGTGGCCTTAACACGCCTTGCATGTCACTGCTCATGCCTAGGAAGCTGGGGGTATCCATCATCCCTATCCCATGACGCCCGCCATTACGCGAGATCTACGTCGGCGCCCCGCCTCTTTGAAATTGTCAATGTGGGGGTTTACATACAACGCAGAAATCTCATGTGCCAATCTCTGCAAACCTTTTACGGCATAATGTTTTCTAGGCACAACGGTTCTTCTCCCCGCTCCACCTTTCTTTTTGCTGCTGTATACTGCATGTGCCTGTAAACAGGTTCGCCGGACGTTCGCTACTGAGGTGCCCGCTTCCAAGACAGTTTCTATGGACAATTGGTCGCGGTATGTCGGACTTACCCCTTCTTTCCCTGTTGACAATTTGACAAACAAAAGATGACCCTGCCCCCGCCGTTGAATTGTCGGCGGATTCCATCAGATCAGGCAGGTCCCATGACTCGCCCGAACCTCTCAGTAAGATTTAATAGAACCGCACACTCAGCGCCTCGGCCGTGCTCTCAAACAAGGCATCATGCATAGATATCAAAAGATGCTTTAGACCAACTTTAATCAATCAATCCTTTTCCTTCCTCGTTGTAGAACGGTATCCCCATCCAAACAACGCAGGCGACCATCATGGCACATCATCCCTGGCAGGTCCCGGCAAAGATGGTCCGACTTTAAAAAACACCGATATTCTGACAGGAATCCCCATCCGAGTCGGTAGTCGGGTGATAAGTCCGCAAGAGGAACAACACTCGTTTCGTTTCGTTTCTTCGCTAACCCCTCCCCGTGCAATTCCCCCCCTATATGGTACAATTACGTCTCGGGGGTGAGTCGTCTATTTGTACTTGCACTCGGTAACCCCGATTGAATTTCCCCTCTCAACCCTCGCAGCGAAGGGGATGGCGATACGGGCCAAGTCGATCCATAAACAAACTGCCACTCCGGGAATCTTTTCACAACCCGTCATCCAATATGTACAACCCTGAAAATCCTGTCATAGGTTCGTCAGGACCGTGCCGTGTTTGACAGTAATGAGACAGAGAGCCACACTTCTCTCATTTTTCTCTATTTCCGCTTCTCCCCAAAAAGTCAACCATCAGACACAGAATAGAAGTCCGAAGTCCCTGACCAGGTCCTGTTAACCCCATCCCCTCCTCCTTGCGATAATGCCTCCGATACATCCACGTAGACTATAGGAGAAAAGAAGTTTTTTTTATAAAAAAAACCACATACACCAGCCTGTTGGGTTTTCTGCGCCTATAGCCTGCGTGCTTTTATGCTTATGGGGGCTAGGAAGACGAAGAATGTGGCACGGTATATTCAGTAGGCGCGCCTGTGCCCATCTGATCGAAACACGGGAAATCATACAAAGGCCGGCACGAATCGATGGCAGAGTGCTCATCAAACTTACTGCGAACAAATACGAGTGTGCCCTGTTTTCACACGTATCCTCCCTCAACTTTAAGGCTGTATCAACCCTCTGCCCTCGATCTTCCGCGTCATCGGCCACGCCACGTAGCGTGCCTGCATCGCTTTCAGTTGAGAACATATATGGTTTATCAACGTGGCACAACTTGACCGCCACATCACGGAGAACGGTGGATACTGCGCTAGTAATTGCCAATGACAAAACGATGGGATGAAATGACATTAAGTTGTAGTAAGGGGAATATATGCTGCTGCTTGCTGACCCTTCCCACTTCCCACCTCACCAGTGGACTTCCATCACAGGGCAGCGTACTGTACAATCGGCAGCGGCAAAACTGTGATCAAGGCGCATCACTCTTCTTCTTGCCCACCCTTTTCTTCTCCGCCTTCTCTCTCTCCCTACGCGCCTCCTCTTTGGCTGTTTCGTGCGCCACATCATTAAGACCAAGTCTATTGCGTGAGATCTGTAGGCGCCCACCCGCTCGGTGAGAAAGAGCAAACAAACAAAGCCGGACCTGCCGATGGTCATGGCGTACCTCGATAGCGTAGAACTATGTGGGTTTTGAATGGGATGTGTCCAGGGGCGTGCAACGACAACGACAGGAAGTTACGACAACCTGTCAAGCACAGAGCATGAATGACACCTCACCTGTATTCGCGTTACTATGATCCGTGCACGCGCACGAGAAAAGGCTAATCAGCGAACAAAGAAAATATGCCCATCCAGGATAACCCAGCGCACCAAAAATCGTGTTTGTCTCGCTGTACTCCCTCATCGAATCAGTGCGAATCAACGAGCCAAAATTGAAGTCCGCGATTTTTTTCTCATATCTGTCGTGCGTGTATGCGCAAGAGAGTGAGAGGATTTGGCGATTGCGATTGAGCAATCAAAGCCGCAAGTGGGGGCGGGTGGAAAGAAACGCACGCATTGATAAACACGCGCCAGCGCTCCTTGCCCTCTTTGCTCTTCATCCATTCCTCGTCTAGTTTGTTGAGGCTCGTGTGCGGCGCAGCCGCAAACTCGGGGAACTCGCGCAGCGTGTGTTCAAAGATCTCGTCGTCGTACCTACAGCATTTCCTCCATGCGTGAGCGAGCGAGCGTGCGATTGCAATGCAATGCAAAAAACGGAACGACCACAGTACTTTGTGAGTTTCAACGAGCGCGGCGGGATCTTCTCGAGCAGGTTCCAATAGGTCTAGTATGTAGGGACCATCGCGACAAAAAAAACAAAAACATTCATTTCGGTCAGTTGAGCCTGGATATAAATTCAGGGCAGGTTTGTGGTTACGCGCGAACCTGTGCATGTTCGACAGCCTTGACCGCGAACCTATAGAATAGCACGGGAAAAAGAAAGAAAAATCACGTAAATGCCGCGCAGAATATGCAATAAGAGCCGCCAGCAGCAGCGGGACAAGAAGAAAGTCTTGGATACGCACTGTTTCTCGATCTAAACCCCCCAACAACAAACCCGAACCCTTAGCGGCCATCTCAGGGCCCTAGGGACAGGATATGACGCACCTCGGCGAGATTCTGGGCTTGATTCGGGTCGAATGTTCCAGCCATTGGCGTGCGTGGAGGGAAAAAATGCGTATGGGGATAAAAAAAAGAGAGGGAAGAACGGGTGTTTGATTGGGTGCCAACTGATCTTGAGGTCAGGTGATTGTCGTCATCTCACAATCGTAGTCACACACGCGGGCGATAATATCAGCCTGAAATCTCAGGGCACGCTCTAGACCCAAGCGTCACTAGCATCACTACCGAGGTGCTTCCATACGTGAAAATAGAAATAGGGTACGCCAATAATTACATTAAAACGAAAGGGCGGTCGGTCAAGAGATAGAGGTCCGCCCAACGCTCACACCAAAAAGCTTTAGTTTTTCAAAATACTTTTGCACGCGACTGGCGACCTGACGTGGAGTGCGGCGTCCACCCATTGCCTTTGAGATTTTGGACCATCTTTGTAAAATTTACATCCATCAGTGATAGCTTGTCACAGATGCAACGAGGTCCGCATACCGATTCTTCTCACCATCTGGAATCTCGGCTAGAAGCCGCTCCAGAAGGTGCTGCTCTGAAACGGACCAAGCCTGTTTGTACGTCTCTGACCTTGGCTTCTCCTTCTTGGCGGCGGGAGGCTCAGGAGTGACTCTGTCTGGTTCAGAGAGCTGCTTGATCTTGGGGACATGTTGCTTCGTCTTTGCCGCATGAGGACGGGTTGGCAGTGGTCGGCGAGGTCGTGAGAGACGCGGGGATCGCATTCTCGAATTTGATATGACCGTGGTTCGGTTGAACAATGTGGCGGTGGTAGAGACGGGATCACGCTGCTGGACGTCGGGGCTAGCAGGTCGCCGTCCGCTGCGATGTCGACGTCCTGGCTCTCGTCTTGCATGTTGCGCAGATGTGCACGCCCGATGCACGCACTGTGAGCCCACTCTTGCGGAGGTGTATGCGGTGTATTTGCTGCCTTTCACCCGGCGTTGGTTGTTGCTCCTCATCGGATGAGTCAGATGAAAGGTCGAATGAGGCAAGTACTGGCTCGATTATAGTACGCCTCGCCGTCCGCACGAGCTGCTGCGCAGACGAGAGTGCGCTTTGTTGTTTCGTTGACGGCTGCGATCGTGCATGATGAGTTGCACGTAAATCCGTGGCAAGGGCGCGGAGAGGAGTGGGGTCTTAAAATTGTTAACAGAGGGTAACAAAGAGGGGGCGTGAAGAGGCACACCTTGATATCTGAATAGATCCCAGTCGATTTTATCTTGGACCTCAGCAGCAATGTCGGGCTGACGATCAAGGGGGAAGACAATATCATTGAGCTGTGATATTATTGATTAGGGAGGAAAATTGGGCTATTAAGACAACGAAACCTGTTCATCAAGTGAGTGGAAAAAAGGCTCTGGATCTGTGGCAGCCTGGTCACGTATACGACGAAGACGGTCTAGATCTGATTGCGTGCGGGCAAGGAGGGCCTTCTGGGCTTGGATGTATGTGTCAAGAGCCTGGAAGCTATAGAGAGGTCAGGGATGGGAAGAACAAGAAAGAGAGAGGACATACGTGTTTCGGACCTCGGGATGCTGCATGAAAGCGAAGGGACATTGGAGCAGAGAATCGCGGCAGAGCTTTATGGTCCGTCCAATTGGGTACTCTAAGTGTACTAGTGTTACATGTCACGCTCACTGTCACACATCACACGTCATATCCCAGCGCACTCTCAATCCCTTCCAGGGCTTCCCCCAAGATCGGATCCTCGCTCAACTAAATGTTCGTTCGCTCCCCTCCATCAGCCGCTCCCCATATATGCGTTCAACCACTCACCGGTATCGCCCCAGGACTATCTAGCCTTTCCTTCAGAGACGTACTGAACTCATGTTGGAACACTGCCAGCTCCCCATAGCTCATCTCCGACCACGGCGCAAGGGTATACCTGACGTCCTCACCCTCTTCTGGGCTCCAAGTCAGCCACCATGAGTCATCCACTGATATCCCAATTGTCCTTTCGTTAGTCACAACCCGCCAACCCCGATCATAGTAATCCACTTGCCCATTTCTGGCCCTGCTCGCTCCCCAACCCGTAAACGACAAACGAGTGCGCTAAAGTGGCATTCACGCACCGCTCCACGTCCCTGATAAATTTTCAAATGCCACCGACGATGTGGCCTCATACGGTCCAAGTGGGGCGTCTCCAGCATCCGCCACCCAGACAGTGTTGAAGGTGAGGCTGAGTGGGCCGTGAGTAGACATGTTGGCGAAGGCGCTCGCGTCCAGCAGGAGCCCTCCACCCGTCTCGACGATCTGTGTGACATTATTGAAACTCGTGGTGTTGCCCATGGTATGACGGCTGCCCGGAGGATCGAGGACGATGTGCCAACCACAAATCTATTGTGAGCTGGCGCGACTGAGGCGTTAGCCGCGTTCTTGCAAGGGAATGAATTGGGGGGAAACGCAATTGAGGGGTGTTAGACTGTCGTTCGGGGTAACGTCCGTCCGGAAAATAGCGCGCCGGACTTATTTCCAATTCGCCTACGGTTGCGCAGCAAATTGGATGCTTCCTCCATGGCCTGCCCTAAATACTCCGTCCACGTGGCGCACTGTGAGCACTATCATCTTGCGCTGTGACGATTCTGACGAGTGATCTGTTGATTTGCTACTTCGAAGCCTCTCGGAGTCTCGGCTTATGGGTTTCTTCTGTGTCTGTTGTAGCCGGAGATCCCGCATAGATAACGTGTACGTGTGTATTCCTGATATGTACGCTCCCCCTACGCATGGCGCGCACGCGCGCGCTCTATTATTCCCCGTGTGCCTTTCCTTTATTCTGCAGTGCTCATATACTGTACCATTAGCCACCTCAGTTACGTGCATACAGCATGCGGTACTGAGTACACTTCGTCTGTTCTGTTACGGAACGTCTCCGCATGTGCCTAATTGAACTCTCAGTCATATCGCTATCTACAAAATCTACAGATTATGGTCCTGTACAACTGCCAGCCACCTTGCCACAACAGCTGTATCATCGCTCCCTTCTGCCTCCACCACCTCTTCACCCATCTACACCCACTTCGCGCCGATCGAACAGCTCCTGTCACATGAGTATTCCCCTTTAATGGTACCGATTGGGCTATTTTCGCCATGAGATTCTGCCAGGTCATGCCGCCATGCAGGCTACTCACCGATGGGGGTGACTTCGACAGCACCAAGCTGCTGCTAAGGACCCCAATGTGGCACCCACGGCCGCTGGGTTGGAAGCACAGGAACGCTGGGAGTACGAGGACCTCGTCGTTCGTTACTTGCTCCCCCAGCTTCTTTCAGATGCGGCCGCGATGCACCTAAGCTGTACCGAATGCGCTGGGCCGCACAAACGACGTGGAGGAGTCCGGGTTCTCCCAATGAGCGTGAATCATCATTTGTAAGCGCATTTGAAGCTCTTCCGAAAACTCTGACCTTTGACAACATGCTTTTGTAGCTTCACAGACACTTGGCGCTATTCTGCAAGTTATATACCCTTTTACGAGTACACAGACATGGACGTGATGGCTTTCAGGTTGAAAAGGGACCTTCAAGTGCCGAAATGCGTACATATTTGTAATTTCACCGATGCCCAACCACTACCTGGGACACCCCACACTCGCACACGGCCATACATGCTGCCCACAAGTGAGCTCATTGTACGTGCTTGGACCTTTTTTTTAAGGAAAGGTCGGTGATAGAGCGAACCGACCAGCGCCTAGGACACAAACCCTTTTCCAACTTTTGATCAGATAAAGATAACGGAAATGAAACACTCATTGTATCCTCGAGGCCACTGGCAGCAGCATTCAGGGGATGAAGAATATTCCTCCACGTCATCTCTCCTCCACAACCTTAGCTCCACGACCTAGCCGACGCCATCTACCTTCCACTATGGTGACTAACTTGGTCGGTTTCCTCCAGCAGGCTTTTCGGGAAAATGCCGATGTCTACCTAGTCAAGCGACCAGTCAAAAATTCCTTTATTCGCCTGGCGGGGTGCTTCGGTTTCGACTCAAACAATTGGGCCTTACGGATCGACCGAGAAGAGCGAAAATACTACTACCACCTGACGACTAATGGGACCCGTACGCAGTTCCTTTCCACTCAGAAGCGGATCCCGCGCAAGGAGATCGCGGGAAAGGTGAAGATTGGTATTACGAGAATGTCTGACGAGGAGGTGGTACGCGAAGGTGAATCCTATTCTCCGTATTTTTACTGTAAGACGACCGGGCTAATTTAGTATTCTAGCCAATGACTTGTTGAAAAGCCTTAGAGAGGAAAATCGCACCTACAAGTTATATGCCGGTAACTGTCAGGGTTTCGCTACGAGACTAGCGACACAAATTCAGCCCAATGACCTCAGGAGCGTGTTGATAGAGGGCAGACCTGTAACCCCGTAGGCGAGGCTGATCATGAGGAGCATCGGATATCGCGAATCGGCCGAATCAGCCAAGCAAACTCGACTCAAACTTATCAATCCAACCGTGATGCGCAGTACCCTAGTTTTGTCAGTTTCTCTGGTTATTATACCTTACTGTACGTTTTCAAGTATTTCCTCTGGTTGTATTATATTTCCGATTAGTATGGTTCTCTTCCTCTCGACCGTATGCCGACTGTATCCAGTCATAATAGTGCTTTCTTGTCTTTTCTTTTACTGTATGTACATCGGACTCGATATTCCACGTATTTCTCGTTTGGGTGATCATATCATTGTTCAGCTTGGCTTTGAAGACGGAGTCGGACAATAAGTATCAGAACCAATGCCACGCGCCACGCGCTCTGCTACTCTACACGTGGGTTATTTGTGCACTTCCGGGTCATTAGCAATGGTCTGGAAGCTCGATATCGTTCGTCATGAATCGTATCAACCCATAGTCTTTTCAGAGTCCATTTTAATCCTTCGGAGCCCAACACTGATACGATTTCATGAATATTTCTACCCGTTTACTGTACGTGCAACAAATAGGGTACTGTATGGCAAATATTCAAGCAGGTACTTTTCACTTCAAAGCAAACAAGTGTTAAGAGAATGATCCATGTCACCGGCGCAATCATGCAGGCAAGCACGAGCAATATCGTACAGAGACCAGTACCCAGCCGATATCAGCTGCTTTGACGCACTTGAGGTACCATTGCAACCTGGAACGCAGCAAGGTATGTCTACAAGGCGAATGAGAAGGAACGCTGGTGTCGGTGTCAATACGCGAGGGGGTCGGTCACGATAAACTGCATGATGAAGTTTGAATAGGACAGACGAACTCTCCGAGTCCACGCCTGTTCCGACAAAACACGCCCGGTTTGGGGATCAGTAGGGCCACTTGAAGCTGCGCAGAGATTTTGAGCCAAGATACCCAGGTAGTCTCTGAAGTACGAGGTTTTGTTCACAGGCAATGGCGAGGTCGCTTTCGTACTTGATCAACTTTACTGTAAGTAGGTCGACAAAAATCCCGTAGAAATAGTGTGAACTTGAAGGTCAGAGCGTGGTGTGATGTATTCTTCAAAAAAGTTATGATGGAGTAAGCATTTTGGAATAGGCCTCACAACGAATGAGTTCCAGTTCCAAACTACTAGGTGGAGACGGACCTGCTCGCAAAGAATCGACCGATAACCAACTGGCAATGCAAAGGAGTTCTTATAAAAGAAACTCGCGACTCGCTGCGCTGTAATCGGGGTGATCGTATAAGATACATACGAGACTATTGGACCTGAGACTAGAGCAGTCGCGCTGCTAAATGGAGTCGAATATGATGGGCCATTTGAATTCCGCTGGTGCAACGGAGGTAGACCCGAAAGGACCTTCAAATTGCAAACCGTTACTGTACAACGAGACGTTAAGGCACTCGTAGCATCAGATAGTGCTGAACATCAAAAGTGGTGTGGCTCACCTAGGCGACTTCGCGGACGACAAAAGGTAAATGACAGCATTCTGCACGGCCTTGTTTTCAATTGTTCCTTGTTTCGTAAAACGCGGTTGTTTGGGGGGGGGGGTCCGACGGCAACCTATCCAAATGTCCCATGCGCATAGAGCATCTGTTCCTAGTGCCCTTCCTTCCCACAGCATGTCGGACTTCGTACAAATGCCACCAATGATGCCGTCTCGTGCGGTCCAAGCGGGGGGGGGATCTCTATCATCAAGGGTGAGACGTGACTCAGAGCGTGCGTACCGTAAGAGTGGACATATTGGCGAATGTACTCGCGTCCAGTAGAAACCCTCCACCCATTTCGGCGATCTGTGTGACAGTAGTATTGAAACTCATGGTGTTGCCCATCGTGTGGCGGTTGCCCGGACCGGAGGATCGAGGATATTGTGCCAGTCACGAATCTCTGGCCATCTGACGCATTCCCGCCTTCGCCGCTTCGGCGGCCAATGGCGGAACTTTCGCCTAATTTAGACGCCGCAATACAGTTAGCCTGCCCTAAATCGTTCTCTGTCCACGTGGCGCATTGTGACGGGCTTTTCACTCTCGTCCGGCCATGTACATGGTGAGTTGTCTCCTATTTTTTTCCCCTTTGCGCTGTGACGAGTCATATATGTGAATCGCTACTTCGAAGCCTTTCAGCTTATGAATTTATTCCTTTTCTATACCCAAATTTCTGAGCGCTATCTCGGACTTCGAGTTTTTCCCCATTCTAACTGCAGTTCGTTGTAGACGCCATTCCACGGAAAACGTGGTGCAAGTCCTTTTGGCCATTTTACTGTGAAAGCATACAGTTCGAATCGACTCGAGTAGCGGCCGTAGGATCGGTCGTGAAGAGTGGTACGATTTTTTCTGCTCAACAGCGAGGAGCCATGGTGTCTAACAGCCCTGGTGCCTGATGGATCTTGCTGCACTTGCTTCTGCTC
The DNA here is from genome assembly GCA_022376525.1 of Russula vinacea. Taxonomy (NCBI): domain Eukaryota; kingdom Fungi; phylum Basidiomycota; class Agaricomycetes; order Russulales; family Russulaceae; genus Russula; species Russula vinacea. Next base: position 46,852 of record WTXL01000012.1, on the reverse strand, counting down.
TTGTCCGCAGGTGGCGAAGCAGTTCGCACCTGGGGTTCACTACTCTGGTGACAGCCCTCCGTTTTCATCAGATTGCGGATGGTTTTAGCGAGGGTGTGGGTGGAAAAGGGAATGTCGGATATGGGCATGGTGAGTCTGCTTTCCTAACTTTTTGGGAGGACGAACACAATAGAAGTCAAGCACTAAGTTCGTCTAATACGGGCGAGCGCTGACGATCATCCATGCTAATACTGACCCCTTTCATCTTCACACCCGTTACCCTTCATCACACTCATATTTGTCTTCTAGATCGTTTTTTTTTTGTTCTTTCCCGTCGCATGTGTGAATGTAGAACAACAAAACCCCGCCGTGTCAAAATACGATTTCCAGTCTTTCCCCATGTGAACAATGTCGCTCGTGAACTTTGTTAGGCGGTTCAAATTCGCGATTCCGTCGGGCGTCATGAGTGTTATGTGATGGGCTTTTGAACGGCGCGTTTATTTTCTCACTGGAGTATTTGTGTTGTCTGTGCCCTGCTAGCCTTCTTGTCCTCGGGCGACCGTACCTAGCACCCCAGCTAGCATGCCAACCGGAGCATATGCGAGAAGAGACAACGATGCCGCCGTAAATCCACCTCTCACACTACTTCTTACCCTTCCATGTGTTCGGTTTTCGGGTTTCAACCGCATAAAGAGCGCACCTCGATACTGTCTTCGGCGCAAATATTTGAGGGCGCTGAAAGTTAATTTCATCATGCGTTGTGCCTGTGAGTATGATTCTTTCCGTACAAAGCCGACCCAATGGCATTGGAGGACAGGTACAGAAACAATGGATTTTTTGCAACCTGTTGATCGTATGTCCTTTGGTTTATCTTTGATGCATTGATAGCCTCCTGTCAGGATATCTCTCTACAGTGCGGAAGTGATAAATCGGGATGACGACGCAGTCAGCTTAATTGGAAAGAGACATGACCGCAGACCAACCCTCTCGTCGAAGCGAGGTGTGGGCAGAGAATGAAGAATGCCAGCGCTGCAGACATCATTTCCGCGGCCGCGCGACACAATCTCGTATTGGAACGCGTTCGTGCATGTTGTACAATGATTTATCCTATGCAATTGTCAACTAAATTCATAGTATTAAGGGTGACGGCGCTGCCAGTGCTTCCCGGAAAACTTTGAAAAGGATTTCACTGCGTTCGTCCTCTTTCCTCTTGGGAATGACAGGACAGGCCATTATACAATTATAACATTGGAGCGTGCTTTCGAACTTGAAACTTGAAGTCCATGTGCTAAGGTTAATGCGTGACCAACATTCAATCCTACTTCTTGAATCTTGAACTATAAAACGTCTTCGGTTGCTTCACCTGCAATGTTCGATGTTGGAATAAATAAAAAAAGACCCAAGCACTCGCGGAAGGTGCACGTCTTGAGGAAACTCTAAGGAGCATGAATCCTGCGACAGAAGCCCATCGGGATCATCGAGAATAGGTTTTGTGCAGGATGTAATAAAACCGCATAGCAACAATACATACACAGTCCGTCAGCACCTCCGTCGGGATCTTCTGACTTCTCCGGGGTGTGGTGATCAGTGGTTGCGGTGGGTCCCGCTTCATTGTCTGTCCATGAGGAATGCACGTTCAAGTTTGTAGCACGTCGGCACCAACAGCAACAAAACGTCTTTGTTGTTTTAGTATCAGAAGCGAGACTGGACTGGAAAAGTGTGTCTTCGTTGCGATCTTGTTTACTTCATTGCAAATTTTGAACGTCTGAACCCTGGCGGGTTGACATCGTGAATCGGCAGCGTGCGGTACCTCGGTACCCAAAATCGCTGAAAATTTCTTTCACCTCTGCACCGTCGTGGGCGTGTGATACACGCAAGTTGACACGTTGGCCGGTTGACCGGTGACCCCGTTTCTCTGATCCCAAGTCCGATCCCGATGATGCCTACGGGCACAGAGCGTGCTGGACAAGGACGTTGATGACTAACGGTATTCACGGACCGTTGGTGTCGATGAGGGCACGACGGCCAACCCTTGGGCCAACCTATGTAACTTAGGTGCAGAGCTGTTCACCACATCAAGCTTGATCGATACCAATCGATACAGAAATGCCTTAAGGCAGCTATTTATCCTCGAGGCCGTCCTCGAGGCTGTGTTTGCTGGTCGACCTTACGCACTTCACCCATATTTGTCGTTCCTCTCAATCCTCTCACTCCCCGCCATTCCTCATGTCTGCAAGCGATCAAATAGCTGGCCCCTCGACCGATAACTTTACAGCAATATTCAATACTGCCCTAAACGAATACCAGAGGGTGACCGGAAATCGTCTTGACACCCATCCCTTTGCAGCCCAGCTTGACACCGGCCGCAGTCCCGAGGCGATCTCAAATGTACTTCGAACCCAGGCGCAGGCGTTCAGTAAATTTCGCGAAGGCAATGAGAAATTGATGGCTTGGTTGAACCCAACAATCAATATCCTATTAGCGTTTTCAGGGACGCTCGGAGGAGGCATCGGACTGGTAAGCAGCCTCATTCATTCAGTCGGACTGGTTCTTATCATCCGGCTCTCAGCCATTCTCTCCCGCGGCAACAATCTTTACTGGCATAGGTGTTCTTCTCGGGGTGAGTCACTCTAAGGTCGTAATCGTGCATCGATGTAAGACGACTTTCAGGTTGTGAAGGATGTTGTGGCGAGCCACGACAAGATCATCCACCTCTTTGAACGCATTAATTTCTTCCTCCAACGTCTAAACATCTACACTAAGATCCCCCTCACAAATGATTTCACGGAACTACTTGGGAAGATCATGGCGGAGCTACTTTCTATCCTCGCAATTTCGACCAAAGCGATGAGTGACAGGAAGACGAGCGAGTTTATTCGTTCTCTATCCCCTCTCTTTGCTAACTATGGTCCCAGAAACGGTTCTGACGAGGCTGATCGGAAGTACGGAGGTCGAGGATGCTTTGAACGACTGGATACGCTCACAAAAGAAGAGACATTGATGGCAGTAACGAGAAACTTGGTGGTTACACACCACGTCGACGATAATGTGATGGCAGTCAAAGGAATCGTCCACAATATCAATGACAACGTAGAGGCGATCAAGGAGGTGATCCATAATGGGAAAGCGAGCCAAAATGGTACGCATCGTTTTCCGTTCATCTTCACATGTTCCGACCCTTCTCGATTTGTCCCCAAAACAGCGATAGAGCAACAAGCAAAACGTTCGTTACACCCTGATGGCGCCATCATTTGGCCCTCAACGCTGAAACATATTTACAGGGATCAAACTGCTGAAACTGCTTCGAGAATGGCTCTCGGCTCCTGATCCATCCATCAATCACGATATCGCATGCAAAACTCAGCATGGAGGAACCGCAACGTGGTTTATCCAAAGCAGGACATTTCGAGACTGGAAGGAGAATGGTTCCTTGTTGTGGGTCCATGGCAATCGTACGCTCCTCCCTAACCTTTTTGTCTAACTATTGATTTATTTCCCGATTTCGCAGCGGGTGCTGGAAAAAGCATCCTCTGGTATGCGTTATCTCTTCTTTCTGTGAGAGGGGATTAATTCCATCTATAAGCTCTGCAATTATTAAAAACATCAAGGACATGCGAGAGCCCAGGTCGGCTTTGATCGCGTATTACTATTTTGACTTCAAGGATGCTGCCAAGCGCGATGTCCGCGGCTTGTTGACCTCTCTTCTCTTCCAAATGGCAGGCGACTCTGACCCTTGCCGGGAACTCCTTCGTCAATTGTACAGCACATGTTGCGATGGTTCCGAACCACCCACTGTTGCCGCCCTTGTGGGGTGTCTTAAAGAGATGGTCGAACTCCCTAAACAACTTCCGATTTTCATTATCGTGGACGCGCTGGACGAGTGTCCGAATAGCACTGGAACACCATCCGCCCGTGAAGAGGTGTTGGAGTTTGTGGAGGATGTTGTCCGGTCGAATCATTCGAATCTGTTCATCTGCGTCACTAGTCGTCCCGAGCATGACATACAGACAGTTCTTAACCCCTTAACACCCGCATCGCGCCGCGTGTCCCTTCACGAGGAAGGTGGACAGAGAGAGGACATCGACAGCTATATCCACTCTTTTGTTCTCAAGGACCGAGCAATGCGGAGATGGAGAGAAGAAGATAGGGAACTTGTAATCACAACGCTCTCTCAACGGGCTGAGGGGATGTAAGGCGCCTCTGTCACGCTACCTTGTAGATTTGTTGTTTATGATCTCTGACAGGTTCCGTTGGACGTTTTGCCAGCTGGACACACTGCGTCGATGTCTGGCTTCCAGTATTCAAAATGCCCTCAATGAACTGCCGACCACTCTGGACGACACGTACGAGCGGGCATTGCAAGAGATCCCGAAAGAGAGGTGGCAGCATGCGCATCGCCTTTTTCAGTGCTTGGTTGTGGCTACCCGACCGCTTCGCGTCGATGAACTCGCGGAGATATTAGCGATCAAGTTTGACGCAGACAGTTCGCTCAGTCTCATGGAGAGCTGGCGGCCTGAAAATCCTGAAGAGGCTTTGCTTTCCACATGTTCCACTTTAATCGCTATCGCCGAGAATGAAGGATCGAAAATCGTTCAATTCTCTCATTTCTCGGTCAAGGAATACTTGACCTCTAACCGTCTCGAGACCTCCTCGGTCGGAAACATCTGCAATTACCACATTCCCCTCGTTGCGGCCCACACTATTCTCGCGCGAGCATGCCTCGCAGTGCTGCTACAATTGGACGAAAAGGTGGATGGAGAGCGCCTTAGGACGTTTCCTTTGGCGTCCTATGCTGCCCAACACTGGGTCACGCATGCCAAGTTCGAAGGCGTGGCGCTGCGTATTCAAGACGACATGGAACGTCTATTCAACCCACGCAACCCATATCTTGCAGCATGGGATCGGATATATGACGTGCATGGGGGTCGCGCTCGACGTCCCCTCGCAAGACACCCGTCGCCACTCAATGGAACTGCGTTGTACTATGCATCGTTATGTGGATTCAGTGGGGTGGTCAAGTACATCATCTGTACGCATGGAGAAGATGTCAATGCCTGGTCTGGTTATCATGGAACTCCTTTGCGGGCAGCGTCGTACAAGGGGCACATCGACGTTGTGCGTGTATTACTTGATCACGGCGCCAACGTGAACACGTCAGACAAGAAGAACACACCCCTAATCTCAGCTTACCACGGTAGACATCTGGAGATTATGCGGCTGCTGTTGGGGAACGGAGCGGATGTGGATGCGCCGGATGATCTCGACGACTCTGTATTGAATCGCGCGTCGAAACATGGACAAGCTGACGTTATACACTTGCTACTGCAGCACAATGCCGATGTGAATTACAAAGGCTTTTTGGACTGGACGCCGCTGCAGGGAGCTTTATTATATGGACAAACGAAGGTTGTCCAGCTCCTCCTAGATCATGGGGCTGATGTTGCTCAATCGAGTGGCGACTCCCCTCCCCTGCATATCGCCATACGTGATCATTTTTTCGAGATAGTGCAGCTACTACTTGAGCATGGAGCGGACGTGACCATCCGAGACGTTAGAGATCGGACCCCGTACCAGGTGGCTAAATCAAAAGGACTTACCGAAATTGCGCAACTGTTGGAGCATGCCGCGGAGAAGAGATAGAAGGGTTCGGCACGCATCATTCGGGATGTTCCATTTTTCGATATACGTCGCTTCTCATGGTTCTTCAGAGGGCATAATTGCGTACTGTATTTCGTGGTATACGCACGGCATGAAGGACAAGGAAATATTCATTGCACGAACTTGTAGAGCCATGACTCGATGCTTGTCGTTCTTTTCATTATCACACATACACAGAAAGGTTACTCTTTCTTCCAGACTTTCTTGATCCTGATCCATGTGCTGAGTTCATCGCCGCTGCGATCAAGGTTGACTCACACTGTCTGCGCCGGGTCAGAACACGCCCTTCCGGTTCTCAATGCCGAGACACCGCGCCGGAATGAATCTCACATGTTGCAGCAATCGCTTCACCGGGAGAACATCCCGTGAAGTGCGGCAAGTTGGGGACGCAGGGTGTCCAAGGTGACGGAAAGACATTAGAGGCAGCCAAGTCAACGCGTTGACACGGATCACACCGGCGGAATTTCGCGGGGAACTTGAACGCACCTGCCAGCGAGGGTATCTGTAACCTCGAGATAAAACTTGACGCGCTTGACGCTTTCTTTCACGAAGCGCTTGCCATCGCGCCACTCGTGAACTCCGTCTTTGAGATGGGGGTCCAGGATCTTCATAGCTACAACGGCGCTGTGATCAGGAAAACGGACGAGGGACATCATGTCGGGGGAGAACCTATCCTCTGTAATGAGAATACACCCTTCGGGGTACGCGTTGTACGTTAGCTATGGCCATGATCAATAGGAAGTTCGTAGTTCGTAGTAAAGGCATCCGAGAGACATACTCTGGGGACGGAATTTGGGCGCGAGTGGATGTGGTCAACGACTAGTTCGATTGCTGGCTGGGAGAGCTCAAGAACAGCTTTCGCTGGTATCGAGTATAATCGAGATGCCTGCGTCGGAGCGGGTAGATCTGCGCACGATTCTAGACTGCATGCGCCTCTGCTCATCGTCGACATTTAAGTACCAGTACGACGTAACCGGTACGGCAGCTGTTTGCTATCACAGTGAATTCATCACTCGGGGCAGGACCTCCCACGAGGCGATCGGACTGTTGTCGGACCCGTTTAACAAAGATGGGTTATTGCACTCGTTCCACTGTCTATTCTCCGGTGCGTGGATCGCGGCTTTGACGTCTGGGCAGTTGAAATACTGTACACGGGGACTGTATTGGCACTATACGAGCACCGTGTATCAGACCGCACAAGCAGTTCAAGTTGACCCGTAATTGGGCCATGACTCACGGATCGCCCGGAACATCCAGAGGATTGGGGCCAGAGTGATGCGAGTGTCATCGAACGGAAATAAATGGGCAAAAAGTAATATACTAATATGCGGTAAATGTTAAACGCGGGATTCAAGAGAAAAAGCGCAGCATTGAAGATCTGACCATACACGTCACAGTCGGGATCTGTCTTGAGAAGTTGTATCTACGAGACCGTAGATGAATTTTGGAAACAAAAGGTCACGAGGACTCAAGGAGCCCTCACCTTTCTTTGCTCGCAACTACCTTCTACTTCCCGTCGATTCCATTCGCTTGGTCCGAGAAGAGTCACCAAGTCTTCCCACACCATCACTCCAGGAAAGTGAGAACGCAGAGACCGGTCGATAGAAGCGCCACCATCGTAACCTAGTTTGACTGACAGGGGGAACTTGTCGGCGGACGTATTGTAGTAGCTTTATCAATCGGGGTGGTCGGGCTCGGGGCCCGGAGTCGGGGGTGAGAAGATAAAAGCAACTTTGTTGAGCACGCGAGACTAAGCGTGCCGTAAGAGTGGACGTATTGGCGAAAGCATTCTCATCCAGCAGAGGATCCCCGCCCGTCTTGACGATTTGTGTGACGTTATTGAAACTTATGGTGTTGCCCATCGTGTGAAAGTTTCCCTGAAGATCGAGGATGATGCATGATGCATGATGTACCAATCACGAATCTATTGTGAACTGGCCCAACTGAGGCGTTTGGCCGCGAGGTCTTCGACTTCGCCGCTTCGGCGGCAAATGGCGGAACTTTTGCCTAATTTAGACGCCACGCGGGGATTGGGGTCATTCTCTGTTCACGTGACTGAACGTCTGTTTTGTGCACGTGCATGAGTTGCCTCTGGTTTTTTTCTTCCTTGTGCTCTGTGACGAATCTATGTGAAACGTTACTGTACTTCGAAGCTTTCGGCTTACGGTTTTTAGCGGGGGTGTGGTGGAAAAGGGAATGTCTATGGTGAGTCCGCTTTCCTAACCTTTTGGGAGGACGAACACAAATAGAAGTCAAGCACTAAGTTCGTCTATATGGGCGAGCGCTGACGATCATCCATGCTAATACTGACTACTTTCATCTTCACATCTGTTAACCTTCGTCACGCTCATATTTGTCTTCTAGATCGGTTTTTCGTTCCTTCCCGCCGAATGTGAGAAAGCGGAGCAAAACGTTGTGAGAAAGCGGAGCAAAATGCGATTTCCAGTCCTTCCCAATGCGATCAATGTCGCTCGTGAACTTTGTTCGGCGGTTCAAACGCGTCATTCCTTCGGGCGTCATGGGTGTTATGTGATGGGGTTTTGAATGCTTTTATTTTCTCAGTGGGGTTTTTGTGCCCCTGCTACCCTTTCTTGTTCTCAAGGGACCGTACCTAGCACCCCAGCTAGCATGCCAACCGGACCATACACGTGAAGAGACAACGATGTCGCCGTAAATCTACCTCCCACACTGCCTCTTACCCTTCCATGTGTTCGGATTTCGGGCTTCAGCCGCATAAAGAGCGCACCTCGATACTGTCTTCGGCGCAAATATTTGAGGGCGCTGAAAGTTAATTTCATTGCCTGTGATATGATTCTTTCCGTACAAAGCCGACCCAATGGCGTTGGAGGACAGGTACAGAAACAAATATCATCAAACAATGCATGCCTTGCACCCTATTGATCGTATGTCCTTTGCTTTATCTTTGACGCTTTGATAGCTTCCTATCATATCTCTCTGCAGTGCGAAGTGATAAATCGGGATGACGACGCAGTCAGCTTAATTGGAAGGAGACATGACCGCAGACCAACCCTCTCGTTGAAGCGAGGTGTGGGCAGAGAAGGAAGAATGCCAGCGCTGCAGACATCATTTCGCGGCCGCGCGACGCGCTCTCATATTCAATTGGAACGCGTTCGTGCATATTGTACAATGATTCATCCTATGCAATTGTCAACTAAATTTACAGTAATATAAGTGACGGCGCATACCAGTGCTTCTCAGAAAAGCACCGAAAGGGATCTCATCCCCCTCCCCCCTCCCCCTCTTTCCTTTTTGAAATGACAAGGCAGTTGTAGTATCGGAGCGGGCTATCGAACTCGAAGTCCATCTTGTACGGTTAATCGGCCAACATTCAATTCTGCATCAAGTTGAACTAATCTGAACTATAAAACGTCCTCGGTTGCTTCGTCTGCAATGGTCGACCGTTGAAACGAAAATAAAACAAAAAATCACTAGCAGAAAGCACATGGTACTGTCATCGGGTCTTGCGGCATGGGAAAGATCGCGCGTCCCATACATTCGAGTCCTTTTCACGCCGCGTCCATTGCAATTTCTGAGCTAGAAACGTCTTGGGAAAACTTTGAGGAGTATGAATACTGCGACTGATGCCCATCGGGGTCATTGAGAGCAGGTCTTGTGCAGGAGGTAATCAAACTGCGACTCTTACAGTAAGGCCTAAGGCATCAGTCTTCTACTTTACAATATATATGCAGTGTGTCAGCGCCTCCGTCGGGATCTTCTGACTTTTCCGGGGTGTAGTGACTAGTGGTTGCGGTGGGTCCCGCTTCACTGTCAGTGTCCACTGTCCACGAGGAACGCAGCACGTCGGCAACAACGGTAACAAAACGTCTTTGTTGTATTAGTTATCAGAGGTGAGACAGGACTGGAAAAGTGTACCCTCTCCGCTGCTAAATATATATATCCTCTATACGGTTCAAGTTCAAGTCCATTGCAAGTTTTAAACGTTTAGACCCTAGCGGGTTGACATCGTACATCAGAGGGTCGTGAATTGCAGCGTGCGGTACCTCGGTCACCCAAAATCGCTGAAAGAAACTTTCATCTCTACACCACCGTGGGCGTGTGATACATGCAGGGACAATACGATGTATTGTACCACGCATGTTTCCGGCGGGTGGTCGACTCCATTTCTCCGATCCCAAGTCCGATCCATCCGGATGACGCCGCCCTCTGAGGCGCAGACCTGTTCACCATATCAAGCTTGATCAATGCACGGCAACTATTTATCGATATTATCATTATCCTCGGGGCTGTTCGGCTGTGTTGTTTGTTGACCTCACGTCCTCCACCCATCTTGTCTGTGACACTCGTTCCTCTTAATCCCCCACTCCCTTCCATTCCTTATGTCTGCAAGCATCAAGTAGCTGGCCCTTCCACCGATAACTTTCCCGCAATATTCAATGCTGCCTCAAACGAGTACCAGAGGGTGACCGGAAAGAGTCTTGACACCCATCCCTTTGCCGCCCAGCTTGAAACCAGCTGCAGTCCAGAGGCAGTCTCAAATGTACTTCGAACCCAGGCGCAGGCGTTCAGTAAATTTCACAAAGGCGATGAAAAATTGATGACTTGGTTGAACCCGACAATCAATATCCTATTAGCGTTTTCAGGGACGCTTGGAGAAGGCATCGGACTGGTAAGCAACCTCATTCATTTTGTCTGACTGTTTCTTATAATCTGGTTGTTAGCCATTCGCTCCCGCGAAAACAATCTTTACCGGTATCGGTGTTCTTCTCGGGGTGCGTAACTCCAAGGTCGTAATCGTGCATCCGTGTGAGATCCAACTTTCAGGTCGTGAAGGATGTTGTGGCGAGCCAGAACAAGATCATCCGCCTATTTGAACGCATCAACTTCTTCCTCCAACGTCTAAACATCTACACTAAGATCCCCCTCACAAATGATTTTACGGAGTTGCTTGGGAAGATTATGGCGGAGCTACTTTCCATCCTCGCAATTTCGACCAAAGAGATGACTGATGGGAAGACGAGTGAGTTGTTTCATTCTCTATCCCCTCTCCTTGCTGACTACGATCTCAGAAAAGTTTCTGACGAGGCTAATGGGAAGGACGGAGGTTGAGGATGCTCTTGACCGATTGGATACGCTCACAAAAGAAGAGACATTGATGGCTGTAACGAGAAACTTGGGTGTTACACACCACGTCGATGGTAACGTGAAGGCGGTCAAAGGAATAGTAGAACAACTAAAACGTCTGTTACACCCTGATGGCACAATCGTTGGCCGTTGACACTAAAACAGATTTACAGGGATCCAGTTGCTTCGAACATGGCTCTCAGCTCCAGATCCGTCCATCAATCACAATACCGCATGCAAAACTCAGCATGGAGGAACCGCAACATGGTTTATCGAAAGCAGCACATTTCGAGATTGGAAGAAGAACGGCTCCTTGTTGTGGGTCCTTGGCAATCGTACGCTCCTCCCATTTTTTTTGTCTTAACTGTTGATTCACTTCCCGATTTCGCAGCGGGTGCTGGAAAAAGCATCCTTTGGTATGCGTCATCTCTTCTTTCTGTGAGAGGGAATTAATCCTATCTATAAGCTCCGCTATTATTAAAGACATCAAGGACATGCTAGAGCCCAGGTCGGCTTTGGTCGCGTATTACTATTTTGACTTCAAGGATGCTGCCAAGCGCGATGTCCGCGGCTTGTTGACCTCTCTTCTCTTCCAACTGGGAGACGACTGTGACCGCTGCCGGGATGTCCTTCATCAATTGTACACCAGATGTCGCGATGGCTCCGAACAACCCAGTGTCACCGCCCTAGTGGGATGTCTTAAAAAGATGGTCGAACTCCCTGGACAGCTTCCGATTTTCATTATCGTGGACGCACTGGACGAGTGTCCGAATAGCACTGGAACACCATCCGCCCGTGAAGAGGTGTTGGAGTTTGTGGAGGATGTTGTCGGGTGGAATCATTCGAATCTGTTCATCTGCGTCACTAGTCGCCCCGAGCATGACATACAGACAGTTCTTAACCCCTTAACACCCGCATCGCGCCGCGTGTCCCTTCACGAGGAAGGTGGACAGAGGGAGGACATCGACAGCTATATCCGCTCTTTTGTTCTGAAGGACCGAGCAATGCGGCGATGGAGAGAAGAAGATAGGGAACTTGTAATCACAACGCTCTCTCAACGGGCTGAGGGGATGTGAGGCATCTCTGTCACGTTACCTTGTGGATTTGTTGTTCATGATCTCGGACAGGTTCCGTTGGGTGTTCTGCCAGCTAGACACCCTGCGTCGATGTCTGGCTTCCAGCATCCGTAAGGCCCTTGACGAACTGCCGACCACTCTGGACGACACGTACGAGCGGGCATTGCAAGAGATCCCTAAAGAGAAGTGGCGGCACGCGCATCGCCTTTTTCAGTGCTTGGTTGCAGCTATTCGACCCCTTAGCGTTGATGAACTCGCGGAGATATTCGCGATCAAGTTTGACGCGGACCGGTCGGCCACTGGCGGTCTCGTGGAGGGCTGGCGGCCTGAAAATGCTGAAGAGGCATTGCTTTCCGCATGTTCCACTTTAATCACCATCGTCGAGAATGGAGGATCGAAAATCGTTCATTCTCACATTTCTCGGTCAAGGAATATTGACCTCTGGCCGTCTCGAGACCTCCTCGGTGGGAAACATCTGCAATTACCACATCCGCCTCGATTGGGCCCACACTATTCTCGCACGAGCGTGCTCGCAGTGCTGTTACAATTGGATGAAAAGGTGGATAGGAGCGCCTTGGGACGTTTCCTTTAGCGTCTTATGCCGCTGAGCACTGGGTCAAGCATGCTAAGTTCGAAGACGTGGCGCTGCGGATTCAAGATGACATGGAACGTCTATTCGACCCACGAAACCCATATCTTGCAGCATGGGTTTGGATATATGACATGGATGGGGTCCGCTCGACGTCCCTCGCAAAACACCCGTCGCCGCGAACTGCGTTGTACTATGCATCGTTATGGGATTCAGTGGGTGGCCAAGTACATCATCTGTACGCATGGAGAGATGTCAATGCGATCGGGTTATCATGGAACTCCTTTGCGGCAGCGTCGACAAGGGACATATCGACGTTGTGCGTGTATTACTTGATCACGGAGCCAACGTGAATACGATAGACAAGAAGAATACACCCCTATTCGAAGCCTTCGATGGTGGACATCTGGAGATTATGCGACTGTTGTTGGAGCATGGAGCAGATGTAGACGCGTGGGACGATGCCGACCTTTTATTGAACCGCGCGTCGAAAGAAGGACAAGCCGAAGTTGTACACCTGTTCCTGCAGCACAATGCCGATGTGAATTCCAGCGGCTATACGAACTGGACACCGCTGCAGGGGGCATCATTCTTTGGACAAACGAAGGTTGTCCAGCTCCTCCTAGATCATGGGGCCGCTATTGACACTCCGAGTAACACCCCCTGCATCTTGCCATAACTGAAATTATTTCGAGATGTGCAGCTACTACTTGACATGGAGCGGACGTGAACATCCGGGACGAAAGTGATCGGACCCCGTACCAGGTGGCTGAATCAGATGGACTAACCGAAATTGCGCGGTTGTTGTTGGAGCATGGGGCGGAGAAAGAGTAGAAGGGTTCGGGATGTTCCACTTCTCAATGTACGTTGCTTCTCATGGTTCTACAGAGGGCATATTCGCGTACTGTATTTTGTAGATTCGCACAGTATGGACGACGCTCGACTAGGAAATATTCACCACACGAACTTGTAGAGCCACTACCCAGATCTTTTCGTTATCATAGACAAAACATTTACTATTTCCTTTCCGACGTTCTGGCCCCTGACCCATCTGTCGAGCATATTGCCTCTCGAGGAACGAGTTGTAGTTGCATTTATTCGCAATTTGGTCGATTTGTGCAAGAAAAGATTGGCTGACAAAAGCAGGATGTGAGACGGCGATATGCAGACTCATTGGAATAACTTGAAAGGAAACACGTTCATATTTTTATGTACAAAATTTACAGCGGGTGCCTGGCCCGTAACGACATCCTCGGCAAGTTCAGCTGTGCTTGTCATCAGCGCGATGGAGCAACAAACAGAATATTGGACAAACATACGAGATCGAAGCCACATCGCCTAAACCTTCAAGTCAAGGAGAGCTGTGTGCGAAAACATACTCTGCTTTATCTGAGAACCACTAATGTGAACGGATTCTGCACGCCTATTGAGGAAACCGACTCGACAAATACATCCCAGCATACTCTTGAGCATACTGGGAAAAAATAATGGCGAAAAGCTGATGTCAGAGCACAAAGAACGCACGCTTTCTCCTGCGAGATGAAACTTCTTTCCTTTGAGCTCTGCAAAGACATTTAAGAATTGTTGCGTGAACTTGAATCCGACAAGTTCCGCGGCGAGTTAGAATATTACACAACGAATGGACCACACCACTTGAGAGCTCCGACCCGGTTCTTCTGTTCCTCATCTTCAATTGAATCTTCTGAATGTTGACTGGACCGGAAATCTGGTCGGCACCCACCATTCTTCAATGTACCCTTGGCTTGTCGACTTCGGATATATGATCCCACCTCTCGGATATTACTGTGAGGCGCGGTTGGGAAAGTAACTAATAGACATAAGAGGTTCGATACATACAGTACTCCGAGAAAACACACGCACCATCTTTGTATATCGGTGGCTGACCTATGACACCGCAGCAGTTATCCTGAAGGTCTCGGCCGCATGCGAAGAGAGGCGATCGGTAAGTGCTCATTCTCCGGGACCATTGTCGGGGAGAACCTACCATCTGTGATGAGAATACACCCTTCGGGGCACGCGTTGTATTGTACGCTAGCTGTGGTCATAATCAATAGGACAATCGTAAGTCATAAAGCGTTCGAGAGACATACTCTATTACTCTGACGACGGAATTTGGATGTGAGTGGATGCGGTCAACGATGAGTTCAATTGCTGGCTAGGAGAGCTCGAGAACAGATGCCTGCCTTTAATACCATACTCTCTGGGGCATGCCGCGTGCTCCGGAAAACATGACGCTGTAGTACTTTCGCTGGTATCGAGTCCAATCGAGATGCCTGCGTCGGAGCGGGTAGATTTGCGCACGATTCCAGAAATGCATGCGCTTCTGCTCATCGTCGACACTTGACTAGCTCGACTACCAGGACGACGTAACCGGTACGGCAGCTGTTTGCTACTACAATGGTTGCTTGGCTCCCTTGGTGGCTTCATTTGGTCGACGTAAGGATTGATGACGAAACACCATCATCCCTGGGCCTCTGCCGTGACCTGAAGTGAGGGCAAAACCGCTCAACGCAACCTGTTATCCAGAGAGACTCAGCACGTGAAATCAGTCAAAGGTATCATAGACAGCACAATTACTGTTACTAGGGCTAGGCATACCAAGGAGTGTCAGAGTAACATATTCTGTACCGGACCAATAAAGCATAGACGCATGCACCAAAAGAACAGAACTCAAACGCGACACGACAGTCCGCAGTCCGTACCAAAGAAAAATGCAGGGATATATCAAAATTGTGGAACGTGGAAAGAATAGCACAACTCATACTAAGCGGAACACAAGAAAGGAGAAAAAATTATGCAAAGCGGGCAGATGCTAGGGCGACGACCTAAAACCAAGCATATACTGCATCGATTGAAATGCAGCTGGCGGGTTGAATTGCGGTACCCTGTTCAAACGCGCCCGACGCAAATGACAGAACCGTCAGAAGGACCGCCCCACTTATGGCAAGGGTGCAACTTACATGTGTCCCGTGAGAGGTAATTCATAAAATGTCAAGCCGCGTTCAGACTGTACGGTCCCGGCGGCTCCTACGCCATCAAGGATAAATGAGTCCGGAACAGGCGCCTTTCGGAAGCCCTGCGCGCCACCCCTTTCGAACATGAAAAAAAAAAAAGATTTCAGGAAAAAAGAGTAATCAAGATGCTAGATACGATGGTACGCACAGGTCATGCTATTGTCGGCCAGGCACAGTTTAAAGGGCGGCGGATGAAGGAAGAAGAGACGAAACGACAACGACACTCACTTTTGGATCCCAATCCGCGTTCTGTGGAGACAAAATGGGCATGAGCATGCGCATGGTTTTAGAACAAATTGGGGTGGGCGGGAAACGATGGTATAAGGTCGCCCACTCAGTCACCCACTCACCCTTCAGAGAGGAGTATGAAATCGGCCAGGCCTGTGACGATCACGACGGAACGCCGCGATTCATTACTCGGGGCAGGACCTCCCACGAGACGGGCGGACTGTTGTCGGTCCGTTAACGTTGGCAAAGACGCTGCTAGCACTGCACTCGGTCCACGATGCACTCTCCGGCGCGTGGATCGCGGCTTTGACGTCTGAGCGGTTGAAATACACCGGGGACTGAATGTTGGGAAATGTGCCACTTTTACGCGCACGGTGTCAGACCGCACAATCAGTTCATATTGACCCGTAATTGGGCCATGACTCACGGAAAGCCCAGAACGTCCCAGAGGATTGGGGGCTAGAGTGATGCAAGTGTCATCGGACGGAAATAAATCGGCAAAAGGTAATATACCATGTCGAATATGCGGTAGACGTTAAACGCGGGATTCAAGAGAACCGCAGCAACTAAGATCTGACTGGCCACGTCACAGCCGGGATCTGCCTCTACAGATGTCCCTGGTAGCGGGAATGGCGCAGGTGGAGGTGGGTATGTTAGGTATTTCTCGAGGTACGAGGTATAGTTGCATTTATCGGCAATTTGGTCGATTTGTGCAAGAAAAGATTGGCTGACAAAGCAGGATGTGAGAACGGAGATTATGCGGGCTCAAAATAAATTGGAATGACTTGAAAGGAAACACGTTCAGATTCTTGTGTACAAAATTTACCGCAGGTACCTGTTCCGCAATGACATCCTCGGTGATTTGAGCTGTGCTCGTCATCAGCGCGATGGAGCAACAAACAAGATATTGAACAAACATACGAGATCCAAGCCACATCGCCTGAACCTTCAAGTCAAGGAGATCTGGGTGCGAAAACATATAGTCTGCAATATCTGAGAACCAGTAATGTGAACGGATATCGTACGCCTAATGAGGAAACAGACTTGGCAAGTATATCCCAGCGTACTGAAAATAAAAAAATTGGCGAAAGCTGAAGTCAGAGCACAAAAAACGCACGCTTTCTCCTGTGAGATAAAACTTCTTTCCTTTGAGCTCAGCGAAGACATTTAAGAATTGTTGCATGAATCCGACAAGTTCCGCCGCGAGCTGGGTCTCGTTCTGCCCTCAAAGGGTAAGTTCATCGGATCTAAGCAAAGACACTATCACGAACACGGATGTTCGGTACTCCCTCCGAAAAGCCTGTCCCGACGGGTTGCTCTACCCAGAGCATATGTCCCAAATTCGTCCAGCTGTGAGGATTCTGGGTTGGATTTGCCTGACCGTATTGCCAGCTGATAGGCTGTAAGGGTGGTTCAGCCAATATGCGGGGCAGGGTGCAAGCAGTTCGTATACCCCGTTCTCCTGCAAGAAACCCTCTAAGGACGAGCAACCCGGTCCGCCGTTCGTCCTGGCAATTGGGTGTGATCAACAGTTTGCTTAGCTCCGACGCGTGCCGTAATCAGGTGGATGCTTACCATAGGATGAAATCGTTTTCGCTACCATTCACAGTTGGAGGGAAATACCAAAAGTAAAGCTGGCTAGGTTTTAGCATCTTTTGTATACAGAATATATGCATGCCAACATACCTTGCGCGTTTCGTGCGGGTCTGAACTAATGGGCAGGAGACCCGCCCAGCTGTCACCGACATCAAAGTCCACCAAAGGTATTTTCGTTCCGTCCACGTGGAATTCTGGGATGGGGCATTAGGCTTCCAGGAAGTAAAGCAGACTGGATGGGCGCAACTCACGCGCCGCTTTGGGTTTGCAAACCGGTTTGGGTCACGACGTATGACGTTGAAGCCGCGCGGGGCGCTGGATTCCGAACGCCGTTCGGGTAGTTGTCTCTGATTTTTGGCTATTGACCGTTGTCGCCATGAAGGCGAGAACGCCGTAACGACAGCCGAAACCCCAAGAGTAGCAAAAGCAACGAGCGATGCATGGGACAAGGTGTCGGTGAGAAAAAAGGTTGGGTGGAGGGAGCGCCGCGTCGTAAGTTCGACTTTGCTTACTTCTTGCGGCTTTATAGAGGAGTTTCAACGGCATCAAAACTTCTGGAAATATTGACGCCCATATCGGTTGAGGTGACGTGGGTTTCTGGAAAGGGCCCCATTTAGCGGAGTGGGGTTACGCAAATTATGCTGTTTTTCCATCGACAATCGCTGTGGGTAGGACAAAAGATGGAAGGAAGTCATGCCAAATCGGGCAAAAGGAAACTGCGGCGAAGTGACGACACAATTGGACGACGAGATCCGCATGTTCGTAGGTGTTTGATGACCTGCCTCGACTAACCCTAATCGCGCTTCTGTTGCCAAGTGACACGTGTACTGGTGTCGGATCACGCCGGCGTCGGAGCGGGTCATTGGACCCGGGACATCGAAGAGACATCGCTACTCACTTGCTTATTGCTCGACTGCATACTCCCCTCTTGACTCCCCTGTTGCTTGATCTGTTTCCCTTGCCACTGGCAGTTGCTGTTGCCAGTTCTACACCATTTTTTAGAAATTTATTTTCACCTTCCCTACATACTTAAGTTCGTACTTTCAAGCCTTAGCACTTCAGAGTCTTTTTACTATTCTGTCTCTATTGTCTACCTTGATTGTCGCATTACCGTCGTAGTTAACGCGTTCTACTCTAGGTAAACACACGGCTTCGCTTAGATAACGCGCGTGTTACATCAACGGCGCCACCTCAGGCGCATACGTCCCGATCTTTGCCCCTTGCACTTCAATTGTTCACATGCAGTTTCCCAAGAGTCCGGGAGCACGCGTGGTCCAAAGTTAATCGTGGTAATCAACCATCAGGAATTATCTCATGTTACGTGATTCCTCGGTCAAGCTGCCGTTCTGGGAACAAGCCAAACCTGCCCTTGTACGGTTGTACCTGGCTGCTAAAAAATCTGCTCTCCAATATCACGCTTGCTCCGGCCATTGCCTGCAGGGGTCAGCAATAACGTAGGCGGGCACCTCCCCACATGAAGCACAGAAGGACAGTTCGACCCCAATCTGTATTGTGTACAGGACAATTGTGCTGGGCGCACGAGCGGCGATACTAGTCCGAGTCTGTAAGTGTTCGGGCGAGAATCACCATTGCCAATTTTGTGAGCCCCTGCACATCAGAAGTACACTGCATCATATATCCTGAGTTATAGAGACGACCACAGAGAGAGCGCTGATGTTGTGCTCGAATCACTCAACTTCTCTCCGTGCCCGATAACTATGCGGAGTTCCGAGATGTCTCGCGCAGATCACTTTTGTCCTTATGGTCTCATGCAGATATCATGTGTCGTTATATCATAGGCGTGTTCCATCTTGAAAAAGGGCACGCATGCCCGGTATACTCTTATCGTCGCATCTACTTCTGAACGTTCTGAACGTTCACGCAGATACCGCATCCGGACTCGGACTCGGAGAATCAAGATGTTCTGTGCATCGCGAGGCGATGAGCATATTGCATTTTTAAGAGGAAATCTTGGCATTTGTCCAACTCTAGAAATGTTAACATGTCATCTCCGAGTCGTGGCAGCGTACCCACGGCAGGCCATTTTTATGTGATCCAGATCGAGGGTGTCTGATGCACCGCGTAATGCCCAGTAAGCCAGTCGTGCATATTTTCCGAGGCTGAACCGATAAGAAATAAAGGGTATCCGTCTTGCTTGTCCCATCTTCCCTTCCCGAACGGAGTGTGCTTCACTGGCGGCAGATAGGCTTTCGGGGAGGGAGGAAGATGGATTCGAGATGCGCGGCTTACAGTATGATCCAAGGCTGCACGGCCAACACCAGTACTGTGCTGTCCAGGCTTCCTTGACTCCTGTCCCTTCCCGCAGCAGCACATGACATGTCATGCACGGCCAAGCCGCAGGTTGGCTGATGGCAGACTCGCAACCAGGACCAAGTGGCGCCAGTCACCCCAAAAACTGCGGCGCGGAGCACCAAGTAGCATTTTGCACGAGCTCAGGGACCGATAGCGAGCTGTATCGTACGCCTAAGGAACAACAAAATCGACGAAATCGTCTTCAAACCTTGAACTTGTTGGGATAGATAGATAAGTATACCACGTCCCAAGTTCTAGAACGGTTGTGAACCGCATGGCGATCAGTCACGGGTCGGTCTCTATGAGGTCGTCCTGAAGACGGCAGCATCCAGAAGAGGTTTCGCCAGTTGTGCTTCTTCAAGACAAATTACCCACTCAGTTCCGCCGACATAGCAACCTCAGTCTCATGATCAGTGGCTGCGACGGCCACTTTCTGTAACAAGAAAGAAAAGCTATACAGTCATTGACACGTCTTTGGACCACCCAATTCTTCATGGCCCCGGGAATTCATTACACGAAACTAATTAAAATTTTGAATTGACAATTATATAATATGTTTGTAAACTATGTTCCAGAAGCTTGAAAACTGTTATCGGCTTGTATTGAAGGAGGTGATGGGGCAATCAACGAAATTTGTCGCTATCGGCTAAATTCGGTTCAATGGACCAGCGTCACATCAGTGACATGACTCACAGACAAAAGTCACATCAGAGATGTGATTTCCAAATCGGGATCGTTTACCGATTGGGACCGTCGCTGCCATCAGATGTTCGACAGTCGTTTCATCATCATCCTCCTCCTCCTCGCTGTCCTCCTGCACAATGAAATCAGCCAATAAAGGTTTGCGCAGGGCCTTCTCCATTGTTGGCATCTTTGGCTTGGTCCACCTTGGCTTGCGATGATTGCATTTTGCGTCGTCTCTTTCATCGGACCACACCTTCACCTCGGCCTCCCATCCACTCTTCAACGTTCCATTTCGGTCCTTCCGATCCATCTCCCGTACTTTCCAAACATCCATTGCAGCACCATATCGCTCCTTTGCCCTCTTTTTAGCGGCAGCGTCTTCAATCACTTTATCCTGACCATCTTGCCACTCCCTAACTCCTTCGACGATGTCATCTTGTGTTAGGATTTTGGCTCGTCCATCCATGTTAATTTTTCCTGTTTTCCTCTTCTTGGCTTTCTTTATTTCCTGGTCCTGTAGTTGTCCCCGCACTCCCTCGAGATACATCGCTTGCAAGACAGTCTGGGCTTGCATCCCTGCGATGACTTGCTTCTGTGCCATTACAACGGCATTGCTTGCACGTAACGCTTCTTGTAGCGTTGCCTCGTGATCGGTCCTTGGTTTTCCGTACAAGAGTGCTGCATCTCGTTGTGTGAAAGGTGACATAATGGTTGTGAAAAGGGATGGTAGGGTCGAGCTCGAAAGAATGGGTGAGTTTGAGACGAGAAACGATGCCGATGTCGCCGCTAATGATGCCAACCCATGTCGCACAGGTGTATATGACGGAGTTGGCAATTCTGGTGCAGTATTGGTTATTTCTTGGGCCTCATCTACTTCCTGCCGTTTCCGCTTCCGTGCCTTATGGTGGGAGATCAAGTCAACGACTTCACGCACAGGGCTAGGCAATCCAAGTGGGAGCATGCTTGTCGTCGATGTCTCAAGACTAGGGCCATCATTTCTGTGGTGACGACGTCGGGATTGTGTGGCACAATTCCCGTCTTCGCAAAGGCTGCTCGAATGTTAATCTCGGTAAACGCTCGGATGTGAGCCTTTGCGTAGACTGCCATAAAGTTTAGCTTTGTGACCGCTGATCCCTGCGCTTCAAATTTGTCACGTTCATCACTCCAGGCACGCTTCAGGACACTGAAGATTACGATGTCAAGCCCTTGATAGACATGTGTCGAATGGGAAGGATAACAGAGCATGACGATATTGTTGTCTTGTGCATATTCCAAGAACCCGAGCGTGTAGTGGGAACTATGGCCATCTACAACAAGAAGTCAAGTGCACCCCTTGCTTTGGCCTTGGTCTGTATATCCCAGTCTTTAAGCCACGCCACGCCAATCTCACCCGATGTGTAGCCCTTCTTTTGGTAGCCCATTCTACAGGACGAATTAGCACTCAATGGCAATCTTAGTACATGACCAATACCTCGCATTCAAGGGGTTATCCTGTAGCCATTTCGTCTGGAAAGCTTCCCCTTTGTAGATAACAGTGGGTGCGACAGATGTCCCATCCGCACAAATGGTGGGTAAGACTGTGATGTTTTCTCGATTGCCACTTCGTTGCTGATGTTGCAGTTTTGTTCCAGCTGGTCCAATAACCCGCTCCGTCACTCCTATCCCTGATTGTATCCCTGTCTCGTCTGCGCCATAGACCAGTTCATCTGGAATCTCGTACTTTTCCCTTGCCTCTTTAGTATCCTGAAGTACTCTTCCTTTGTAATTGGATTTACAGCACGGCTACGAGAACTATCAAGTGCACTTGACCAGCACATGCTGAGCCTTTCGTGGTGTCTTGTAATGAAGTGGCTTCCCCAATTCTTGCCTAGTCCTGTTTCCGGAAAGCCTGTGCCCAACCTGTACTGTAAGATTGCTTCACAGTGCTCCTTTAACCTCCGTGGGCTGAGTGGAAAGCCGCGTTGTGCCATTTCAATTGTGAACTGTATGACATTCTCTTCTTCCTCGGCTGTGAGCCAGCTCTTTTTGTTATTGGATTGAGTCAATGTTATGCCACCTTTTCCGTGACGGGCCAAGGTGTTGTGTGCTAGGGGTATGCGTCGGCCTGTCTCTATGAAGTGAGCGTCCGATGCTTCTCGACAGATTTGACGTGATGACTTCTTCTTCTCTCCGGGTGCCAGCTGTCGCTGTTGCTCTGCCACAAAAAGTTCTGCTGCATGGGCCTTGAGGTTATCCACTTCCTTCCGAAGAATCTGTCTCTTGACATGGTTGGACCTTGCTTTGTTCACCATTGTGTGGGGGGTGCTGGTTAACGCATTGACAAGGCGGAGCGGTGTCTTGGTTCCTGACTTCCCAATTTGGGAAAACGTGATCATGCCGTGATGTGACTTCACTCGATTGAGTCGATTCTCATTTTCAC
The DNA here is from genome assembly GCA_022376525.1 of Russula vinacea. Taxonomy (NCBI): domain Eukaryota; kingdom Fungi; phylum Basidiomycota; class Agaricomycetes; order Russulales; family Russulaceae; genus Russula; species Russula vinacea. The sequence continues at coordinate 24,172 of WTXL01000012.1, read as the reverse complement.
GCGTTCAGAGCCATTTTGTAAATTCCTTGCGACACAATGTGAATATTTTGGAAATTATTATTTGAGGCTTGTGGTACAAGGCATACTGTGAATATGGCTGACTGTGTTTATCCCAAATGGTGTTTTTCTTGTTGTTATTTGCTCCTTAAATTTCATTTTTTGCTCCAAACCACCTACAAAGTAGTCTCCCGTAAAATCTACTCATTTTCCTTCTATAAAATTTTGAAGATATGTACATGTGGGCTATGTAAGGCTACTGTAAAAAGTTTGAGGAATTTTGCTCAATATTAAGGTCACCAGAGCCATTTGGTCCATTGACCCATTTGGTCCATTGATGTGTTAATGACTGTACATAACAATTAGACATACATTAGCCACGCACCTAAATGGGGTCCATGTAGACGTCCATGATCACTGATTGCGAAACAGAAGGCTATCAGAATCAGAAGGAAAGAACACCGTAATTGAATGAAATTTGGTCATCTCCACGGTTACCGTAATTGAAAACGGTCTCGAGTTAGTTACCTTACAGCGAAATTCATAATAGTAGGCCCCTGAGGAGGTTCGGCTGCTTATGCCGATACTTTTTCTCACACTAAAATTATTGGAGTAATTAAATGTGTAGGGAGCGTTCCTGGATAATTAATCGATAACCCCAAATTCTGCCAGGCACATAATAATTTAAGAATTCTATATCTACTTAACTATGACTTAGTTTGAAAGTTTGCCTAGTGCGGGACCTACCATTATGAATTTCGCTGTAGTCAAGTTAGGCGACGCTTTTGATAGCTAGTCGCTTGGAGCGTCCTTTCAGATTCAACAAACCTAGAATAGTACTCTGCACCCCAAACTTTCATTGAATTTTACTTCCGACACCCTTTGGGTGCTGCGCCGTAGAACCTTACGATAGTAGATCTGTAGTACATTTGTGAAGCTCATTCTCCAATTTTTTATTGTCTTTCACTGCTTGTAATTCCGACCGAAGGCCGTAGGTGATCCTCGTGACCCCTATCCCTTTAGATTTCGAATCCTTTGCCGCGCCCTCACGCGATGCCGACCAACCCAGACACTCAGAAGCACTCTCGACGACAACGCGCTCTTACCTCTGGCCCCGCCGCGGACGCACGAGACTTAGCGCTGCACCGTGAACAGCAGAGATGGGTCCTGTGAATTTGAGGCGAAATGAACTTGTTGAAACGATGGAGTAGAAGGCATTGTCATTACTGTGATGTATTTGTGTATTGACAAATGTCGAGAGCGACTTGGAATCAAATGGTATCAATGTTACCAAATTTTCCTTGACTTGATGTTCTCAACCTGCTGTAGCGGTCGCATCTTGCCACGTCCCCGGGGTACCCTAGTTCAATGATTTTGAAGAGCAGGACAGAATCAAGTTCGTCGACATGATGGTTCCTTTCCAAAGAACACTGACAAAATGATTTATAAGTCCTCTACGACGACGATGGGGGGTGCGTGGTTCAGACCGGGCCGAGGCCATTCCGTTGCCTTGGTTACCGCAGACCCCTAACCATACTCTGCCCATGCTCTGACTCGTTGAACCCACCATACGTGATCGCCGTGCTGTGTTGTAACTTGTACGCGCTACAAATTCGGATTCTAAAACAAACAAGAAAATATAAAATTGCAATCTGAAGGGACCGGTTTCTTCGCCCCAGCACCCTCATCGATGGGCTGTCAGCCGTATGTCAAGGGAAATTCACCCTCCTGCATTGATCAAATAACTAACAAAAATCCCAATAGCTCCGCTCAAAGGCGTGTCCATCGTCAAGTCTCCCCACCAAACTCCAGCACCGGCTGTTCCGGCTGCGCCGCTCTGTCCCCCGCTACCAATTTTACCAACCGATGTCGATGTGCGTCCTTCGCTAATAATGTCCGCAACAGCTTCTAACTGATCTCAATGCGATGTAGGCAAGGCGATACCGATCGAAACGCTGCCCAACGGTATCTTACTAGCAATATTTGATTTCTATGTGAGACCACCAGTATTTCCAAACGATACAAAAGAAGAGATAGAGTCTTGGCAAACGCTGGTGCACGTGTGCCGACGATGGAGAAACGCCGTTTTTGGATCCCCACTTCGCCTGAATTTGCGACTTTGTTGTACACCGAAAACACCAGTGAGGCACATGCTGGATATATGGCCGGCGTTTCCTCTTGTCGTTCGGGGATCGGGGCCGTCTCGACCGAACATCAGGCGCGGATGAAATCAATTCCGCACTCAAGCACAGCAGTCGCATTTGTAAAATCATCTTTTTTTCAAGTTCGGAACAGGCAAATATGGCGATAATGCAGGAGCCTTTTCCAGAGCTGACAGATCTGGACCTCAAGTCGTCTGGAAAAGAGCCAGTCGTTCCCGATTCGTTCTTGGGTCAATCTGCCCCACGTCTGCGGAAACTCGATTTAGATGCCGTCCCATATCCGGGATTACCAAGCTACTCTTGTCTGCCAGCCACCTCGTCACTCTCCGACTTTGGAATATTCCCCATAGCGGTTACTTTCCACCCGAGGCCATGGTCACTTGCCTCTCCACATTGACCAGCCTCGAAATACTTATCCTTCAATTCAGATACCCTTACTTTCTCCCTGACCGGGAAAGCCGACGACCTCCCCGCCAACACGCTCTGTCCTCCCGCTCTGACTGGTTTATGGTTCACTGGGGTTAGCGAATATTTGGAGGACTTACTGGAACCCATCGATGCTCCTCTACTCACCTACTTGAGGATAACATTCTTCCATCAAAACAATTTCCACACCCCACGACTCTTCCAACTCATCGGTCGCACACCAAAGTTGAAATCACCCGATGAAGTACGTGTGCAATTTCATAAGGACATCGTTCGGGTCAGATTTCCATCACGAACAATGGGCGACGGAGACATCAGTATAGAAATCTCATGCCGAGCATCGGATTGGCAGCTTTTGTCGATAGCGCAGGTCTGTGCCTCGGTTTTGTCTCTCCCTCCGACATTGGAGAAGCTGTACATTTATGAGCCCGATATTCGCGACCGAGTTGGAAATATGGCACGGAGAACGCCCTTGGTTGGAACTTCTACGCCCATTTACGAGTGTGAAGAATCTCTACTTATCTGAAGACTTTGCGCCACGTATCGCACCTGCCCTGCAAGAGGTCGTTGGGCTGCCTGGCGGTTAGGAAAGCGATGCCCGCCTTGCACAATCTTTCTTCGAGGGTTCCAGCCATCGAAACCTGTCCACGAAGGCATTGGACAGTTTTTTGCTGCGCGAAAGCTTTCTGGATGCCCTATAACTCTTTCCCTCTGGGACAGAGACTCGGATTGGTTCAGGTTCCGAGACTAGGCGGTCAATGATTGATAAGTGCTGTAAGCCGTTGCTTACTACATCTCCCATATGTACATATATACTGCACGGTGCTGAATACAGCTTCTCAGTTACACTGCCTTTTGCGTAACTGTCCTGACGTGCAGCAGGCATGCTTACAACGACCTATGGTTGGAACTTCTACGTCCATTTACCTCTGTGAAGAACCTCTATCTATCGGAGGACTTTACGCCACGTATCGCACCCGCCTGCAGGAGCTCGTTACGCTGCCTGGCAGTTTGAGAGGAGTGATGCCCACCCTGCACAATCTTTTCTTGGAGGGGCTTCGGCCATCTGAGCCTGTCCACGAAGGCATGGGCAGTTTGTTGCTGCGCGACAGCTGTCAGGACACCCCATAACTATTTCTCTCTGGGACAGAGACTCAGATTGGTTCAGATTCCGAGACTAGGAGGTCGATGATTGACGAGTGCCCTCCGCTTCAACGGGTCGTCCGTTGATGTGTACTATCACACACACCCATGACTTGTTGTTTGCCTCCCGAGTCATCATGTTTTTGTTAACGTCACCGTAGTTACTGTAATTTGTTGTATGATTACATTTCGTGTCAATTGTTCTTCTGACACTGTGTGCGTTACTGCATCTGCGCCGGGTAGAATGTGCCCTTCCGATTCTCATTAGCACCCGCGTCGGCCGGATTGAACGTTGCACATTTACATTACGGTACAGTCCAACTTGATCTTGAACTTGATGCTTTCTTTCAAACCCCTTGCCATCGCGCCACTCGTGAAATATATCTTTGAGATGGGGGTCCAGGATCTTAATAGTAGCTACAACAGCGCTGTAACCCTTGCTGTAAGCTGCAACCGGAAAACGGATGAGAAACTCGGATATGATATCGGGGGAGAACGTACCACTGGCGTAGGTGAAGAGAATACACGCTTCGGGTACGCGTTGTACGCTAGTTGTGGCAATGATCAACAGGGCGACCGTAATTCGTAAAAGTGTCCACTGTCGAGAGGCGTACTCTGACGACGGAATTTGGCGGCGAGTGGATGTGGTCAACGATGAGTCCAATTACGCCGCCTACTGCATGATGCTGTAGTGATTTCGCCAAGGATTTCGCTGGTATCGAGTCCAATGGAGATGCCTGCGTCGGAATGGGTGGATCTGTGCACGATTCCAGAACAGCATGCGCCTCTGCTCATCATCAACACTTTACTACCAGGACGACGTGACTGGTACGGCAGCTGTTTGCTATCACAGTGGTAGCTTGGCTTCCTTGGTGACTTCATTTGGCCAACGTAGGGATTGACGACCAGCCGCCATCATAACTGGGTTTCTGCCATTACCTGAAGTGAAGGCATGCCATTCAACGCAACTGTTTCCAGACATGTGATGATGAGGGACTCAGTACGTGAGAATCAGTCAAGTATCATAGACAGCACTGACAAGTACGGATGCATGCATCAAAAGGCACCAACTAACATAGAGCTTAAATGCAATACGACGGTCCGCAGTCCATACCAAAGAAAAGCTGGGATATAACAAAAATGTGGAACCGTCAGGGAACCGTGGAAAGAAAGCACAACTCATACTAAGCGAAGCACAAGAAAAGAGAAAAAAATTATGCCAAGCAGGCAGAAGCTATGGCGAGGTCCTAAAACCAAGCATATACTGCATCGATTGAAATGCAGCTGGCGGGTTGAATTGCGGTATCCTGTTCAAAACGCGGCCGACGCAAATGACACAACCTTCAGAAAGGACTGCCCCACTTATGGCAAAGTAATGGGTGCAACTTACATGTGTCCCGTGAGAGGCAATTCATAAAACGTCAAGCCACGTTCAGACTGTACGGTCCCAGCGGCCCCTACGCCATCAAGGATAAACGAGTCCAGAAGGGGCGCCTTCTGGAAGCCCTGCGCGCCACCCCCTGCGAACATGAAAAGGAAAAAAAAAAGATATCAGGAAAAAAGAGTCATTGAGGGGTCAGATACGATGGTACGCACAGGTCATGCTAGTATTGTCGAGCAGGCTCAGTTTAAAGGGCGGCGGGTAAAGGAAGAAGATACGATACGACAACGACACTCACTTTTGGATCCCAATCCGCGTTCTGTGGAGTGAGACAGAATGAGCATGAGCGCGCGCGCGGTTTTAGAACAAGTTGGGTGGGCGGGAAACGAGGGCATAGGGCCGCCCACTCAGTCACCCACTCACCCTTCAGAGGGGAGTTCAAAATCGGCCAGGCCTGTGACGATCACGACGGGGACGCCGCGATTTATTACTCGGGGCAGGACCTCCCACGAGACGGGCGTCCCGAGGCTGTTGTCGCCATTAACAAAGACGCTGCTATTACTGCACTCGGTCCACGATACACTCCCCGGCGCGTGGATCGCGGCTTTGACGTCTGAGCGGTTGAAATACACCGGGGACTGAATGTTGGGAGATGTGCCACTTTTACGCGCACGGTGTCAGACCGCACAATCAGTTCATGTTGACCCGTAATTGGGCCATGACTCACGGAAAGCCCAGAACGTCCCAGAGGATTGGGGGCTAGAGTGATGCGAGTGTCATCGGACGTAAATAAATGGGCAAAAGGTAATATACCATGTCGAATATGCGGTAGACGTTAAACGCGGGATTCAACCGAAGCGCAGCAGATTTGATCTGTTCGAATAGTTCGTCACACTCGGATCTGTCTCTATAGATGTCAATAGCGGGAATGGCGCAGGTGGAGGTGGGTATGTTAGGTATTTCTCGAGGTACGAGGTATAGTTGCATTTATCGGCAATTTGGTCGATTTGTGCAAGAAAAGATTGGCTGACAAAAGCAGGATGTGAGACGGAGATATGCAGGTTCAAAACAAATTGGAATGACTTGAAAGGAAACACGTTCAGATTCTTGTGTACAAGATTTACCATAGGTAACTGTTGCGAAATGACTGCATCGGCAATTATAGCTGTGCTCATCATCAGCGCGATGGAGCAACATACAAAATATTGAACAAACATACGAGATCCAAGCCACATCGCCTGAACTTCAAATCAAGGAGATCTGGGTGCGAAAACATATAGTCTGCAATATCTGAGAACCAGTAATGTGAACTGATATCGCACGCCTAATGAGGAAACCGACTTGGCAAGTATATCCCAGCGTACTGAAATAAAACATTGGCGAAAAGTTGATGTCAGAGCACAAAGAACGCACGCTTTCTCCTGTGAGATAAAACTTCTTTCCTTTGAGCTCAGCGAAGACATTTAAGAATTGTTGCATGAATCCGACAAGTTCCGCCGCGAGCTGGGTCTCGTTCTGCCATCAAAGAGTCAGTTCACCGGATCTTAGCAAAGACACTATCACGAACATGGATGTCCGGTACGCCCTCAGAAAAGCCTGTCCCGACGGGTTGATCTACCCAGAGCATATGTCCCAAATTCGTCCAGCTGAAAGGATTCTGTGTTGCATTTGCCTGACCGTATTGCCAGCTGATAGGCTGTAAGGGTGGTTCAGCCAATATGCGGGGCAGGGTGCAAGAAGTTCGTATACCCCGTTCTCCTGCAAGAAACCCTCTAGGGACGAGCAACCCGGTCCGCCGTTCGTCCTGGCAATTGGGTGTGATCAACAGTTTGCCTAGCTCCGACGCGTGTCGTTTAATCGGGTGGATGCTTACCATAGGATGAAATCGTTTTCGCTACCATTCACAGTTGGAGGGAAATACCAAAAATAAAGCTGGCTCGGTTTTAGACTCTTTCCTGTATACGGAATTTATGCATGCCAACATACCTTGCGCGTTTCGTGCGGGTCTGAACTAATGGGCAGGAGACCCGCCCAGCTGTCACCGACATCAAAGTCCACCAAAGGTATTTTCGTTCCGTCCACGTGGAATTCTGGGATGGGGGCATTAGGCTTCCGGGAAATACAGCAGACTGGATAGGCGCAACTCACGCGCCGCTTTGGGTTTGCAAACCGGTTTGGGTCACGACGTATGGCGTTGAAGCCGCGCGTGGCACTAGATTCCGAACGCCGCTCGGGTAGTTGTCTTCGATTTTTGGCTATTGACCGTTGTTGCCACGAAGGCGAGAACGCCGTGACGATAACCGCGGAAAAGCCCAAGAGTAGCAAAAGCAACGAGCGATGCATAGGACAAGGTGTCGGTGAAAGAAAAAAGGTTGGGTAGCAGGGGGCGCGGTCGTTAGTTCGACTTGTTTGCTTCTTGCAGCTTTATGAAGGAGTTTCAACGGCATCAATATTTCGTGGCGCATGGGAAATATTGGCGCCCATATCAGTTGAGATAGGAGGTGATGGAAACGCCCCATTTACAGTAGCGAAGTGGGGTTACACAAATTATGCTGTTTTGCCATCGACGATGACTCGGGAGCGTAGGGCAAAAGACTCAAGAGCGGCCCATGGAAAGGAAGTCATGGGCAAAGGAAACAAACATCGCATGTTCGTGGGTGTTTGATGACCTGCCTCGACTACTGTATCCCTAATCGTGCTTCTGTTGCCTAAGAGGCGACCGTTTGTACTGGTGTCGGATCAAGCCGCGTCGGACGTTGTTGGACCGGCGACATCCGGGACAATCGAGGGGACATCGCTACTCTCGTTTGCATACTGTACGTGTTGCTGATCTGTTGCCCTTGCTGTTGCCAAGCTTACACCATTTTTTTTAGAAACTTTCCTTACAGTACTACAGTAAGATCGTACTTTCATTAGGTAAATACAAGGGTAAATACAATGCTCGAGTCTTGGGCTTCGCTTAGAGAACGCCGTGAGGCAACGGTGCGACTCAGCCGTATACAAGTCCCGATCTTTGGCCCTGCACTTCAATTATTCACGAGCAGTTCCCAAGACTCCGAGAGCACACGTGGTCCAAAGTCAATCGGGGTAATCAATCATGAGGAATTTTCCTTGGCGAAGCTACTGTTCTGGGAACAAGCCAACCTGGCCGCTAAATATGCCCTTCAACATCACGCTTGCCCTGGAATTTGCCTGCAGGGTTCAGCAATAAAGTAGGCGGACATCTCCCCACATAAACCATGGAAGGACAGTTCGACCCCAATCTTTATTGTACAGGACAATTGTGCCACTGGCAGGCGCACGAGGTGAGCGGCTTTCTAGTAAGCAATTTGGGCAAGAATCACCATTGCCAATTTTGTGAGTCCTTGTACATCAGAAGTACACCATATGTTCTAGGAGTTATAGAGACGATCAGAGAGAGAGCGCTAAGCGCTAATCTGCCAGCCACTCTCCACGCCCGATACCACGCCGATAACTATGCGGCGTTCCGAGATGTCTCGCGTAAGTCACTTTTGTCCTTATGGTCTCATGCAAATATATCTTGTAAATATCCTAGGTGTGTTCCATCTGGAAAATGGTATACTCTTATCATCGTATCCACTTCTGAATCTTCATGCATATATTGCATCCGGAGATGCGAGATGTCTGTGCATCGCAAGGAGAAAAGCACGTTGCGTTTGTTAAGAGGAAACTTGGCATTTGTCCAACTCTAGAAATGCTTACATGTCATCTCGTGGCAGTGTACTCACGGCAGGCCAATTTTTCGTGATCCAGATCGAGGGTGTCTGATGCACCGTGTAATGCATGGGATCCACAGTAAGCAGGTCGTGCATATCTTCAGCCGAGCCCATGAGAAATAGAGACATGATAAGCCTAAGGGTGTCCATCTTGCTTGTCCCACCTTCCCTTCCCGAACGGAGCGTATTTCACTGGCGGCAGATAGGCTTTCAGGGAGGGACTCGGAAGAGAGAGATTCCGAGAAGCCGCGATGGATTCGAGATACACAGCTTGCAGGCATGATCTAAAACCGCACGCCAAGCACCAGCACTGTGCTTGCGCGTAAGCACAGTGAGCTTCCTTGACTCCTGCCCCCTCCCCCACATTACATGTCATGCACAGCCAGGCTACAGGTTGGTCTATGGCAGAATCGCAACCAGGACCAAGTGGCGCCAGCCACCCCAAAAACTGCGGCGGGGAGCACCCAGTGGCATTTTGCACTAGCCCAGGGACCGATAGAGAGCGTATCATACACTTGAGGAACAACAAAATCGATAAAATTGTCTATTTGTCTTCAAGCCTTGAGCTTGTTCGGATAGATAGATACCAAGTCCTAGAATGGTCGTGAATCACATGGCGATCAGCCATAGGTTCCTCTCTATGAGGTCGTCCTGAAGACGGCGGAACCCAGAAGAGGTTTCGCCAGTTTTGCTTCTTCAAGACAAATTGCCCAGTCAGTTCCGCCGACATAGCAACCTCAGTCTCATGATCAGCGGGTGCGACGACCACTTGCTGTGACAAGAAAGAAAAGCTGCGCACAACAATTAGACAGGCGTTATCCATGCACCTAAACCGGATCTATGTAGACGTCCGTGATCACTGATTGCGAAGCAGAAGCCAATCAAAATAAGAATCAGAATCAGAAGAAAGGAATACCATACCGCGACTGGATGACGTTTGGTCATCTCCACGGTTACTGTAATTGAAAATGGTCTAGAGTCACCTTAGCTATTATAAGTTAGGCGACGCCTTCGATGGCTTTCTCAAGAAATTTCGTTTTACTGTAGTTTCTGGTGTCTGGCACACTCAAAGCGCTTGGAGCTTGGAGCCTCACGGATTCAAACAAACCTTGAATACTCTGCACCTCAAACTTTCACTTCCGACTCCCTTTGGGTGCTGCGCCATAGCACCTTACGATGGTAAATCCGTAGTATGGTTTTGAAGTTCATTTTCTAGTCCTTTATTGTCCTTCACCGCCTGTACTTGTTTCCCTTCACGATGAACGATGAATGCCAGCCCCAGTAGCAATTCCGGCAAGTTAGACAAAACAATCTGTACTTACTTATAATCAGTGGCACCCAGTCGGAGTCAAATGTAATCCTGGAATCTCGCGCTGCGTACCTGCGGACAAGGGCGATGGCTGTGCCAATCGCAACCACTCGTGGGCCGTGGCGTCAATGTCACGTGCAACCCAGGAGTCGTTGCCCCGCCGCCCGTAAAGCACCATCTGTTCAATAAAATGGCCTCCGTTCGCAAGGCCCTCAAAAACATCGCCTCCGGGAACAAACTCCAGAGACTGCGACCTCCAAACCCATCATCCGACAACTCTACAACAGATCCGGACCAGATATCTTTCCCCAACGCGATCCCACTACAATACCCACCGCTGATCCTGATCCACGTCATCCTTCTCTCCGCCGCCCTCGTCCTACTCCCCCAAACGTCCATCCCGCACCTGCCGCTCCCATCTCCTGCGCGCGGTCTCGACAAACCCCAACTGCCATTCCTTGTTCCGATCACCGCGCGTCCGGTTCTGACGCTTGTGTGGGCGTGTCTTGGTGCCGTCTTCCTCGTGCCATGGTGGGCCGGTTCGCTACGCCGTTGGGCACACGACGGGTCCTTGGGACCGCGTAGCGTCCAGCTGCGCCTTGCAGGTGATCCACATATACGACGGGTGCGCGTTCTCCCAACCTTCCTCCCATTTTCTCACCCTTTTCCATCCAGGATATCTGGAACGCATACATCTTTACTGCTTACGCGAGTTTGGCGTTATACGTAGTGATCATTCTGTTTGGAGCACCATTCATCGAGTACGTCTATGTCTATGCACCCGCTGTCATTGTCTACCACTCATCATTACCGTTCAATCACTGACGCGCATGCGTTTCCCAGGTATGTACCACACACCGCACTACTAGCTTCTCTCCTCGCCATCTATGCCATCTTCCCTCCAGCATACGTGCTTGGTCCACCGCGCCTTGGTCTTCCATTCCTCTCCGCATCTACTGGTGATGCGGTCGTGCAAAATGACCACTGGGTGCGGATTTTTGCAGAACGCGAGTAAGTGATCCTTTTCTTGGGCCTTTTTGTGTGCGCCTCGTAATAGTCTCTCATCTTGGCCCCTGGACAGGGCGAGGAAACCCCATGAGCGCGCCCTACTCTATCCTACATATGGTACGCTGCTGGGAGCATGGGTTGGGGTAATTCCGATTGGGCTTGACTGGGATCGCCCATGGCAGGTGGCAACTGACTGTACTCCCGCCTGCGAAAAGTAAAGCTAACTCAGTCACCTGAAGGCATATCCTCTTACCCCAGCAGCTGGTGCATCGCTTGGCTACATCATTGGTGCCTTGCTCGCGCTTAGCGTGAACATACTCTTGTTCTTTGCCGATGCAGACCGGATAGATTCTTCTGGTGCTACGAGTGGGCCGGTGAAGAGTGGCATAAAGAACAAAAAACGTACGGAGGGAAAGCAGACAAAGAAATTATTAACGAAAGCGGACTAAGATGCTTCTACAGCGTATATGTACATGTTGCTTCATTCCTGGACGCTGCCAGAGATTCTCGGTTTCGTTAAGACTGTCCATGGGGTAGTTCTAGTTCCTCAAGCAACGTAGCCTACCCCTAGCGCGCCATTTGAGACTTCGTAGGGTGACTACTAGTCGAGCTGTACCCCAATTGTCCTCACTGCGGCCAGTGGCTTCCCAAGGAATGCACAATTCGCGATTGTGACTACATCTGTATCTACCACGGCCAGGACAGTAAAAGGTGTGATAAGTTGGTGTGGCATTTCGGGATGACGTTAACGAGCGCTCCGAGGCGCGCGTTTCAAGCGAAACACGAACGCTCACCTTACATCCTGTAAGCATGCCCTGCTGCACGTCAGGACAGTTACGCCAAAAGGCAGTGTAACTGAGAAGCTATATTCTCAGCCACCGTGCAGTATATATGTACATATTGGGAGATGTAGTAAGCAACGGCTTACACCCTCCCAGGCTCTGGAGCTTTATCCCCTCCGTAAGACTTAGGTCCCAATCCCTTTAGTCAAGGAGCCCCCAGGCATCCAGTGGGAGAGCATATACACCACCCCAAGGGCACGACCCCCTGCAACTACAGGAACAACCCAGGTTTAGGCCTGGTGCAATTTTTTGCCATGAGCCTGGATTGAACCGGCAGCCGTAGCTTCTCAGTTAATGTAAGCATGCCCTGCTGCACGTCAGGACAGTTACGCCAAAAGGCAGTGTAACTGAGAAGCTATATTCTCAGCCACCGTGCAGTATATATGTACATATTGGGAGATGTAGTAAGCAACGGCTTACACATCCCCCGAGATGAAGAAGAGTCACAAAAGGTTTAAAGTTTCCATCGCGTTCCGGATGTATGCGTCCACCACTGATAAATTGATTATCCCAAGGATTTGCGGATCACGGGCTTCCAGGATACTACGATCGTCTGAGGGTCAGTCCCAAGTGACATATCAAAGATGAAGGTGATTACTGAGAATACAGTCGTTGTAGCCGCTCTCGTCGCTGCTCAGACTCGAATCGCTGTAAAATATACCTTACACATTTGTTGATGTCTGTACCGCCCGTATATTCCGGAAAAGATTGAACCAGAGGTACCTGGATAACCAAGACTTTCCTGAATATAAACTAGGAGAAGAGTGGGTTTCCGGTATACATTGTGGAGTTTGGTTCCGAACTCGGCCCTATCAGTTAAAAGTAGTATGATCGACGTCCGAGGGAACCAGCGCGAGTTGACAACCTCGTCGAAAAGAATAAGAGACTCGTGTAGCCGCGTCTATGACCTGTTGGTCACGAACGTCGTGAGCAAACGAAGGATACATACCCGTTCGTCCGAGCCGACGACCCATTTATCATAGTCAGAGAGAGAGACATAAAATATGATACTTGTGACACCCTCAAATAGATGAATCCACTTTCTTGTTTTGTATCCGTAAACCTGGAGTACTCGGATGAGACTGAGGGGTTGGATCGAAGATCGATCCGTGTTGAAGTAGGTCTCCATAATTCCCCTCTCAGGCTCAGCAGTGTGGCGAATGTCCTCAGTAGATGGAACATATTCTTCCGCGGCAATCCGCAGCGCCTCAGTAAAAAAACTATATGTGGGGTAATCAGCATGAATGACGGAGTAATGAAAGCACAATGTTTCTCTCGCGGAAAATCCACAACCATTGAAAGCAGGTAAATCGCACTCACTACGCTGCGTTGTCATCCACAGTGAGACACGATGGATAGTCCAACAATGTGGGAATGATCTCTTCAACCCAGAGGTCCTGAACAGCTCGACCAAACTTGGGCAGGGACGACGATTCAGGACTGTCAGTGTCGATCCGGTAGTTCATAATGTACTCGCAGTTTGCCTGGATGGAGGCACCGTCTATGACAAGAGGCGGAGAAACGTAGAACAAGCAACGCACTTTGTTTGAGCGACAAGTGGACCCAAGATTTTGACTTCGGATAGCCATAACAATATTTCGTGAATTCCGCAGGAGGATTTTCCGTATAACCCTCCGAAAGTTGGCGAGTTCTTCGTGGGTAAAAGTATCATGTTCGATTCTCGTGTGCTTGATTAGATCAAACGCTGCAGCCTCGGATTCAGGAATACCTAGAAGATCAGCGCAGTCAGAATGTCTGTACAAGTGGCGGATGTATGCTTCTCCGTCACAAGATGAGGGCACGAACTCATCAACAGGACGTCGAAATTTTTTTTCCTTCTTCCTTTAGATAAAGGTCGATCTCGTCAGATCGGGTTTTTGCCTGTTCCTTTGCTCGATTCTCGATCCATCGTCGTTTCCAGGAAGTGAAAAGATGCATATGAAAGGCAGTGGGTTGAATATCCGACTTGCGGAAGGTGCGGTATCGCCAACAAACAGAAAAGCGTTAAGATTTGACAGTCAGGCACTCAGACGCTTGAAGGTGGGAGCTATGAGCGCTCATTTGGAGGCTAAGTCCACACACAAAGAGTAAGTACTGTACGGTCAAGGCTTGCAGTGGAAGTACGTTACGATAGACTCAAATGGGAGGCCATACTGTAGCAGTGACGATCAGTGTAGCAACTTGAAGTTATGTGCAATTGGCCACTGGCAGGCTTGCTGCTTGGCTTGCTGGCAAGTGTACTACTGTACTGTACAGTACCGACTTGGAAATGGCTTAGGTCACGTGATTCGATTCAGGGTCCTCCATCTGGACCTCCCGGAACGGATGCCGCGACTCTGGCGTTGCACGTAGTGATTATTTTGTTCAGAACATTCATTGAGCACTCTATGTCTATGCACCCGCTATCACCCTCCACCCATCATTACCGTTCAATCACTGACACGCGTGCGCCTCCCAGGTACATCCACACAGCACTAGTACTGGCTTTGCTCTTCACCATTTACGCCTTCTTCCTTTCAGCATACGTGCTTGGTCCACCGCGCCTTGGTCTTCCACTCCGCATCTACTAGTGATGTGTTTGTGCAGAAATGGCCACTAGATGCGGATTTTTGCGGAGCGCGGGTTAGTGACATTTTTTCTTGAACCTTTTCCGTGCGCGCCTTGTAAAGGTCTCTCTTGTTGGCCCTGGACAGTTAGAGGAAGCTTCATGAGCGCGCCCTAATCTACTCTACGTACGGCACTCTTTTTGGAGCATGGATTGGTCTAATTCCGATTGGGCTTGACTGGGATCGCCCATGGCTGGTGACAACTGACTGTACTCCCTGCTTGCGGACAGTAAAGCTAACTTGGTCGCTTGAAGGCATATCCTCTCACAACAGCAGCTGGTGCATCACTTGACTACATTGTCGGTACCTTGCTCGGGCTTGGCGTGAACATACTCTTGTTCTTTGCCAATCAAATCGGATAGATTCTTCTGGGGCTACGATTAGCCGTTGAAGAGTGACATAAAGAACAAAAAACGTACGGAAGGAAAGCAGATAAAGAAGTTATCGGCGAAAGAGGAGTAAGGTCTTTCTAAAGCAGTATATGTATATGTTGCTTCATTCCTGGACGCTGCTAGAGATTGTCGTCCACGTTAAGACTGTTGGTGTAGTTCCTCGGGCAACGGACAAATGTAGCCTACCCTTAATGCGCAACTCGAGACTTCGTCTACTGGTCAAGTTGTACTCAGTTGTCTTCGGTGGGGCCAATGGTTTTCCCAAGGAATGCACGATTCATCTCTTTGGCGAACACTTGCACAATATCGATTTTCCCGTCACATATGCAACAGGATAACCAGCATGATAAGCTTAGAGAAGGACAGCGGTGACTACCCAGGTTGTTATATAAACCTATGGATCTCAGAGGTGATACTAACCCGCGTGGGTATTAGATACTACTGCAAGCGATATGTCTCGGCACTCAGTGCTTGGTTTTTTGTCTTATCCTCAAGGGGAAGTCTGGGGGACGCATCAGTGTTCAAGAGTGTAGTGCCCGACGACATGAGGTCACGGTTACCGAGCATAAATCGTGGGGAAGTCGGCAACAGTCGGCAATACTCAAACATTTGTGACTTTCTGCCGTGCCATGAACCATGACTACATCTGTATCTACCGCTGCCGGCACAGTAAAAGGTGTGACAAGTCAGTGTGGCATTTCAGAATGGTGTCAACCAGGTGCACGTCCCAGGCGGAACGCGGACATTCACTGCACCTTACTGTACATCCGCCAGGATGAAGAGTCACAAAATGTCTACATCTCCGATCCCTTTCTGGAAGATTGTATCCTTCACCGCTTCAATGACAAACCGAAGGGTTTGGGTACTATCACGGGCTCCTGTGATACTACGATCGTCGAGGGTCAATCCTGAGTGACAGAAAAGATAAGAATTGAGGCGATTACTAAGCATACACCTGTTGCCGCAGCGCATGGTAATGAATGAATTGCTGTAAAATATACTGAGAACATTCGTTGAAGTCTGTACCGCCCGTATATTCCGGAAAGTATTGATTCAGAGGCACCTGGAGAAATAAGACTTCCCTGAATATAATCTGGGATATGAGTAGGTTTCCACTATACTTTGTGGATTTCGGTTGCGAACTCGTCCATATCAGTTAAAAGCAGTATGATCGACGTCCGACGGAACCAGCGCGAGTTGACAACTGCGTTGAAAAGAACAAAGGACTGGTGTAACCGCGTCTACGACCTGTTGGTCGCGAACATCGTGAGCAAACGAAGGTCACATACCTGCTCTTCCGAGCCAACATCCCACATATCATAGTCGGAGAGAGAGGCATAGAATACGATACTTGTGACACCCTCAAATAGATGAATCCACTTTCTCCGTTCGCATGTCAGGCCGCCGTAAACCTGGAATAGTCGGATCGACAATTCATACGAGTTAAAGTAGGTCTCAACAATTCCTCTCTCGGCAGTGTGGCGGATATCCTCGATAGATGGAACATATTCTTCCGCAGTAATCCGCTGTGCCTCGGTAAAAAAACTATATGTGGGAAGCAATCAGCATGAATGGCGTTGCAATGAAGGACGAAGTTTCTCCCGTGGAAATCGCCCAAACATTGAAAGGTGAATAGCACTCACTATGCCGCGTTGTCATCCACAGTGAGACAGGATGGATACTCCAACAATATGGGGATGATCTCTTCGGCCCAGAGGTCCTGAACAACTCGACCAAACTTCGGCAGGGAGGACGATTCAAGACTGTCAGTGTCGATCCGGTAATTCATAATGTACTCGCAGTTTGCCTGTATGGAGGCACCGTCTACGACAAGAGACGGAGAAATGCAGAACAAGCAGCGCACTTTGATTTGGCGACAAGTGGGCCCAAGACTTCGACTTAGGATAGTCATAACAACATTTCGCGAATTCCGCAGGAGGATTTTCCGTATAACCCTCCGAAAGTTGGCGAGTTCTTCGTCGGTATTAGGACGCCAGTGTTCGACTCTCATTTGCTTGACCAGATTGAACGCTGCAGCCTCGGATTGAGGAATACCTAAAATATCAACGCAGTCAGAATCTCTGTACAAGTCGCGGATGTATGGTTCTCTATCAGACGAGGGCACGAACTCATCAACAAGACGTCGAAGGAATTTTTTCCTTCTTCCTTTAGATAAAGGTCGATCTCATCTGAACGGGCTTTTGCCCGCTCCTCTTCTTGATTCACGACCCTTCTTTGTTTCCGGGAAGTGAAAAGATTCATTCGAAACGCAGTGGTTGTGCTATCACTGTTCGGGAGTTGCAAAACTTTCAGGAAATCGTGAATAGAAAGTGATCAGCTTCACCTTTTTACAATCTAATTTTTGGGATGTGTGCAATAATATAGAAACTATGCCTACGTCGCCAGAATTTGAAGAGAGTGTGGAGCAAATGTGTCGGAGGAAAGCCGGAGACGACCCCCCAAAAAATTGGGGAGTTGCAAAACTTTTGTCACAAAATGTCACACTGCTGGTTGTTCCCCCGCCGCGGCAATGTCATCAGTACTTACCTACAAATTTGCTTACAGAAGGATTCTCTTTGTTGCTGTCTCCACTTTCCCAGACGAGTCCCACCACCAGCACTGGCACCGGCGCGAGGTCCAAACACCGGTCTCCTACTCCTCAGGCGTCGCATACTGCACTCAGAAAATGCCGGCTCCGTCAGGGGGAGTGGGGCAATACCTATCTTGCCTTACTTGGGACTCAAAATCTCCGTCGACTTCGTGAGCCGCTGCTGGCGAGGTCCGATCCTCGGGTTATGATGCCACACAGGCAGTCATCCTGACACTCGTGTATTTACTAAGGTTTCTTTTTGTATGGGTGTTCGTTAGCTAATACAGACGTTCCTTGAACTCGCTGGGGCGATTGGTGATAGTGTGCCGGTTGACGAATCATTCAAGTTTCGAAGTGGAGCTGCAGCGTGCTGCCGCGTGTTGTGTACAACGAACGATCTACTCACCGCACCTTACACCGCTCGCGCCATGCACATACGCTTTACCTAGACGCCGTATACCACCATTATGTTGCTTGTACCAAGCCACTAGCGAGTGCAGCGCAGATAAGCCTATGTTATTCTGTGTCAACATCCGCACCCTACTCCAAGAATAGTTATATGACTTCGATATCCACCCCAAGATGCATCGCGTGGTGGTGCGCCACCCCGGTCACCCCACACCTGCACCGCGCAGTGCTCAAGGAGAGCTGTGAGACCCCGAGGGCCGAGGCTCCCTTCGCATGACGCAAGATGCAATGTGACCAGGTTTGATATCTTGCGTCCACATCCGCATCACGCTTCAGAAATAATCGATTAATGTCGGGGTGTTTGTGTTGGGTTGCGCATTGTAGGTACGACCATCACTGTCGTGCATATGCTGTCATCATTGGTGACATGGCGATTGCAGAGAAAGTGTGGCCACGGCTGCTCGAAGTAAGGGGTGATGGCATTTTCGGTGACAGCTCTGCTGCCAGAGGACGCTGGAAGAAATATAGATATAGCTGTTATGTAATCGGGAAGGTGAATAAAGCAAGGATTTTTAACTTCACGGGAAACCAGAGCTGGGCAGTCGCAATGATACCGACACTGCAGCTGGGGTCAGTTGGTGACATTTAAGAAGACGCAGCTGAGTAGCTGGAGCTGGAGCTGCTTGGCGGCTTATCCGTGATGCGTATATTGACATCTCGGGATTGCAACATTCTGCGGATCGGTTCTCTCCAGTCCCGTACTAGTATCCCCGCTGCAGAAGTTATTTGTATTGCAGTCACTGTGGGTGATGGGCCGTTCCGATTAGATGAAGGCGCCTGCTGAGAGACAAGAGACAGAGGGGGCTCCGTGAAACACCATAGGTTGGGTATACCGTCGATGGCTGCCGCGACGATGCTTTCACCCTCAAGATTTCCACAGACGTCTGACAAGATATTAGAGAGGGAGTAAAACGCATAAAAGGCATGAACCTTTGAAAATAATAGTATCGTTCGCGACCCAGGCGTTGCCAAAAGCCTGCGTTATCCAAGCAGTTTCGAGAAACACCCGGCCCGCCTGGTCCGGGCTATCAACGAGGACGCTGATCCTCTTCTCATGCTGAAAAGTTTCGATTGGGTTCATTCGGAATACACCACCATATGCCTCTGGTAGCGTAGGGAGCTTTTCGTAGAAGTAGGGATTTTGCTCGAGAGCCAAACGTTTATTTTCATCCTCGAAACGGCAGAAGATCCAAAGAACTTCTGACAAGCTGGAATATGGACGGAGCATCACTGGCATAGGAAATCAATACCGAAAACACATTGACGAGTTGTCTCACCTTTCACAATGGTGGACTGTGGTCAAGAAGCGTCCTGTGGATAAGAAACTCGACCGTCATCATCGACTCCTCTACAGACGGCTGGGAATTGGTATTAGCATATGACGAAGCAAATGTCGTTGAAAACCCTCTCTTACACGCAATTTATCCTTCACTTCTTCAAAATCATCAAGGAAGACTTATCCTGAACCTCTGCTTCTGCAATCCGCTTAGCGACAGTCTTTTGGAATAACTCTTCATTTCGTAATCCTCCAATATGTCAATCGCCTTTTTGAATTTCTCGTTGGCCTCAATCGATGTATCCCTCTGCGCCTGAGTAGCAGACTTCAGCGCATCGTCAACGACTTGAGATACACTTTCAAAAGAATTAAACAAGGCTTAGTAGGGTGAATGTGATCTGAACGTATTACCTTCTCAGCATGTCATATGAACGAGAAGTTTGTGCTTGATCTTCGGTGAAGGTCTTGCAGATAGAGATTAAATTCATAGCCTGATTTCGGTATGACCTGCCAACGCCATTCATATACTTGAGAAAAGATATTTGATCGAAGGGGTCCTGGTATGCCATCGGCGCTTCCGCGTCTTCCGGCGGCACTTCCACGTCTTCCGTGGGCACTTCCACGTCTCCCCGCGGCACTTCTGGTTCTACGTGCGGTACAGGTAGAGCCAACAGATGTACTGGGCGACCCATGGATTCTCGAGTTTCGACAAACGCAGAAAGTGCTCTTTTTGCGTTGTCGACCTCGAACTGTACTTCAAGTTCTTGCAGGAGCTCGAGGACCGACCCTCCGGCAATTGATTCTAGGACTTGAGAAAGTTCCAGTGTAAGTGAAGAACCGATATGTAACTTCTTCACCCGAGCGAATGGTAGCAGAAGTTCATGCCACAGCGTGTTGTCGAGCGTATCCTCCCAATCTGATGGCATCCCATCCACATTGAGGTCAAGTGTGAGCTCCACTACGGTGGACAGGACATCCCCAAGGGCAATGCAGACCTGCGCCGCAGAATCTATTTGCCAGTCGAGTGGTTCGCAATTGACATGGAGGCTGAGCCGCCCGATACCCCATTGTTCGTAATGACCCGTATCTACGGAGGGACCATCCTTATTGAAAATGACTCGCGCAACAAGACATCGAAACCCTTCAGTTCTATGGATGAATTCCGTCAGGTTCACAAGGGTAAAGGTGAGATCGAAGAAGAATGTGAGATTGACTCGCTCGAGAAGTGGGGTGTTGATTTGCGCTACGAAATTCTCGAGATAAGCGTCCACCCCCGAAATATGAGCCGCCTCAGGGTGGGTAGCGTCACAGGCGGAATCTGTGCCGGGGTAACAGTTCTCCCTCGCTACTTGGAAGAGGTATTGGGATGGCGAAGCCGATGGACAGTTCTTCGAGATGGGGGAGGCCTTGGAGCTGTGTGACCAAGTGTCCGGGAGGAAAATAGCAAGATGCTCCGATATGTGTAAGGGAGAGTGTTGAGAGGGCAATAGCAGAAGAAAGTAATTGCGATCCTGTTGGAAGACTGATACCGTTAACGAGAGTCGGCGCAGATCTGGTGCCTGAAACGTCTCTGAAAGCCTCAGGCCCGTCTCCTCCGTAGTCGTGGACACGAGAGTAAGGTCTCCCAGCCTGGGAAAAATTTGGTTCATCGGCTCCAGCCACATACGCAAACTCAAAAAGGAGCCTGAAGGAAGACCCAGCGCACATGACCAGGCCGCTGGAGTCCAAGACGTATATTATCCTCATCTTTCCGTGCCATGGTCCTAGCAGTATCCGAGTAGTTGATAACCAGAGGTAAGGCGGTAAATGGCCTAGTGTGTCTATTGAAGGGGTATTGTTTGTGAGAAAAAGACACATATCCAGGAGGGACGATGAGTCGTATATGAGGCATCGCCATCTTCGACAAACGTGGGCGAGCATCCGCCACGCATGTCGGAGGTTCCAATTCTCTTCGTGATTTAGTCGATAGTGACTAAATATTTGGAGAAGTGAGTCGTTGTCGATATTATCGATATGTGTTCTGTACGCTACGCCAGTACCCCGGTCGCTCAGACGTTGGTGCTGAGGGGACCAGAAGCTATGTCAATGTTAACAGCCGCAAGTTAATATGTGATAACGTCGCAACGTACAGGACTATCTGCTGCCAGTTGCCCAGTACAAATGCGCAAAATGCGCAAGCCAATAACAACAGAACTGTGCATTGGGAGACAGCCAATCGAACATTTCCAGCCCGCCGATGAGCACCCTTCTGTGATAATTGGCTGCAATTCACGACGATCCCAGAAGCTGTTGGGATAGGGGACACCGGGAGTCGCTTACAGAACCACAGGATGTGCCCTTAAGAGATGCCTTGACGACGCCCTCCCCCCTGAGCTCCCATAAATGTCTGGCAAGTTATCAGAAAAAGGAGCGGAAAGGGTGGGATGCCCAAACCTTTGAAAATGATAGCATCATTTGGGCACCAAAAGTTGCCAAAAGACTGCGAGACCTTGTCGGTCTTAATATGTACAAGTTCCGGTTTATCGACGAGAACATAGAACTTGTCGGCATGCTGAAAATCCTCGTAGGGTCAATTTTGACACTTTCCCAATATGCCTCCGGAGATGTAGGGAGTTCTGCATAGAAATGAGGGTTCTCCTTGAGAGCAAGTCGTTGTTTCTCGTCCTTGACACAGCAAAAGTTCCACAGAATCTCTTGAAGGCTTGGAACGTCACCGAGCATCTCTTGCACAGGAATCAGGTACTTGGTGCAACGTAGACAGCGTAGCACTCACGTGGCACGAAAATAGGATAAGCGTCAGGAAGAGTGCTTAGGAGATAAAACTTGACGACCCGTGTTCGTTTCGACCACCGCTTATTGCTCATTGGCTTGGATTCGTCAGTGGCGAGAGGTAAAGAAACAGATGGAAACTTCACTTTTGAATGCAAATTCTTTCAAGCAGATAGAATCGTCGAAGGAGACTCGGACTTATCATCATCTTAGCTTCCCCAGTGGTCCCACCGATATTTGGATCCGACGTCGGATCCTTGGAAAGGAAGTCCTCCTCGAAACGACTCAACAGAAGAATCGCCTCCTCGAATTTCTTGTCCACCCTCTCAGATGTCCTGTTCTCGGCCTCAACCGCGGACATTAATGCATCGTCAGCGGCCATTAACACACTTTTTATAAGTCAGTAGAACGGGCATGGCACAGGAAAAGTAAATATGCGTCACTTTCTCAACCGGATGGAGGAATTCAAGCTTTGTTCGTGGGCTTGGATTAAAAAACGGCATAGAAAGATTAATTCCATAGCCAGGTTTTGGTACGCCATAGTGTCATTAAACGACGTAACAAACAACTGGTTTCTGATTTCAAGAGCTCGATTACGAGGAAGGTTGCTTGGGGGAGGCATTGAGTGTGTATTGAGTTAGACAACGACAATTGATTGGAGTAGCAAGCGGAAGGCTATCTCAGGTGACGCCCGTGTCAATCGGAATCAGCCAACCAATCACATACAGTCGAATGGCAATATGCGCCGTACCGTCGCATCCAGACACATCCAGAGCCAGTAACCATTACCCGTGCCCAGACCAACCATCGATCGATTATCCATTATACTCTGGTATTTTTACTTCACTTTGGCCGTGTTCGTAGTCTGGGAAAGGCTCATGGGAGGATTGAGTGAGGAAAAACACGGTGCGTAATTGGGTCACTAGTTTGGAGCAAATCGATGACAAAAGCAAATCAAATGGGAAAAATTACATTTAGTACCCCAGAAAGGACTTTTCGTCGCAGTAGGACCAAATAACACAAAAGGAAACAAACAGATGGAAAATGGTGAGCCTGAAAATAACCTGTAGCATCTAGGTGCCGACTGCGCTCCCTGCTGCCCTCCCTCCCTTCCTCCCTTGCGCTTCTTCAAGGAATCGGGATACATCTCCTTGATGATCTGCGAGATGGGCATCCCGATATCCTTACCTGTTCTCCGGAATCCCTCCAACTTCACCTTGAACTCGTCGTGGACGTTCCGCGTCTCTCTGTGCTTTGCGTCGGCTTTCTTGGGCGTGACGCTGGGGCACTCGGTTGGCGGTTCTTGCGGCGCCGCTCGAGCGAGTCATTGCGCGTGAAGGGTCGTCTCAGTCGTCGCAGAAGGAGATCTTCAACGGGTGCGACTCCGCGGTGTCGCAGTGGCGCTTGAAATCTTCCCGCCTTGAGCTTAGTTTCAGGATAGAGTCGGCACTTGATCTCGCGAATCGTCCCACGTCCCCAGTCGGCTTGCGTGACCACGAGTAACATCTAGTGCCCCGTCATGAATCTTTTTGGGATCTCGAAGTGCTCGACCTTCGCTTTCCTCTTGCCGCTGTTGCTCGCTGATGCTGCTCCACCGTGCTGCTCCCGATGTCGTGCATCCCTTCCTATTCCACACTTCCCTCGACCCAAATCAGCTATCGACCCACGGCCCTGATGCCCGTCCCGGAAATTCGATCCCAGCAAGGATCGACGGTAAATTCCTTGCGCATTCGGGGTCGCGAGCCTCTCCGCTCCGTGTTCCGCTTCCTTGGGTTTTCTGTTGATTCTTGTCCTTTGGATCCTGGCCACGGGTTTGTGGCGAGTCATAGCCATGGGCGGGCAAAGCCATTTTGTTGGTAGCCCACTCCACTGGATATCTGCAGGCATCCGTATTAGCGACGCTGTCTGAGTTGCTCCTTTTCATACGTGGCATTCGTACTCACATTGAGGATATCATAGCCGCTGAGTTGGCGGAAAGCGGGCAACCCCTGTTATTGGGAGTTGCATCGAAGAAAGCTTTGCATCCGTGAATATGAGAGATCCTGGCAAGAGAAAGAACGGGACCC